>CM076572.1:129943137-130437409 GCA_034641835.2 Pinus albicaulis | reverse complement strand
AAGGGGGCTCTCCTCTGCAATTCCAGATTTCTAAAAGCATTTCTGTTATAGGAATTTAGAGTTGTAGATGGGGAGGAGAGAATGTTTCAGATCTGAACATTAATGAGGGTTTATTCTTTATGTCTTGAATTATGCATGATGAGCAGAGTTTGCATTCCTGCAGCTCTAGTCTTGAAAGCAGAAATTCAAGTAATGTAAAGTACTGTTAGAGACCAGGATCAGAGAAACAGATTCAATTAACTGGTATTTTTGGCATTTCTGTATCAAATACCAGTTTCATTTTTATGTTAATAAAATTGTTGTTTCATTTTATTCATGTTTTGGAATTTCTGTTGATATGGATAATTTGTCTCAAATTGTTAAGTATCTCTGCTCTTATGAATTAAACTCTGATTTCTGAGTAACCATTACTCAGAAATTTGTCTTATAACACTGATTTATTAAATAGTAATGTGTTGTGAATTTCTTCCACATGTTATTGTTTAATTATTAGTTTGATTGATATGATAATCGATATCATTTTTGTGAATTTCTTCCGGAGTGTTGTTGATTTATTATTTCAGTCAAATGGTCTCAATAGAATATGTTTTGGTACTCACAAATGTGAGCTAAATTGAATTTCTTCGTTGGTTTGACATTAATTAAAAGCCAGACATATTTTAATCCTCATTATTTAATTATCTTGCTCTTAGTTGGGTTAGATTTATATCTACCTAATTGAGATAGGATTTAGATTAGTTTCTTTTGCTTGCATTATAGAATAAGTTGGCATTTAGATTAATTTCTAGATTTTTTTAAGTCCTCTCCTCAAAGAGGCAAAATTTTAGTTGTGGCTTGGCTGAACCCAAATCAGCTTAAGGGTCATTCTCTTGCCTGATCAGCAAGAAGAAGTGATCTGATATCCCTGTCTATTGGTAGTTAAAGATATATCGTAAACCAATAGCGATAGGGAGAAGGTAACTGGACCTAGTTAAACCAGTCGGAGCCACTATCATAAACGGAAAAGGAGCTGCATTAAGGTCCGGACCGGGTGGTTATCCCCAAATGTTGTAGCAGCGATTTTCGAGGCTTCAACAGGACCACACATGTGATTTTTGTCGAAGTCTATTTTTAGACTGCCTATCCTAAAAATAGGGAAGTCAAATATTATTTACCCTTAATAATATTTGGACTCTAAACTTCAGTTTACTCTCTTGGAGCACTTCAGTTCGAGCTACAGAAGTGGCTCATGCATCTGACAGAGGAATTACGCTATTCCTAAGGGTTAGGTGAGCTAATGCATGGTTGACTTCAGTTAGAGCTCAAGTGGCGGAGTTCGGTGGAGTTGATGCGACAGTTAATGGAGATGGTGTTCTGGTTAACTAGTTGAACTAGTTGTATTTAGTTTAACTGGCTAATACACTAGAGATGATTTGTGTGAATTAAATATTATTTAATTCACTAATTATTAACTCATTATTCAACTAAAGAACACATCATTTTAACTCAGTGCATGGACAGTTCAGTGGCGACAAGTGAAAGAGGTAGATGAAAGGGTTGAGTTAGCTATCAGTTGCGACATTAGTTGTGCATGAGATTTGCACTACACTTGGAGGAAATTACCAATGACAATTGTGCAGTTGGAGCCAATGAGATTCGAACTTGGATCTCTATTTAGACCAGCCTTGACTGCGCAATAGAGGCAGGGAAATTAGTGGGTGTGTTTTGAACCTGTGACTTGTTCAAAACCGAGCTAGTTTTTGTGTAGCTTTGGGAGATAGTACTGAGTACTTGTGAGGAGTTTGTACTATGTATTTTCTGCATGTTCTCTCCATCTAATATACAGAATAGTTGAGGGGTTTTCAGCTATAAGCTTTCCCCATACATACTGTGTTAATGTGTGTGATGATTTGATGTGCTATCGCTTCTATTCTTTCCGCATGTGACAATTAATTGTAGAAGAGATTATGTGTTATGCATGCAATTCGAAATTGATGTGTGATCAGGTTAATCTCAATTGAATAAGTGATTTATTCAGCAAATTTCTACAAAACTCACCATAACGAGCACTCCTTTGCAGATTGGTAAACCTCGTCAGGGAAATTAAAAAATTTGCATAAAAGATCTCTGACCTATATTGAAAAAGCACAATTGTAAAACAAATGCCGATTATCCTCATCCTCCATTTTGCACAGTGGACATCTCCCCGGGCCAATAAAACCCCTCTTTTTCAAATTTGTCCAGGTTAGATTTTTGTCCTGCCACACAAAACAAAAGAGTGATTGTTTTTAGCTGCACCTTCACCTTCCACATTTTTTTAAACCAACATTCCACCCCCCATCCTTCAGAAGGAATCATAAGCTCTTTGTAAATTTCTTGTGTGACAATTTTTCCATCTTTTATGGTTCCTCCCCACATAATAGAGTCCCCCTGAGGTGAGAGTATCCATCCCAACTCCCTAATTCTTTCAATATACTTATTCCATTCCCCATACATCTATCCACGTAATAACAGGTTCGTTGCATCATACCAAAATGGCATACCCATCTCCCACTTCTTTATAACCTGGGACATATAGAAAAACCCTCTTCTATGCAAGAAATCCAATGTGTCTGTCGCCAGACCCGCCTCTAATGGAAAACCCCTGATGGCTTCGTGCCCAATCATAATTTTGTGACCACTCCCGAAATCCCATTTCATGAGCTTTTTAAGCAGTGGCCAAATATTCAAGAACCCCCTCCAAATCTGAGAGCACTTTCTATTCTGCTTCCATCCCTCAATAAATATCTCTTCCATATTTTGCGCCTTCAGGTACTTGAAATGTGTGATCTCACTCCATATACCATTCGAATGCACACTTCTCCACATCGATTTTATTAGTAGGGAAATGCCGAAAATATCCAAATTCATTACTCCCCAGCCTCCCTGATCTTTTAGTCTCCCTATGAGCTCCCATCTAGCCAAATGAATTTTCCTTTCTCCATTTATACCATTCCATAAAAATTTCTGATCCTTTGTTGGATAGTTTTGGGTATCAAATATAAATGTGCCCAATATGTGATGATTTGCTGAAGGACCGCCTGAATAAGGATAAGTTTACCCCCTTTAATAAACATTTTAACGCCGAGCCACTTATGCGCTTATGAAACTTTTCCACAAGCCACTGCCAATCCTTGACTCTATATGCAGCAGGCTTCAGTCGGAATCCCAAATATGTAATCCCCTCCATAAAAGTGGCTCCACTTTGAAATTAAAAAGAGCTACCAACTCATTTATGATAGTATGTTCCCCATTTTCATAATCAATACAAGATTTCTGCATTCGTTAAATCTCCATAAGTGACTCCACTTTGAAATTAAAAAGAGCTACCAACTCATTTATGATAGTCTGTTCCCCATTTTCATCCCTAAATCTGCATACATTAAACTCCCATAACTCTGAATCTCAGATGCTTTTCCCAAGTTCCATTTTAGATAATCTGATTTGCCACGCGTTAGATGCGATGCACACTGTGTAAATCCTTTGACGTGAGCAATTAGTAATCTCTCATGAGTGGCATTTATCATTCTAATGAAGGCAAAATCCTAGATTTATCAACAAAATCGTTGAGATTTATGCAGCGCCTTCAAACCATAAATTCAGGCGAGTGAATTAAATGGAAAGACGGGCTAATATATGTATTCAATGTTAGATTCGTGTTATTTATATTCTTCACTTGCTTCAGCACCGACTTCTCAAAATCCTGTAATTGGCTTCGTAATGGTTGCTTGAGCACCGACTTTCCAAAATCGTGAAGTGAATCTGTACCATGCAGGAGTTACTTCAGCTCAAACCCAAAATATATCGGCATGCGGAATCGGTAGGTATAAGAATAAGGAAGATTCAACTTTGTTTTTTATGCTATTCACCAGTAAAATTATCACTGACACGCTTTCGGAGTGAGGCGCAATCAAGAGTCAGGGGATGTGATAAATCTTTAGGCTCCCACCTCTAAGTTAGGACTAACCTCCGCATATTAATCAGAGAGTCAGTTTTATGAAGATATTAAAGTAAAATCACATCTATATGAATAATAAAATGTAAATCAAATCAAATTTATAGAGCAAGACAAATCAAGCTGAGCCAGGGCCTCTCTATATTGGATGGTTTTGGTTTTGTGTCTAAGCTGAGCTAGGCAAGCTTTTATATGCGATGGTTTTGCGTTTAAGTGGAGGTAGGGCCAACTTCTATATTAGATAGAAAATTTTTTAATTATCTAAAGTGGTTTTTATTTTCAATCTATTTTTACAAGGTTTGAAGTTGTGATGTCTATGGATTAAATCTCAGGAAAACCAACCAATCTATATCTTATGGGTTTCATTCCCTTTCTATCATGGAGATTCTTAATTTTTGAATAGGTTTTGTTATAATACCATGGGTCAATACCATGGTTTATGAATACCACCTCATAACAAAACAAATTTCATTTCATATATGACACTTTCCATATCATAATATTTTAAATTAATTAATTTAATTAAAATGGAAAAGGGATAGTACCTCGAGTAGTTTAATTGGTGATGGTCAATAAAATGAAGTTATGTGCGAGGAGGTTTGAACTTCAAATACCCCTAAAGGTTATAGTGGTGGCAAATTAAATACCTACCATCTACCTAGTAATTATTGATAATTAAATTAAAATTCGAGAAGCTAAAATATATAGATATTCTTATTAGCATATAAATATACATTCTTATTGGCATAACTAACACAACCATATAAATTAAATGGTTGGTAAACGTAAATAGGCATGTCTAGACACTTCATAAATGTCAAGGCGTTTACTTCATGATAAATTTCACTTTGAAATTAATGCCCAACTCAAACGCATAGGAGTAGAGGACAGAAATGACCATGGGGAAAGTATAGCAAAGAATAATGACAGTAGATAAGAGTTACAGGGCAGAAAATGCTAAAAATGGGGTTTGTATCTGATAGCCAGGGGAGGAGTAACTCTGAATGTAATTGTTGCATTTGCATTAAGATAAAATATGACTATATAAAAGGAGAGGGAGACTATTGGGGTCCATCTCCCAATGTCTCTTCATCTTCCAACTTCTCTTATTTTTCTATTTACAATATTTACATAGGATTCCTAATGCCAAAGATTAGGTGTTCAACAATAAAAACCAATTAAATGACAATGTAAATTGCCTTTGGCATCATTTTGAGTTTGTTAAGACCAAAGCGAGATCCATTTTTCACCCTAATCACCTAGTTGGCAATTGGTTTGCTCAACCCCAAAAGCTAACACTAGCACAAATTTGAAGTTTTCTAGATACTCATGGTCTTGGATATACACATTTCCATAGCAATAGGCAGGAAACATGGGATCTCAACTAGTCTCCATGACACTGGTGGAAATTTTCCAAAACCCTCTCAAGAATGTTAGCGACGAGAGGCATAACAATTATCTACATTACCCACCCTTCAAACATCCAATTTATTCACCAGTAAGAAGAGGGAAGGGGTGATCTACCCTTCTATTTTAGTAATTATTGGCCCTCGAATCTCCTCTGCCACTAAGCAGCCAGAACTCCAATAAAGCCCCCTGTGATAGGTCGTTGGTATTGGCGAATATGGCTAGAATGATATGGTTCAAAAAGTAAAACAAATATGGTGGAGTGGCCACCCTGTCTCTGTAATGTCCATTGCAATGTTAACGTGGTCGAGGGCCTCCAAGGCAGAGAACAGGGCATCCACGGTCGAATATTATTCTCAACTTAATATGACAAGGACATATCAATATGCACTACTAGAGCCTTTTTTTCGCACGAGACTTTGATGAATTGTGGGGGCTCTTTCATGTTACACATGGAACGTGCATGGCAGTGGGAATGCCAAATTTAATAATAATAAGTTTAAGTTAATGTTACTCCATTTCAAATTTTAATGCAGATGACCATATTACGGAGTTGTGAAGTATGGAGAAAGTTCATTGTGCAGAGTGTAGAGGACTTCGGCGCTCTACACAATGAACTTACTCTGCACTCCAAATATTGAATTGATGCTTAAGTGAACCACTTATTTTATATAATATAACTTTATATATAATTAAGTAACTTGTTGGAATAATGATAAATCAACCTTCACATAATCATAGAAAATTTATTCTAAATATTTTCCAATTAATATATTTTATATAATAATCATAAAAAGTAAACGTTATTGGGAAGGACATAGGTGTGGTGTTGAAATATTAAAGTCACCTGCAGTGCCTTGGGCAAGAAGAACAAAGAAAAAAGTACAAAGGCAGCAGCAGCAGCAGCAACAGAGATTGAGTGCGCAGCACTCTGTATTGAAGAAGCATGGAGAAATCTGTATGAAAGAAATTAAATTTTTGATGGGCTGCAGCCACAGATTGCAGATGAAATTAATTTTGTGATGGGCAGAGTTGTTTT
Source organism: Pinus albicaulis (assembly GCA_034641835.2). Classification (NCBI taxonomy): domain Eukaryota; kingdom Viridiplantae; phylum Streptophyta; class Pinopsida; order Pinales; family Pinaceae; genus Pinus; species Pinus albicaulis. The sequence continues at coordinate 130,430,990 of CM076572.1, read as the reverse complement.
TGGAGAAGAACTGGAGAAAGCCGTAGATCAAAACTACGGAGGAGCAGAGTAATTAAAACCAGTTACTTCGGGCTTTAAAGCCCTCAACAACCAAAGTTATTTTTGAAACAGTGTCTTGTTGATGAGGAGTTCTGCGATGCGATCACAATCGCAAATCGCAATACAAATGTTACAAGGACCAAGTGTCTTGTTAATATGGAGAGTTCCGCAAGCGGAACATTTTAATACATTAAAACCATATAATAAATCGCCCTCCCGTATAGCAGAGGCCCATGGGTCCACCTGACCACGTGGCGATATTTCAATGGAATCGCAGGAGCACAATCGCAAGGATCAATCGGCGGTCTTTTGTTATGAGCCCCGATTGAAGGCCAGACCCGATCCGGTTATGTACCACAGCTTATTGGTAAATCGCATCCGGATCATTGATCGCAATCGGAAGGTTTTGTGTTTTGGGCCCGATTGCACATTGTTTAAAAGTGCGGACCCGATGGTAGAATACAGTGGAGTTAATAAAGTTCAATCGCATCCGAATTTTGATCGGCAATCACAACTCTTTTGAACGAGGCCCGATCGCACATTGTTGAGGTGGCAGACCCGATTGGTTTATGAGCCAGCTTTTATAATTGCCAATCGCATCCGCTTTCGGATCGCAATCAGAACTTCTGTTGTGTGCACTTGTTTGTTGTTTGCGATTGCGATGTGGTCCCCACCTTCTATGGCGCGCATCGTATTTGTTTTAAAAGTTTTAATATGGTTTGTGTAATGTTTTAATATGCGCGGCATATAAAAGCCAAAGGCCTGTGAAGTCTATTGAATTGTATTATTTTGTCTTATTGTTTCACATAACAGCGCGGAAGTAGAATGAAATACACAGCAGTGTGTTGACTGTTGAAGATAGAGTATTGTTCTTGAGAGACAGAGAGTGTTTTCTGTGCATTGCGTCTGTAGCAGTCACCTTTGTTGTTATCCCTGTCTTAAGAGGAAGAATTTGTAACAGTTTTGATAGTAATAGAAGTTTGTTTTAAAGCCCTGAAAGCTCTGTCTCCTGTCAATTTTTTTTTAACTTCTCTGTGTTTAGGAGGAGAGCCTATTCTCTTCTCTTGGAATTCTCAAAATTCCAACATGGTATCGGACCTAGTCTAGGCTCTTTGAAGATTTCAAAGAAGCTGAAGAAGAAGACCGGTTGCAGTGTGTTTCTCCAGCAGCGTGAAAACCTCAACAGAGGTCAAAGTTCAGGTATTTCTCAAAGATAATAGTGCTGTTGCTTTGTATTTAAAAGGAGTTTGTTCTTTCAGTAAAGGAAAGACAGTTTGTTTAAAGTCCGAGTTCAGTTTAAGAAGCAATGGCTAGACCAAGCACTGGTATGAATCTTGGAAGTGTTCAACTTCCACAGTTTAATGGAAAGAACTATGATTATTGGGCCATTACCATGAGAGCCCTGTTTGTCTCACAAGACTTGTGGGAACTAGTAGAAGATGGTTTCACAGAACCAGCTGATGAGCAGGCTTTTAATGCCTTAACTCAAGCAGAGAAAGATGTGTTGAAGAATAATAGGAAGAAAGATGCTAAAGCTCTCTTCTGTTTGTATCAAGCTGTAAATGAGAGTGTGTTTCTAGGATAGCAGCAGCTAAGAAATCCAAGGAGGCATGGGAAACTTTGAAAGTTTCCTATCAAGGTATGGAGAAAGTTAAAACAACAAAACTTCAATTGCTGAGAAGAGATTTTGAAACTCTTTGTATGAAAGAGTCAGACAGTGTTGATACATTCTTTACACATGTGATTGGGATTGTAAATCAGATAAGATCCCATGGAGAAACTCTTGAAGATAGAAGGATTGTGGAGAAAATTTTGAGATGCTTACCCTCAAAGTTTGATGTTATTGTAACCACCATAGAAGAGACCAAAGATCTCTCACAGTTCACAGTGGATGAAATTCATGCCTCACTGATAACTCATGAACAAAGATTGAGCAGAGATGAACACTCATCTCTTGAGCACGCCTTCAAGACCCATATGCCTTCAGGAAGAGGAAGAGGTCAAGGAAAAGGAAGAGGAAGAGGCAGAAGTCAGAATAGAGGTGGAAGGAACAGCTCTTCACATTCACATGGAAGGAGTAACAGTCAAAGCCAGAGCCATGGCCAATGCAACAGCCAGCAAGGTGGACATCAACACAAACATGCTCAAGGACAAAGGTATGACAAAACCAATGTCCAGTGTCATTATTGCAAGAAATATGGGCACTATGCCAATGAATGTAGAAAGAAGCAAAATGACATGAAGAATAGGCAGAATGCTAATGTAGCAAAAGAGGAAAAGAACCCAAGTAATGTGTTGTTAGCTTGTAATGTAGCACAAGATAAAGAAGATGATGTTTGGTTCTTAGATTCTGGATGTAGTAATCACATGACTGGCAACAGAGCAATGTTTTCCAATCTTGATGAAGAAGTTAAATCTGAAGTGACCACAGGGACTGATACTAAAATCTCTGTCAAAGGGAAAGGCAGAGTTAGTATTCGAGCCAGAAATGGGGAGCAGAAATTTGTCCCTGATGTGTATTATGTTCCAGGTCTGAAATGTAATCTTTTGAGCATTGGGCAGCTCATAAACAAAGGTTACAATGTTATATTCAAAGATGATGTGCGCACCATAAGAGATATTCCTCCAAGAAAGAAAATTATTGCTGAAATTCAAATGACCAGCAATAGAATGTTTCCTCTCAAGCTCAACATTGACTTGAAGGGAAAAGGGAAAAGCATAGCAGCTGTAACACAAGAAGCCTTTCAGAAGGAAGAGAAAGATGTAAATTGGTTATGGCACCTGAGATTTGGACATCTCAATTTTGGAGGATTAAATTTGCTGCACAGAAAAGGAATGGTAAGAGGTTTACCATTGATTGAGAAGCCTGACAGCCTATGTGAAGGCTGCATCTTGGGAAAGCAACACAGAGAAAATTTTCCTTCAGGGAAAAGCATAAGGGCGAAAGCACCCTTAGAAATCATCCACTCAGATTTATGTGGGCCAATGCAGACAGCATCAGTTTTGGGCAGCAATTACATGCTGACTTTCATTGATGATTTCACACGAAAAGTGTGGGTTTATTTCTTAAAATATAAGAGTGAAGTCTTTCAGAAATTTCGTCAATTTAAAGCTCTTGTAGAAAAACAGAGCGGACTGCACATTAAAGTCCTCAGAACAGACAGAGGAGGTGAATATATATCAAAGGAATTTCTGCGTTTTTGCAAAGAGAGTGGCATACACAAGCAATTTACCACCAGGTACACGCCGCAACAGAATGGAGTTGCTGAAAGGAACAATCGAACCATAATGGAGATGGTGAGAAGTATGCTAAAGGCGAAACACTTACCGAATGAGTATTGGGCAGAAGCAACAAACTGTGCTGTATACATTTTGAATAGATGCCCTACAAAAGCAGTGATGAACAAAGTACCAGAAGAAGCGTGGAGTGGCAGAAAACAGGGAGTCACTCACATGAGAGTTTTTGGATGTGTGGCATATCCACACATTCCAGACAAATTGAGAAATAAGTTGGATAGTAAGGGGGAGAAGTGCATTTTCCTTGGATATTGTGAAGATTCCAAAGGATACAGACTGTATAACCCATCCACAAAGAAGTTTGTAATTAGCAAAGATGTGCAATTCATCGAAGAGGAAGCGTGGGATGGAAGCATTGAGAAAACATTCAATGTCAAAAACTGTTTATCTCGTGATGAAGATGATGTAGATGTGGTTGAGATTAATAACCCATCCATTGCACAACCTCCAGCAGCGCAAGGCCAGCAAGGGACGCCTCAAGCGGCAGCAAGAACACCCTTGAGAAGAAGCGGCAGTGGTTCACCGAGTACACCACAAGGAGCATAATCGAGTGCTTCATCAAGCACACCTACACCAAGTGAAAGAGGAACAAAGTTCAGAAGCCTTAGAGAAATCTATGAGCAAGGAGAAGCAGATGAAGGTATGAACTCCTTATTTGCTTTGTATTGTCAAGTTGATGATCCTATTCATTTTGAAGATGCTATTAAAGATAGAAAATGGATAGAAGCTATGGATGAAGAAATTAAAGCCATAGAGAAGAATAGAACATGGGAGTTGGTTGATCTACCAGAAGGCAAAGAAGTCATTGGAGTTAAATGGGTATACAAGACCAAAAGCAATGCTGAAGGAAAAATAGAAAGACACAAGGCCAGACTTGTTGTCAAAGGATATAAGCAGAAGCAAGGGATTGATTATGAAGAAACTTTTGCGCCAGTTGCAAGAATGGAGACGGTAAGAGTAGTGCTGTCCATAGCAGCACAAAATAGATGGAAAGTATATCAAATGGATGTAAAATCCGCATTTTTAAATGGAGTTTTAATGGAAGAGGTATATGTAGAACAACCTCTTGGATATGAGAAGAAAGGCCAAGAGCATAAGGTCTGTAAATTGAAGAAAGCTCTTTATGGGCTGAAACAAGCACCAAGAGCATGGTACAACAGAATAGATTCTTATCTATTGGAGAATGGATTTGAAAAGTGTGAGGGAGCACCCACCCTCTACATCAAAGAAAAGGATGGTAAGTTATTGATTGTTGTCTTATATGTTGATGATTTAATTTTTACAGGTAATGATGATTACCTTGTTGAAAATTTTAAAACAGTCATGAAAGATGAATTTGAAATGACTGACATGGGTTTATTAAGATACTTCTTGGGAATAGAAGTGGAGCAAGGTGAAAAAGGAATTTTTATTTCTCAAGCAAAGTATGTGAATCAAGTTCTAGAAAGATTTAACATGCAAGAGTGCAAAGCAGCAATCACTCCCACAGTAATGGGATTAAAACTCAGCAGAGAGGACAACAGCAAGGATGTCGATCCAAGTTTGTATAAAAGCATAGTTGGCAGCCTCATGTACTTGACTGCAAATAGGCCGGATATTATGCATGTTGTTAGCCTAATTTCCAGATTTATGGAGAAGCCAAAAGAAGCACATTGGCAAGCAACAAAGAGAATTCTGAGGTATGTGAAAGGAACAAAAGTATTTGGTATTTTATATACTGCTTCAGAAAATTCGGAATTGGTTGGATACACTGACAGTGATTGGGCTGGAAGTGTAGATGATCGGAAGAGCACTTCCGGTTATGTTTTTCATATGGGTTCAGGAGCCATTTCATGGGCTTCTAAGAAACAACCTATTGTAGCATTGTCTACAGCAGAGGCAGAATATGTGGCAGCTACAGCAGCATCATGTCAAGCAATTTGGATGAGAAGGATGTTGAGAAGTTTGTGCCAAGAACAGGTAAAGGGCACTGTGATTTATTGTGACAATAGCTCAGCTATTGCATTGTCAAAGAATTCTGTGTTTCATAAAAGAACAAAGCACATAGACACAAAGTATCATTATATCAGAGAATTGGTGAATAATGGTGAAGTTGTTTTACAACATTGTAAAACAGAGGAGCAATATGCAGATATTTTAAATAAACCATTGGGACATAAGACCTTTGAATTTCTAAGAAAATGCTTGGGTATGATGAATAACCCAGCAGCTGACTTTAAGGGGGAGTGTTGAAATATTAAAGTCACTTGCAGTGCCTTGGGCAAGAAGAACAAAGAACAAAGTACAAAAGCAACAGCAGCAGCAGCAACAGAGATTGAGTGCGCAACACTCTGTATTGAAGAAGCATGGAGAAATCTGTATGAAAGAAATTAAATTTTTGATGGGCCACAGCCACAGATTGCAGATGAAATTAATTTTGTGATGGGCAGAGTTTTTTTTGGAGAAGAACTGGAGAAAGCCGTAGATCAAAACTACGGAGGAGCAGAGTAATTAAAACCAGTTACTTCGGGCTTTAAAGCCCTCAACAACCAAAGTTATCTTTGAAACAGTGTCTTGTTGATGAGGAGTTCTGCGATGCGATCACAATCGCAAATCGCAGTACAAATGTTATAAGGACCAAGTGTCTTGTTAATATGGAGAGCTCCTCAAGCGGAACACTTTAATACATTGAAACCATATAATAAATCGCCCTCCCGTATAGCAAAGGCCCGTGGGTCCACCTGACCACGTGGCGATATTTTAATGGAATCGCAGGAGCGCAATCGCAAGGATCAATCGACGGTCTTTTGTTACGAGCCCCGATTGAAGGCCGGACCCGATCCGGTTATGTACCACAGCTTATTGGTAAATCGCATCCGGATCATTGATCGCAATCGGAAGGTTTTGTGTTTTGGGCCCGATTGCACATTGTTTAAAAGTGCGGACCCGATGGTAGAATACAGTGGAGCTAATAAAGTTCAATCGCATCCGAATTTTGATTGGCAATCACAACTCTTTTGAACGAGGCCCGATCGCACATTGTTGAGGTGGCGGACCCGATTGGTTTATGAGCCAGCTTTTATAATTGCCAATCGCATCCGCTTTCGGATCGCAATCGGAACTTCTGTTGTGTGCACTTGTTTGTTGTTTGCGATTGCGATGTGGTCCCCACCTTCTATGGCGCGCATCGTATTTGTTTTAAAAGTTTTAATATGGTTTGTGTAATGTTTTAATATGCACGGCATATAAAAGCCAAAGGCTCGCGAAGTCTATTGAATTGTATTATTTTGTCTTATTGTTTCGCACAGCAGCGCGGAAGTAGAATGAAATACACAGCAGTGTGTTGAATGTTGAAGATAGAGTGTTGTTCTTGAGAGACAGAGAGTGTTTTCTGTGCACTGCGTCTGTAGCAGTCACCTTTGTTGCTATCCCTCTCTTAAGAGGAAGAATTTGTAACAGTTTTGATAGTAATAGAAGTTTGTTTTAAAGCCCTGAAAGCTCTGTCTCCTGTCAATTTTTTTTTAACTTCTCTGTGTTTAGGAGGAGAGCCTATTCTCTTCTCTTGGAATTCTCAAAATTCCAACATGTGTGAGTGTAGAGGTTTGTGTTCCTTGCTCCAAACACGAATCTTCCCGCACTCCCTGCCTCATTATGATCGTCATGTTTAACCAATAATTACATCCTAGAATGTGAAATTAATAAAGAAACAACATTGATTATAATTATTATATTATAGTACAAAAATTCAATATTTAATACAATGAGGACATATCATTATGCACTACTAGGGCTTTTTTTCTCACGGGGCTTTGATGAATTGTGGGTTTTTCCTCTTTTCATGTTATATGTGGAACGTACCTTGTAGTGACAATGCCAAATTCAATAATAATAATGTTAAGTTCATGTTAATCTATTTCAATTTTTAATGTGGAGGTGCTGAGTACAGAATAAGTTCATTATGCGGAGTGTAGGTTTTCCAATTAAGATATTTTTTAAAAATAATTATAAAACTTAAACACTATCTGCAAATGCAGAGGTGTGGGAGTGCGAAGGTTTGTATTCCTTGCTCCCCAGATGCATCATCCCACACTCCCTGCCTCGTTATGGTCATTATTGGTAGCTAAATTGAAACTGTGTACTAAAATGTCAATTTTTTTTTTTAAATCCAAACTCGTCATAATATAAAATTTGCGTTGAGATCAACAATGGAAACCACTTATGTGTACAGTGCAGAGGTATTTCTAATCTCCGCACTTCGACTGTGGGCCCTCCGAACTTCCTCCACACTCTGTGCTTCCACATTTTCGTGGATTTTTCATATGAACAATGTTATGATTTTAGATTAACTAACTAAATTTAGGGAAGTGTTCAGAATATTTAGCATTTAAGGATGACTTTACCTTGCCCATTTGGTTAATGGGTCTAGAAAGGTTACCCTGATATGCATTCTGAAGAGACAATTATGACACAAAGAACAATGACCCAGTTGCTTGAGAGCTTTGTGTAGAAAGTTTCCATTGTGTGGAGAACTTCCATTGTGCAGAGAGATTTCATTGCGCAGAGAACTTTCATTGTGCGGAGAGTTTTCATTGTGCCGAGTTTTCTCTGCACTCCACACAACTTTTAATCAAGTAATTGGTGGTAAAGGCAAGGACTATGCTACATTGCAGTTATTACCCTTATTTCAATCCAAATCACCTCTCTAACAACATGAAAAATATCAACTGATTTCTTCTTCAATTACTATGCAATTAAGATATATTTCAATATTCTAAAGAAAGAAGAAAAACTTATTCAAAATCTACTACTTTCTCATGTTATAAAGTATTTTTGTATTATGTATTATTTTCTATAAGTAACTTTGTGATATAATTTGAATGGCTAAATTTGTGATTAAGTTTTAAAATTAATTACTTCTATTATATACATTATTAATATCTTTATAAAAACAAATCTTATAATAAAAATCGTTATTTATATAATTAATTTTCAAGTACATTTTCATTTTCTTCATCCACTTTTTCTTTTATTTTATATATATTAATTAGAGTAGTTAAATTCAGAGCTACTCTTCTTGACTAGATGCCTTCCCGTCCACCCACTTCGTAGGAGTAATAATAAACAAAAGGAGGGAGCACGTCCTTGTTGACGGGATGCTCAAAATTATTTATAAATTCCATATCGCTAGTACTCATGGTTTAGTTAAAGGTTTTTAGTGGGACAAAACACTTTAACGCATTATAAAGGTGCATGCGAAGATATGTTAGATCTTATCAATTTATTAATTATGAACATTATAGAAACGTAGAAACTTGGGGTTGATTAATTAGGTGTATTATAATTTTTAATATTTTTTTTTTGGATTTTAATTATAGAATGTTAGCAAAAAGAAGTATAATTATAAAATAATAATTTTAAATTATAATGTAAGTTTATTATGGAGTAAGCTAACTATTTGATGTTTTAGTTTTTGGTTTTTGCTTCTTCTTCTTTTTCTGTTGGTAAATGTTTTTCGATAACTTTGAATTTCTTTAGTTTGTTTTGTTGAAGTCTCTGTATCTGTTCTGTTAAGGTCTTCATTCGGGATTCTGTCACTGTCTCCCACTGTTTGCCAACATTCGTTGTTGGACACCCATCTACCATGATGCATGTAAGATACATGCCATACATCCATTGAATTCGACACCATTGAATTCAATTTGAAATTTAAATTGGGTCGGGATTTGAAATTTGAATCGCAACTCATCATTCATCATTGTTTACCTAGTTCATTGACAAAAAATGAATACTTAGGGTGAGATACCCATAACCAGGGCGAGCTCTGTTGTGAGCTCCTGCGTCATGCCCATTGAATGTGACCTTCATGCCTGTGCGCAAGTGGCAAGTTAGGACGCCAGCATACAGGTTGTGATCCTGCATTAAAAAATCAAGGGGAAGTTTCTCATGTTATTTGTTCCTTGGTGTATGCTATCTGGGACTTGAATTGTTTAATCTAAAACAAAATCGATTACTTATTGCTCAAGATATTTTTCTCTATGAATTTTTAACTTAACAAATTTCAATTGCTTACTGCCCAGGATTTTTTTTATATACCCACTTAAATCTCTTGTTGCCTTACTGAGATCTATTGCAACATGCCTTCTCTCAAAATTGCGAACTAGATTGATTAATGAATCAATAGTTGGGATTGGAGAAAAAAGTGGTTTTAAATGCCATATCCCATAGGGGAGGGGATCAATTAGCTTCGACGAAAGGGAACTACGCAATCCTCCTCCCACATATTTTTGGTGTGTATTGCAGAGCTCATTCGAGAACCAATTTGATATCTGTTGAAATATTAAAGTCACCTGCCAGCCTTGGGCAGTGACAAGAAGAAACAAGTACAAGGCAACAGAAACAGAGATTGAGTGCGCAACACTCTGTATTCAAGAAGAATGGAGAATCCGTAAGGAAGAATTAAATTCTTGATGGGCCGCAGCCACAACAGCAGAGAAGAAATTTAATTTGGTGATGGACAGAGCCGTCTTGCAGCGGAATGAAGATTTCCCGTAGTTCTAGTCTACGGAGGAGCAGACTAAATTAAAAACAGTCGTTTCGGGCTTTAAAGTCCTCAACAACCAGAATGAATGGAAATTGTTTTAACAGGCGGAAGTCCTTTTATTTTTGAATTGGCGGGACAAGTGGTCCCCACCATTTCTATGCCAATCGAAATCGCAAAGTTATGTTGGAGCAGTGTCTTGTTGATATGGAGCCGCGATGCGATGCGATCCAATCGCAATCACATAATCGCAAGGTTTAATCGGCGGGCTTTATTGTGTGCCCCGATCAGGGCGGATCCGATCATGTTATGAGACGGAGTTAATAGCTGGATCGCGCCCGTGTTTCCAATCGCAATCGGAAGATCGGAGGTTTGTTTGTTTGGTCGCACGTTTTGTTTAAAGCGTGGATCCGACGGTCTTATACAGTGGATTTAATATCGAGCCATCACGTCTATGGTGTGATCGCAATCAGAAGATTGAGCGGAGCACAAAGTTTGTTGTCAAGCCAAACTCCCGATTGCCGTTTGCCGACTGCGTAGTGGTCCCCACTCGTACGTTGGGCATTTCATATTTTATTAGTTCTGCAAAGGATTTTCCTTTGTATTTGGTTTTATTTTTGTTTTAAGTTTTAATATAGTTTTTTACGAAATGTTAAAATATATGCGCGGCATATAAAAATAAAAAGGCCTGCGAGCCATTGTAACCGAATTGTATTGTTCTGTTTTGGTTTCTCGCACAGCAGCGCGGAAAAAGAAATACACAGTAGTGTGTTGAAAGTATGAAGACAGAGTATTGTTTTTGAGAGACAGAGAGTGTTTTCTGTGCACTGCGTCTGTAGCAGTCACCTTTTTTGTTATCCCTCTCTTAAGAGGAAGAATTTGTAACAGTTTTGAAAGTAATAGAAGTTTGTTTTAAAGCCCAGAAAGCTCTGTCTCCTGTCAATTTTTTTTTTACTTCTCTGTGTTTAGGAGGAGAGCCTATTCTCTTCTCTTGGAATTCTCAAAATTCCAACATGGTATCAGACCTAGTCTAGGCTCTTTGAAGATTTCAAAGAAGCTGAAGAAGAAGACCTGTTGCAGCGTTTCTCTCCAGCAGCGTGAAAAGCTCAACATAAGTCAAGGTCAGGTATTTCTCAAAGATAAAAGAGCAGTTGTTTATTGTTTAAAGAAGTTGTTCTTTCAGTAAAGGAAAGACAGTTTGTTAAAGTCTGAGTTCAGTTTAAGAAGCAATGGCTGGACCAAGCACTGGTATGAATCTTGGAAGTGTTCAGCTTCCACAGTTTAATGGAAAGAACTATGACTATTGGGCCATTACCATGAGAGCCCTGTTTGTCTCACAAGACTTGTGGGAACTAGTAGAAGATGGTTTCACAGAACCAGCTGATGAGCAGGCTTTTAATGCCTTAACTCAAGCAGAGAAATATGTATTGAAGAATAATAGGAAGAAAGATGCTAAATTTTTCTTCTGTTTGTATCAAGCTGTAAATGAGAGTGTGTTTCCAAGGATAGCAACAGCTAAGAAATCCAAGGAGGCATGGGAAACTCTGAAAGTAGCCTATCAAGGTATGGAGAAAGTTAAAACAACAAAACTTCAATTGCTGAGAAGAGATTTTGAAACTCTTTGCATGAAAGAGTCAGAAAATGTTGACACATTTTTCACACATGTGATTGGGATTGTAAATCAGATAAGATCCCATGGAGAAACTCTTGAAGATAGAAGGATTGTGGAGAAAATTTTGAGATGCTTACCCTCAAAGTTTGATGTTATAGTAACCACCATAGAAGAGACCAAAGATCTCTCACAGTTCACAGTGGATGAACTTCATGCCTCACTAATAAATCATGAACAGAGATTGAGCAGAGATGAACACTCATCTCTTGAGCACGCCTTCAAGACCCAGATGCCTTCAGGAAGAGGAAGAGGTCAAAGAAAAGGAAGAGGAAGAGGCAAAAGTCAGAATAGAGGTGGAAGGGACAGCTCTTCACATTCACATGGAAGGAGCAACAGTCAAAGCCAGAGCCATGGCCAATGCAACAGCCAGCAAGGTGGACATCAACACCAACATGCTCAAGGAAAAAGGTATGACAAAACCAATGTCCAGTGTCATTATTGCAAGAAATATGGGCACTATGCCAATGAATGTAGAAAGAAGAAAAATGACATGAAGAATAGGAAGAATGCTAATGTAGCAAAAGAGGAAAAGAACCCAAGTAATGTGCTGTTAGCTTGTAATGTAGCACAAGATAAAGAAGATGATGTTTGGTTCTTAGATTCTGGATGTAGTAATCACATGACTGGCAACAGAGCAATGTTTTCCAATCTTGATGAAGAAGTTAAATCTGAAGTGACCACAGGGACTGATACTAAAATCTCTGTCAAAGGGAAAGGCAGAGTAAGTATTCGTGCAAGGAATGGGGAGCAAAAATTTGTTCCTGATGTGTATTATGTTCCAGGTCTGAAATGTAATCTTTTGAGCGTTGGGCAGCTCATAAACAAAGGTTACAATGTTATATTCAAAGATGATGTGTGCACCATAAAAGATATTCCTCCAAGTAAGAAAATTATTGCTGAAATTCAAATGACTAGCAATAGAATGTTTCCACTCAAGCTCAACATTGACTTGAAGGAAAAAGGGAAAAGCATAGCAGCGGTAACACAAGAAGCCTTCCAGAAGGAAGAAAAGGATGAAAATTGGTTATGGCATCTGAGATTTGGACATCTAAATTTCGGAGGCTTGAATTTGCTGCACAGAAAAGGAATGGTAAGAGGTTTACCACTGATAGAGAAGCCTGACAGCCTATGTGAAGGTTGCATCTTGGGAAAGAAACACAGAGAAAACTTTCCTTCAGGGAAAACCATAAGGGCGAAAGCACCTTTGGAGATAATCCACTCAGATTTATGTGGGCCGATGCAAACAGCATCTGTTTCAGGCAGCAATTACATGCTGACCTTCATAGATGATTTCACAAGAAAAGTGTGGGTTTATTTCTTAAAACATAAGAGTGAAGTCTTTCAGAAGTTTTGCCACTTTAAATCTCTAGTAGAGAAACAGAGTGGGATGTACATTAAAGTCCTCAGAACTGACAGAGGAGGAGAATACATATCAAAGGAATTTCTGTGTTTTTGCAGAGAGAACGACATACACAAGCAGTTTACCACAAGGTACACGCCGCCACAGAATGGAGTGGCTGAAAGGAAGAATCGAACCATAATGGAGATGGTGAGAAGTATGCTAAAGGCAAAACACTTACCGAATGAGTATTGGGCAGAAGCAGCAAACTGTTCTGTATACATTTTGAATAGATGCCCCACAAAAGCGGTGATGAACAAGGTTTCAGAAGAAGCGTGGAGTGGCAGAAAACAGGGAGTCACCCACATGAGAGTTTTTGGGTGTGTAGCATATGCACACATTCCAGAAAAATTGAGAAAGAAGCTAGATAGTAAGGGGGAGAAGTGCATTTTCCTTGGATATTGTGAAGATTCCAAAGGATACAGACTGTATAACCCATCCACAAAGAAGTTTGTAATTAGCAGAGATGTGCAATTCATCGAAGAGGAAGCGTGGGATGGAAGCATTGAGAAAACAGTCAATGTCAAGAACTGTTTATCTCATGATGAAGATGATGTAGATGTGGTTGAGATTAATAACCCATCCATTGCACAACCTCCAGCAGCGCAAGGCCAGCAAGGGACGCCTCAAGCGGCAGTAAGAACACCCTTGAGAAGAATCGGCAGTGGTTCACCGAGTACACCACAAGGAGCAGAATCGAGTGCTTCATCAAGCACACCTACACCAAGTGAAAGAGGAACAAGATTCAGAAGCCTTAGAGAAATCTATGAGCAAGGAGAAGCAGATGAAGGTATGAATTCCTTATTTTCTTTGTATTGTCAAGTTGATGATCCTATTCATTTTGAAGATGCTATTAAAGATAGAAAATGGATAGAAGCTATGGATGAAGAAATTAAAGCCATAGAGAAGAATAGAACATGGGAGTTGGTTGATCTACCAGAAGGTAAAGAATTCATTGGAGTTAAATGGGTATATAAGACCAAAAGCAATGCTGAAGGAAAAATAGAAAGACACAAGGCCAGACTTGTTGTCAAAGGATATAAGCAGAAGCAAGGGATTGATTATGAAGAAACTTTTGCACCAGTTGCAAGAATGGAGACGGTAAGAGCAGTGATGTCCATAGCAGCACAAAATAAATGGAAAGTATATCAAATGGATGTAAAATCCGCATTTTTGAATGGAGTTTTAATGGAAGAGGTATATGTGGAACAACCTCTTGAATATGAGAAGAAAGGCCAAGAGCATAAGGTCTGTAAATTGAAGAAAGCTCTTTATGGGCTGAAACAAGCACCAAGAGCATGGTACAGCAGAATAGATTCTTATCTATTGGAGAATGGATTTGACAAGTGTGAGGGAGAACCCACCCTCTACATCAAAGAAAAGGATGGTAAGTTATTGATTGTTGTCTTATATGTTGATGATTTAATTTTTACAGGTAATGATGATTATCTTGTTGAAAATTTTAAAACAGTCATGAAAGATGAATTTGAAATGACTGACATGGGTTTATTAAGATACTTCTTGGGAATAGAAGTGGAGCAAGGTGAAAAAGGAATTTTTATTTCTCAAGCAAAGTATGTGAATCAAGTTTTGGAAAGATTCAACATGCAGGAGTGCAAAGCTGCAATTACTCCCACGGTAATGGGATTGAAGTTGAGTAAGAATGACAGCAGCAAGGATTTCGATCCAAGTTTGTATAAAAGCATAGTTGGCAGCCTCATGTATTTGACTGCAACTAGGCCGGATATTATGCATGTTGTTAGCTTAATTTCCAGATTCATGGAGAAGCCAAAAGAATCACATTGGCAAGCAGCAAAGAGAATTCTAAGGTATGTGAAAGGAACAAAAGGATTTGGTATTTTATATAATACTTCAGAAAATTCAGAATTAGTTGGATACATTGACAGTGACTGGGCTGGAAGTGTAGATGATCGGAAGAGCACTTCCGGTTATATTTTTCATATGGGTTCAGGAGCCATTTCATGGGCTTCCAAGAAACAGCCTATTGTAGCATTGTCTACAGCAGAGGCAGAATATGTGGCAGCTACAGCAGCAGCGTGTCAAGCAATTTGGATGAAAAGGATGTTGAGAAGTTTGTGCCAAGAACAGGTAAAGGGCACTGTGATTTATTGTGACAATAGCTCAGTTATTGCATTGTCAAAGAATTCTGTGTTTCACAAAAGAACAAAGCACATAGACACAAAGTATCATTATATCAGAGAATTGGTGAATAATGGTGAAGTTGTTTTACAGCATTGTAAAACAGAGCAGCAATATGCAGATATTTTAACTAAACCATTGGGACAAAAGACATTTGAATTTCTAAGAAAATGCCTAGGTATGATGAATAACCCAGCAGCTGACTTTAAGGGGGAGTGTTGAAATATTAAAGTCACCTGCCAGCCTTTGGCAGTGACAAGAAGAAACAAGTACAAGGCAGCAGAAACAGAGATTGAGTGCGCAACACTCTGTATTCAAGAAGAATGGAGAATCCGTAAGGAAGAATTAAATTCTTGATGGGCCGCAGCCACAACAGCAGAGAAGAAATTTAATTTGGTGATGGACAGAGTCGTCTTGCAGTGGAATGAAGATTTCCCGTAGTTCCAGTCTACGGAGGAGCAGACTAAATTAAAAACAGTCGTTTCGGGCTTTAAATTCCTCAAAAACCAGAATGAATGGAAATTGTTTTAACAGGCGGAAGTCCTTTTATTTTTGAATTGGCGGGACAAGTGGTCCCCACCATTTCTATGCCAATCGGAATCGCAAAGTTATGTTGGAGCAGTGTCTTGTTGATATGGAGCCGCGATGCGATGCGATGCGATCCAATCGCAATCACATAATTGCAAGGTTTAATCGGCGGGCTTTATTGTGTGCCCCGATCAGGGCGGATCCGATCATGTTATGAGACAGAGTTAATAGCTGGATCACGCCCGTGTTTCCAATCGCAATCGGAAGATCGGAGGTTTGTTTGTTTGGTCGCGCGTTTTGTTTAAAGCGTAGATTCGACGGTCTTATACAGCGGATTTAATATCGAGCCATCACGTCTATGGTGTGATCGCAATCGGAAGATTGAGCGGAGCACAAAGTTTGTTGTCAAGCCAAACTCCCGATTGCCGTTTGTCGACTGCGTAGTGGTCCCCACTCGTACGTTGGGCATTTCATATTTTATTAGTTCCGCAAAGGATTTTCCTTTGTATTTGGTTTTATTTTTGTTTTAAGTTTTAATATAGTTTTTTACGAAATGTTAAAATATATGCGCGGCATATAAAAAGAAAAAGGCCTGCGAGCCATTGTAACCGAATTGTATTGTTCTGTTTTGGTTTCTCGCACAGCAGCGCAGAAAAAGAAATACACAGCAGTGTGTTGAATGTATGAAGACATAGTATTGTTCTTGAGAGACAGAGAGTGTTTTCTGTGCATTGCGTCTGTAGCAGTCACCTTTGTTGTTATCCCTCTCTTAAGAGGAAGAATTTGTAACAGTTTTGAAAGTAATAGAAGTTTGTTTTAAAGCCCAGAAAGCTTTGTCTCCTGTCAAATTTTTTTTTACTTCTCTGTGTTTAGGAGGAGAGCCTATTCTCTTCTCTTGGAATTCTCAAAATTCCAACAATATCCACTAGTTGCATAGTCATGTTCCAAATCGAGTTTATCCAGTTCTAAGAACAAAGAAATTTTTTTAAAATTAATATATTTACAACCTTACCTAAGCATTATTTCGGTCATTGTTTGTACATTTTGAAGTTCCAATTTGATAGGCATACAAATCTTGCTTTTATTTTTCTATTTTTGAAAAAATGTATCCTATAATACTTCCAGTCAAGGATTTAAAATCATGAAATGGTTTGGATATTTGCATAATATTCTGATCTAGAGGGCACTTAATATATTTTTTGATGTCACTGCTCATACACATACCGAGAAGACGCGTGGAGCTTCTCTTCTCTAATGTAAATCATCCTACACTTCATACATACTCGCCCTCAAATCTGGGCTGCTTTTGCAACCCCAGGAACCCATAATTACTTGTCTCTGCACGTTTTACAAAATGATGAATCTCTCACTGCAGATCAGTGTCAGCCTAAAGGTACTTTCGTCTCTTCATGTTTCAGAAAATGATGAATCTTCCACTGCACTAAAGGGATTTCCATATACCATCCAAGTTGAGAGAAATCAAGACACAGTGAGCTTATGAATCTCCCACTACACTTATGGCATGTACCTCATCCTTACCTTATCTGGGGTGCAGCTCAAATTAACCTTTTTTTAAGCAAGTCACACTTCTCTCTATTCATCTTTTATATCTATCGTTGAATTGAGTTGTGCTTCTCTCTATTCATCTTTTTTATCTATCGCTAAATTGAGTTGTAATTTGTATATGGTGAGGTAATTTTACTTTGGGTTTGTTTTTTAATTATCGATGAATTGAGTTGTAATTTGTATATGGTGGGGTAATTTCATTTTGGGTTTGTTTTTTAATTAAAAATAAGATTCCAATTGCCTCTATAGCATCATATTGGAATCTACCATTTCATTTGATTAAAAATAAATTTGATTTTAAATGAAATTTGATTGGATTAAATGACATCAATAACATTGTTGTTGTGGCAGAAATTATTTTCTATTTTGATCAATAACATTGTTTTTAGTGGTGATATGATAAAGCATTTAAAACTCTCTATTCATATTTTTTTATCTATAGTTGAATTGAGTTGTAATTTGTATATGGTGAGGTAATTTCATTTTCGGTATGTTTTTAAATTAAAAATAATATTCCAATTGCCTCAAGATAAATAAATTTGATTTTAAATGAAATCAATGAAATTTGATTTGATTAAATGACTATCAATAAAAATAACATTAAGTTGTCGCCACTCTCTATTGTAGTGCTGGAAATCTACTTTGTTGTAACTCGGTTGTTGTAGTGGTGGAAATCATTTTCTACTTTGCGGCAACTCCTTTGTTGTAGTAGTGGAAATTCTTTCTTTTTCTTTTTCTTTTTCTTTCTTCTTCTTCTTCTTCTTCTTCTTCTTCTTCTTCTTCTTTTTTTTTCAGAGGATAAAAATCGTTGTCTTTGATTAAGTAAAGAACAATACATTTGCAAAAATGGACATGCATGAATGCACATTTCAACATCTTGCAAAGTTCTAATGGTATTTTTGCCAAAAAACTGAATGGAGTGCCAAACTGCACAACCAGACTTAATGAAGTTCATTGTTAATGAGTCACTAGGATATATACACAAAACATACAATAAATTTTTTTCCAAATTAAAACTATAAACATAAACATCAGGCCCACATTAGGACAGAGCATAATCAAAACTGAAAATTTTGTTGTAATGCAAAAACTAAATTATGGCAGTGGCAGAGTATAGGAATTCATCAAGTTGGAGCCACGCCAATATTGGATGTGCAAGTGCTCGAAAGGGATGCCCAATCCTTGTTTCGATAAACTGTCTGCACGCGTGTTCGCCTCCCTATAGATGTGATTTAGAGGATGTGAGTTCATCCGTCGTTGAAGATATTGTATTTTGTTTGTCCATCTGAGAAGACCTAGAGGCTGAAAGACTAAAAGGTCGTTGATCCCATCAATAACAGTCTTGGCATCGCCATATATGGAAATATTCTAGATTTGAGAGTTATAAGCAAACCAAAGTAGGCTCCACGGTGCAAGTAGTTCAGCCTTTGTGTTGGTACCCATCCCCCTGTTCCATGAATATAGTAGTGCTCTCCTTTCTCTAACTTGATCCAGGCACCACACCCATAGTTCCCCTGTTGTTCGGCTCCATCGAAGTAGCCAACTGGGATGCTAACCGGGTGAGGGTGTCCTTTGATCAAACTAAGTTGCGCTACTACAGTAACAACAACTATGGATAACTAAATTTCAAATTTCATGTAAATTTGTAATGTTATTTTTGAAAATGAGTTATAGCTTATAATTTTTTTAATAATTCAAAACTTTTAAAATAATATTGATATGATAAAACATTTAAAATGTTTTTTATGTGAGTAATTTTTTTACAATGTTTGCTTTGCCATTTTTTTAATATTTTCTTTTTCTAATAATATTTTTTTGATGTATTTCAATTAGAGTTTTTATGGTAATTGGAATTATATATATATATATATATATATATATATATATATATATATATATATATATATAATTTACTTATTTCTTGTTTGTATTTGTGAGTAATATGTATAAAAAAGTCTATGCACTTTCTAACTAATTTATTTTTTCTTTCTCAAATGAAAATCATAATATATTTTTACGTCGAAAGGCGTTTTCTTTGTTGGAATGGGGTGTGCAAACACTTTTCACTCCAACCAATAAAAAACCTTTTATTTTCTTCCTTCAGACCAATAGAAATTTGACACGTGGTTACGCCATCGGTAGAGAGATTCGACTGCTCCTTCTGCAAAGTGTTTATTTTACTTTCGCTAGGGCTCCTACTATTTATTTGTGTTTATTCCGAGTTTCAGATTTCAGGCGTGCTAGGGTTCCCGTTCTAGGTTTCTTCATTATACACTATTTAGCAGCATCATGGAAATTACCCAATGCTTCAAATGAAATTGAAAGCGTTTGAGGTTGGTGATCAATGTCATGCTCAGGCAAGTGCTGCATTGAGCTGTTGCACTGAGCCAAAGACCGTGTCTCTTGGTTTTTCCTCCTATGGTACTAGGTCATCTCGTGGATGTCTGAGTCTACAAGGCACCATATGGTAGCCTAGGAACATAACACAATTCAACCTATTCCACAACGACAACGTTCTGGACAAATGAAGAGAACTCAAAGCACTAGTTCTGGTGAGGGAAGAAATGTCAGAGATTCTATGTGGTAATGGAAGTCACCATTCTCTTCCCACTAGCAGTTCTCCCATTGCAATACCTAGCCACCTTCCTCCTAGCAATCGAATGAAAATATCTTCCCACTAGAAGTTCTTCCCATAGCAATACTTTATCGTTGTCCTTCCAGCAATTGAATCAAAATAAAAATAGAATATGGGTCATGCAAAATTTGTGACTAACCAAAATTTACCACAACCAGTAGCTTCAGCACAAACCACTCTATCTAGTTATGGGGATCAAACTGGGAAGCTTCAAGCATCTCCATCTTTTACAAGCTAGAATCTCAAACAGGGACAACAATGTGATCAGTGAAAAATAAGTCCTAGAATTCCATCAACTATGCCCACGACTGTAGGTGCTCCATCTCAAGCTGCTCTCGCTACAATGAAATATTTTTCTCAGGAGGGAAGAAATCAATAGGGCAACCCTAGTATAGGGTCAATTCTATTTTCCCCATCTCAAGCTTCATTTGTTACAAAAAGTTTTGAACAATCATTATTTATTCAACATATTATTGTTGCCTCCATCATGGCTCCAAGGTTGCTTTCAACAAATTATGTGCCCACTTCAATAATGGGGTCGCCTCTAGTTTCGAAGTCTGTGAGCACACCAACATTAAGGAATGAAACTTGGAGCAAAGGACCCATCTCACAACATAAATATATAGCTCATGTATCTAACAAAAAGTCATTTGCAGATGGCAGTAGGAGCATACCATCAGTTTTGGGGCCTTCACATATCTTTCAAAGCTCGTCAGGAAAATCTACAAAGAAAAAATACCAATGTTGAAGAGGTAAATCCCCTCTGCGGACAGAGGCGATCCCTACTAGCCTAGATCAGGTCTAGCAACAATCAGGTCACGCAGTGACGCAGGTTCCTAGTTACAAAACGAAAAAAATCATAACGAATTGCCTACCTCAAATCCTACGCAGTGGTCGTTGAAGAAAAGGTGATGCCTCTCGTCCCTCGCTTGGCAGATCACAATCCTTCCGCTCGACGCGTCCGAATACCTGCACACATGCAAGGACACAATGACATACAACGTAAAATCTAAAAAATGTAACCATACATCAGTCAGAGAGGATGTAATTCATTTCATAAAAGAAATAGACACATGAATGGAACCATAATCAAAGTCTCTTATCATTAAAATAACAAAGTAAAGATACAACCCAAAGCTCTGACGCTTGATCTTTCTTCAACGGAGCTGACAGTGGAGTGTGTCTCAACGAAGCCCGTTGGGAATTTGGACGAAGCTCTTGTAGAAATTTGAATAACTGATATATTATTCACCGAGATTCTCCTGATCACACACTATTTTAGCTTCATGCACAATACATAATCTCTTCTACCATTGATCATCACATGCGGAAATAAAATCGATTGCATGCACACATTAAAACCATAAACAATCACACATATGAACACAATATTTCATGGGAAAGCTTAAAGCTGAAAACCCCCAACTATCTATATATTATATGTCATGGAGATCATGTAACAATCATAGTACAAAGATCCTCACAAGCTCTCAGCACTACCTCCCTTGTTACACACTATCAAGCTAGATCTAGCAAAACACATGCTCCAACCTTTTGCCACTTGATAGCCAGCCTCTATTGCGTAATCAATGCTATGGGATGGCTCATTAAATAACATAAACCACCTGGCTTGTACTACGCAATCCTCATGGGCTTATCCAATCACTGTGTGTTGCAAATAGCAATAGTATAGTCACAACTGATAGTTAACCTGCTCTTTCACCTATTTCTGCACTGGTCTCCATTGAAGCTGTCCATGCACTGAAGTTAACTGATGCATTATTTAGTTGATTTATGAGTTTATAATTAGTGAATTAATTAATAATTAATTCACACCACTCTCACTAATTGTATCAATTAGTTAAAATGAATACAAATATCTCAACTATGTTTAGATTAGTTAAATTGAATACAACTCCACTAACTTCCTCAATCAACTCCACCAAACTCTGTCACATGAGTTCTGACTGAAGTCTTCATGCAATAGCTCCACATAACCCTCAGGAATAGCGTAATTCCTTCTATCAGCTCCTGTGCCACATCTGTGCACTTAACTGAAATGCTTCAAGAGAATAAGATAATGTTTATAGTCCAAATATTATTAAGAGCTAATAATATTCGACATATCTATTTTTAGACTAGCAATCTAAAAATAGATTCCGCCCAGTATGTCTAAAAATAGAAGTCCATCTATTTTTTTCCGACTTGACCAACCATCCACAAATAGCATCCTGCAACTCATAGAACATGATCCATATGTCTAAAAAAAGACTTTGCGCCAAAAATAGCTTGGGGGCCCACTTAGTGAAGGCGACTTCTTTCCACTAAGTTCATCATCTTGTTGCAATATCAACACTCCCTCTCAACAAGATAAGGATTATCTGCAACCCCTATCCTGCCCCTGTGGTATTCGAATTTGCTCCTAGTGAGCGCCTTCGTCAAGATATCAGCATCCTGATCCTCCGTAGGAATGTATGAAAGTAACATGACCTTCCGCTGCACACAATCTCTGGTATGATGATATCGGATGTCAATGTATGAACCGAACAACCCGACCAGGATCTTCCTCATTCATATAGCCTCGCATGCAGCCAAACTCGCTGCCATATACTTGGCCTCTGCTGAATTGAGTGCCACGGATCTCTGCTTCCTGCTGTACCAAGAAACTGTTGTCGACCTGATACTGAAAATCCCTCCAGATGTGCTCTTTCTGTCTGTTGGGCTCCTGCAATACGAATCAGTAAAGCCCCATAGCTTGAACTGATCCGGCTATGCAGCAATACCCTTAATCCATATCCCGATGTGCCTCTGAGATATCTCAATACATGCTTGCCTGCCTTCCAGAAGAGCTTGGTTGGCTTAAACATAGCTTGTGAAATTTGGTTCACAACATAGCATATTTCGGGTCGTGTATTGACTAGATACATAAGCGACCCCACCAACTGTCGATAAACAGTGGCATCCACTACCTCTGCCGAAGTAGCATCCTCCTTCCTCCATCCACCAGGAAGAGGAGTATCAACAGGCTTGCAGCCATGCATGTTGGACTTCTCCAGTATCTCCCAGGCATACTTACCCTGAGAAACAAACAGTCCATCACTACGCTGCCAAATTTCCAATCCCAGGAAATAATGAAGGAGGCCCAAGTCCTTCATCTCAAACTCTTTTGCAACATCATCCTTGCATGAGAGTATCAACAGCTCATCACCTGTCAGAATCAAATCATCTACATAAAGTACAATGATCAACAACTTACCCTCCACCACAATCTGGTATAGGTTAGGATCCACCTCACTCTTGGAGAATCCAAGTCCGATGAAATAACTGTCTATCCGTGTGTACCAAGCACGAGGTGCTTGTTTCAACCCATACAACGCTCTCTTAAGCACCACATGCTCCTACAACCCAACCCATGCATCTTGAGCAGTGCTCGGCTTCACTGCGTGCGCTTCCGCCTACGATGGTTAGTCTTGCTGAGTGGTCTCTTCCACTCCATGAACCTCCTCTTGTGGCTATTCCACATCTAGAGACTCATCCTTAGGAACTAATATCTCCTCATCTACATGCAAGTGTGGCTCCCTCTCAAGCGAACACTTCATGGCTTTCTCCTCTTGAAATTTGATATCCCGTCGCACAACAGTCTTGCGACTGTCTGGAAAATACACACGATAGTTGTGGGGCATATCAGTGTACCCCAAAAATATCCCAACCTCCGCAGTCGGCTCCAGCTTCTTCCTGGCATCCTTTGTCACATGAATGTAAACAGGTGAACCAAAAATCCTCGAATGGGAAATATGGACCTCTCATCGAGAAAATGCCTCCTCGGGTGTACCTCTTGCAAAGTATCCTATGAGGTTAACGGTTTCTGCACATATCTTTTCGATGTGCATGCCTCAGCCCACAAGTGTATGGGAAGGTACGATCATGCAACATCGTACCGCCCTGCTTTGATCGTTCTGTTCTTCCCTCAGCCCCATTACTGCTGTGGGTTATGAGGTGCTATGAGCTCTCTTCGAATTCCTTCTGCGTTGCAAAAGTCCTTGAATTCGCCAGAGATGAATTCACCACCATTGTCACTCCTAAGAGCCTTCACCTGCTTCCCCGATTCTTTTTCAACCAGTGCCTTGAACTCACAGAACTTTGAGTATGTCTCTCTCTTCTTCTGCATGAAGAAGATCCAACACTTACGAGAAAAATCAGCAACACATATCACATAATACCTGTGCTTTGCTATCGAAGCTGCTGAGAAAGGTCCACACACGTCTGTGTGAATTCTCTCAAGGATCGTCGTGGCGCGACTATCCTTCTCATGAAAGGTGGCTTTCACAAATTTTCTCAAGGTACATCCCTTGCACTAATCTGACTGCGCAAGAGTACCCTTAGGAAGCCCAGTAGAAATCTACTGCAGTATCTTCAAAGCTCCATGGTGAAGGTGGCCCAATCTCCGGTGCCACAACTCACCATCATCCCGGCTCACCACTCCTTCTGCCTTGCATGCCATTGCTGCGCAACCATCTACCTGAAATTGATAAAGTTTCTAAACTCGAACCCCTATCCTTCGGGTCTCACTAGTTGCCTTACTACGCAGGAAAGCCTTTCCCTCGCTAAAAACAACATCATATCCCTTGTCTTCTAACATCGCCACAGAGATAAGATTATTCTTCAATCCTGGAACATGCGTCACTTCCTTCAATCTGAAGGGTTTACCAGACTCCCTCTCAAAGGAAATGGTACTGATACCGGTCGCACTGTATCTACCATCATCGCCCATCTCGATGTGCACTCCAAGATCTTTCTCATCTAGATCAGTAAAAAAATCTCGATCTCCTGTCATGTGAAAAGACACACCACTGTCAAGAAACCACACTGAACCCATCACACTTGAGACCAAGCATTCAATCAGTGAAAAATCCAGCTCAAAATGCGAGGCTAAGGCCTCTCCAGCTGCAGTCCCAGCAACCTGCTTATTTTTCTTCTTATGTGGACAACTAGTGGCATAATGTCCGTGTTGGTGACAATGAAAGCACTTCACCTTGGACATGTCCTGCTTCTTGCCTTTCGCACCGCATTAAGAAGCTTTCTTATTCTTCCCCTTCTTTGCTTTGGCAGCCAAAGCGCAATTCTCTTCATCAAAGGTCTTTGATGAAGATCCGTCCCTGGTACTTCACCTTATCTCCTCTTGCACAAGATCCGACCAAAGTTGCTCCCATCCTGGCAATTTCTCCCGACCATTGATAGAGTCTTGATAGGAATGCCAACTCTTCGAAAGCCCAAGGAGAGCCAAGATCACCAATTCCTTGTCATAAACAGTCACCCCCACACTTCCCAGCTCATCCTTGCATTGGAAAAACTTCGTGAGGTACTTGGGCATACTGTCGCCTTTCTCCATTTTTATGTTTCTGAGTTTATCCTTGAGCGCCAACTTCCTCTGGTCACTCTTGCTTTAGAATAAATCTGTCAAATCTTTCCACATCAAGAATGGAGAAGCCTTACCATGAAGGCTGGACACTATGTGATCCTTCACACCTTCCAACAGAATCCTTAGACACTTTGTTGTCTTCTTTTGCCATGTGTCAAGTACGGCAACATCACTAGAAGTAGGCTTTGGAATTTCTGCATCTATGAACTCCTTCAACCCATTTTCATCCAGCACCGCCTCCATCCTGTCCTTCCATGCAATATAATTCGAGCTGCCCTCAAGGGCATACTCCAATCGCAATCCGGTGAAAGAAATCTCAACTTCGACACCAAGAAAACACTCCTGCAAATTCGAATTCCACTAGCACAAAACTCAACCACTTCAATGTTTTGCAATTGCTCCTATGATCAATATAGCTCTGATACTATGTAGAAATTTGAATAACTGATATATTATTCATCAAGATTCTCCTGATCACACACTAGTTTAGCTTCATGCACAATACATAATCTCTTCTACCATTGATCATCACATGCGGAAATAAAATCAATTGCATGCACACATTAAAACCATAAACAATCACACATATGAACACAGTATTTCATGGGAAAGATTAAAGCTGAAAACCCCCAACTATATATATATTATATGTCATGGAGATCATGTAACAATCATATTACAAAGCTCCTCACAAGCTCTCAGCACTACCTCCCTTGCTACACACTATCAAGCTAGATCTAGCAAAACACATGCTCCAACCTTTTGCCACTTGATAGCTAGCCTCTATTGCGTAATCAATGCTATGGGATGGCTCATTAAATAAAATAAACCACCTAGCTTGTACTACGCAATCCTCATGGGATTATCCAATCACTGTGTGTTGCAAATAACAACAGTATAGTCACAACTGATAGTTAACCTACTCTTTCACCTATTTCTGCACTGGTCTCCACTGAAAGTGTCCATGCACTGAAGTTAACTGATGCATTATTTAGTTGATTTATGAGTTTATAATTAGTGAATTAATTAATAATTAATTCACACCACTCTCACTAATTGTATCAATTAGTTAAACTGAATACAAATAGCTCAACTATGTTTAGATTAGTTAATTTGAATACAACTCCACTAACTTCTTCAATCAACTCCACCAAACTCTGTCACATGAGTTCTAACTGAAGTCTTCATGCAATAGCTCCACATAACCCTCAGGAATAGCGTAATTCCTTCTGTCAGCTCCTGTGCCACATCTGTGCACTTAACTGAAGTGCTCCAAGAGAATAAGATAATGTTTAGAGTCCAAATATTATTAAGAGCTAATAATATTCGATATATCTATTTTTAGACTAGCAATCTAAAAATAGATTCCGCCCAATATGTCTAAAAATAGAAGTCCATCTATTTTTTCCGACTTGACCAACCATCCACAAATAGCATCCTGCAACTCATAGAACATGATCCATATGTCTAAAAATAGACATAGTCTAAAAATAGACTTTGCACCAAAAATAGCCTGCGGGCCCACTTAGTGAAGGCGACTTCCTTCCACTAAGCTCATCATCTTGTTGCAATCTCAACAACTCTCTCTCTTCGGCTTGGCTCTCAAAGGTTGCTCGGCTATATTTTCCTTCCTACAAGTTCAGCTCTTCATCCATTCAGCTGATGTTCAAACCTTCAACCTTTCAGCTCTAACCTGTTCAACCATTAGCACATCAATGGAAGATGGCTATATTTATAGAGGAGAGGAGGAGGTTTGGATCCCTACAATAGTGGAAGGGAGGCCTTATCCCTTGGGAGGTTTCCCCATAAGGTGGAAACAAGAGGCCAAAGGAGGAAGGCCGTGGTTACTCAGTCGAACCACTTCTTATGACTCATCCACGAAGTTGTTGTGATCAAAACTTCGCCTCTTTTTTTAAAAAAATTTCCATAAGTAGATTGGCGTGGGTGCTTAACTGGGACAGAGCGCCAACTGGCGTGGGCTCAGTGTTAATTTTTCTCATTGGTGCGAGGGAATAACGGGCTACCAGCGCCAAGGCAAAAACAGGTGTTTTTAGTGGTTTGCTCAGGAAATGGTCAGCAGAAGGATTGTTGTCCTCATGGCAAGGGATGCAATGATGGTATTTGCAAGGCATGACACTGCTTATTGGTCACAGAAAAGACCCTCCAATGGGCGAGATGGGGATTGTAGGGACAGTGACAAATTACTGTGTAACAGATGCCCCCTAAAGCATGAGGTCCGAGAGAGAGGGAGGGGTGAAATGCTTTATGAGAATGCGCCCAACTGAAAACACTGCCATCAGAAGACCTGCAAATACAAGTACAACTGATATCTCTGATACATGATATGTGGTATGGGCGCAGCCATCCATAATAGAGTGTACAATAACCAGGATCCAAGGTATGGCCGTAGCCATCCATTAAAGAAGGATCAACAACTAGACTCAGGTATGGTCGCATCCATCCAATCAAATGAGTCATGTAACTAATCATGATAATCCACAAAGAATCCGCAGCTTGGATTTCATCAGACAAAATCCAGGGTCTTGCACTCCATCTCGACTTGAACAGAGTACAAGTCCGAGCATGTGAATAAGTGGGCTGAAGTCGAACATGCAAGAACATCGTCTGATTACCAACCAATAGTGAAGGCCATTAACAGACGCAAGAGGAACCACCAATAATGAGGATGGCCCTCAAGGTACTATAGGTACAATCCACGGAATGTGAACAATGAGCTGGCGTCAAACACCCGCAGAATCATCCGATCGAAGGTCAATAATGAAAACCTTACGTCGAATGCAAAGAACCTGCCATTTAGGCATGCAGGCTCCAAGGTACCTGAAGGGAGTCTCTAGATCAACTTCTTGGATAATGAGCTGAAGTCGATAGGAAGTGACCTTGATCGAAGGTGGGCCATAATGTTTCCCACATCATCGACACGAGACAGAGGGACATAATGTTTGTGAATCAAGATCAGTAGAGAATCAGAGGGTGGTTGAAAACTGCAGAGGCCAACTTCTCTTGAACATATCGACAACACGACAGTGGATTTGGCAGTATTTGACATCAAAGGATATGAGGTCATGATGACGTGGAAAAGAGCAGATGAGCGGTCAAAAGGGATTACCCAAACCCATGGAGGCAAGCAGAAAACGAGATGAGATGTCCCCAACCCGACATGAATGCAGACAAGTGCCATGTTCAAGAGCGACATTCTGCCGACACAATGGTGATACTGGTTCCAGTTTTCCCCCACCATTTCTGGCAAGTACCTCTTTTCTTTTACACAAGCTTGAAGAGGATAGCATATGCTTGTCATATAAATTTTTCCTTCAGACAAATCCAACCTAGTACATTTAACGAGCCCTAGGAAGGAGGAACTCGAGTATCGTCATTATGACGGAGTCCGATGTCATCAGGTTTTAACGAGTCTGACAAAGGAAGAACTCAGCACCTTTTCATGTTTAGAGAGTTTGAAAAGACAGCGGAAAAGAAAGCTCCAGCAGTCCCTTTTCGTAGATAGTCCCACAGATCCGAAAAGGTAGAAAACTATGTCTGAGAGAACCTCCTAGTCGCGATAGGCTAGGGTATTCCTTTTTCGTAAATAATCTATCCCAGCCTGAAAAAGGGGTAAACGTATACTGGGTAGATATCGTTTCACAGCCAATTTAACGAGCTCAAAACGACAAGCGACTTGGGGATCTTTTCAGTTTTAGAGAGTCAGAAAAGAGCTGAAAGGTGACTCCTCCTGGAGGAACGAGTGGTATAAAGGGTAGCAACTGGTTCCGGTGATGGTGGAACTGCTCAGAACAAGTAAAGGTTAAGAGGTTGGCTAACAAGACCACTCATCGCAGCGGTTCCTCGGGATTGGGTAAAACAATCAAGTGAAGGCGTATGATCGGCCAATCAGATGGGGACGATGGAATGAGAAAACCAAGGCTCATCTGACAAAACAGGCTGATAAAATGGCAATAACGAGAGGTAAAATGGGAATGGTTTCATTTTTAGACAAGCTTGAAATCAGAAAACTCTGCTTGAAGTTGGTTTCATTTTTACAAAAGCTTGAAACAAAGATAAACTATGCTTTAAACTATAAGGAAAAACGAGCACGCACCCAGGATGATGTCTAAATTCGAGTTACAAGCCCCCTAAGCTTCAGTCCATAGGAAATGGAGTGAAGGTTCAAAACACAAGAGATTTGATTGAAATCTAACAAAACTCGAATTGAACGGGACCGTGTTTTATTGTTTTAACGAGGTTGAAACACTTAAGAAATGTCCTTGAAGCAGCTTGTTTCATTGTTTTAGGATCTTGACACAAGACGAGGAACTATGCTCCGAGGAGCTCAAAAGAGCAGGATCAGGAGGGGGATAACCAGATACAAAAGGCTCGAGACAATCAGGGATTTTACGAGATCTTATCAAAGACTCGAATTGAACGGGAACGTGTTTCATTGTTTTAATGAGGTTGACACATTAAAAGAACTATCCTCAAATGACCTTGCTTCATTTTTTAACGAGGTTGATACAGAAGACAAAATATCCTCGGACCACCTTCTTTCATTTTTTAAGGAGCTTGACACAAGAAAACGAACTGTGCTCCAACGAGCTTGTTTCATTTTTTAAGGAGCTTGACACAAGAAAACAAATTGTGCTCCGACAGACCTCATCATAGTGAATAAGGAGTCATAGCTTCCAAGGGTTGCCCGTCCGATTGAAGGAAAACATCTTGGAATTCTAGACCCAATGCCCCCAGCACACTATGTACAACGACACTATCATTGAATACAGGCACAAGACAGGTAGCCACATAATTGACATGCGGCGAGGATGACACAACTGGCGGATAAAGATCCAGCAAGGAGGATGGTGGATTAGCTGCCATATGAGGACCAAAGAATGCAAGCTGATCGATGGTCATGATCCGACCTTGGTGCGGAAAACACATCACGCAAAAGAGGGAGGAGACAAGCGCTCCCATGGCATAAGTATAATCATGACCCAGGAGTAAATTAAAGTCCAAAGGACCAAGAACAACCATCAGGTCCATATGGACAGTTTTCCCTCCCAAAGTAACAGGCAACTTTGGAAGGATCCCTAACAGTTGATTAGTTCCTCTGTTAAAAGTCAACAGATTCTGCGTAACAGGCACAAGCGGAGGCAAACCAAACACTTGCCAAGTATTTGAGGACAAAACACTAACAGACATGCCTTCGTCTATAATAGTGCTGGGTACGACCAGATCAAAAGTCTATACCGTGACCTCAAAGGGCACATAATAAGGAAGGTAGTAGCCTATGAATCGATTCCAATAAAAGGAAGCGACCAAACTACTCGGAGGGGCTACCATCGAACTGATATGGTCTTCCCCTGGTGTTATGGGAGAAGAAGGAGCATCCTCCATGACCTCCATCATGGAGTCGAGAGGGGTATCCTCCGGGACCTCCATCACGGGAGGCGGAGGAGCAACTTCTTGAGGTATGGGGACAGGAGAATATTTCTCCAAGTCTGATGAATCTGAAGAAACAAGAAGAACCTGAGGAATGTGAGATCCACTCTCAATGGAAAAGACCTGGTGCACTGCAGACGGGGCCAGCTCAACCGATCCCATGAACAATGGTTGGTCAGGGATGGATTCATGATGGTGAATTTCTGGGGGAGTGAGATCAAGCAAGGATGACTCTTGACTGATCATTGAATCAACTAGTGAAGGAATCAAAGAAAGTTTTTTGTAACCAGCCAGAAGGCAAGGTGCAGAAACAGTCGAGTTGTCCAAAACTCTCTTGGCTTCTTCCATATATGGACAAAGGTGAATGACATGGTTCCCTTCACACAACTTACAGGGATTGGCAAGCTTACCCTGCTTCTTAGGAGCTTTACCAGCACTAGCTGAAGACGTGCCCCCAACCTGACTCCCGGAAGCCAAAGGCAACGGCGGACGACCGTTGGACCATACTTCGAGCACCTTGGGAATGCCAGGGCAATCTCGAAGAAGATGGTTTCCCTGGAACAACATGCAAGGGAACTTAACTTTCTGTGAAGGGATGGAAGGTTCATTGAGAGCAGATGTTTTGGAACCAAAAGCTGCAGATTTAGCCTCTCACTTATCTGACTTCTTCTTCTTCTTCTTCTTAGCCACCTGGGTACTAGAATCCAAAATTTCACCAGGCAAAGTAGAAGAGGAGGACACAGAACCAGGAAAAGAAGGGGAGAGGTCCACCTTGGAATCAACATGATGTTGTTCACGCAGAGGAACTAATTGAACAGTAGCCAGGACATTCGGGACCACAGAGGTTGAAAATAATCAAACAGGCAAACCAACAGTTAACCTAGGAAGGGACAATGTTGCCATATAAGGAGCGCCAACATTCCCAAAAGCAGGAAAAGGACTAGGATTCCCTTCAGAGGGGATTCCTTGGTTGGTAAACTCCGAAAATGTTGCCATTGGAAACAACCGTAAAACAAAATGCTAAGGAAAGTAACTTTAATGAGGAATATTTCGTGGGCAGTTAATTTTTTAAAACATTGAAACAAAACTCTAGTGTTTCATATTTTAAGAGTCAAGAAACGAGTAAAAGATGACTCTATCTCTTTCAGTTTGGAAACAAGCTTGAAAGGACAAGCGCTTGACGATCTTTTCAAATTTAGGGAGTTAGTAAATATCAAACTAACTACACTGGTAATCTAGGCAAATGGTGTACTAGATATCCGTGAACTACCATATACACCTTGGTTAAAAAAATGAAGGCGAAATCAACCAAGGACTTGACGTAAGTGCGGGTAATCTCCCCGAATGCTGTGTCTGGTGTATCACGGGTAAAAGGCGACAGACTCGGCAACCTAATGGGGTCTCCCTTTATATACGCGACGGTATGGGGAGCACAAGTCCGTACTAGCGCTATCTGTAGCCAGATGGCGAGTGACAGCTACTAGGTTTTAAGACGCCAGAACACGTCTCTAGCCTAGACCTCTAAAATGTGACCGTTAAGTTTCAATGCTTCCTTAGGTTGATTGAATAAATTTTATGGTTGATATTCAATTATGTCTCGATTTCAAGGCCCTACCACATGTCATCTGACAATCTCCTATATGCATCTATATGAGAAAAGAAATATTTCAATTCGATGAATGCTATCTAGTTAAGGGAAGAGTTTCAAACAATGATGCAACAAACAACAATACTGAAAATGAAACTTTTTCCAAACTAGATGACTTTCACTATCCAAAAGTAATCTAAAACATCAGACGATGCAAATTATGCAATGTAATCTATGCAAAATCCTCTTTTTTGAAAAATATGCAATTGTAATCTATGCACGATTCCCCTTTTCTTTTGAAATGATAAGAATGCACTCAATGCATTTTTTAGCTTTCAATCATTAAACAATGTAATCTAAGTTCAATGATAAATCTCAAAAGTACTTTTCAATGTAATGTGATCTAATGCATTTTAACGAAAAGAAAACTTTGAGACGAAAACTAAATGAACGCAAATCTCCTTAATGAAAGGATGAATGCAAAAGGGATGCAAACAAACACTAAGAATGCAATCGTTGTTTTAAACACTTTGTAACAAAATTCCTCAAAAGGCTACAAGACATATGAGGTCAAACATAAAGAGGACTTCCAAAGCATGAGATCAAAACAAGGCATTCATTCCCTTTTACATCAAGCAATCATGAAAAGAAGACATTCCAGCTGAACAATGAGAAATGTAATCTATGCTCATACAGAGAAAAGACAGGAAGGGAAAGACACACTAGTGAAGGATTTAGGGAAAAAAACTCAATTTTCACACACCCTGAAATTGGCACGACTTTTGTGGGTGAAACTAGCGCCAACTGGCGCGACCTTCTCACTAACAACTAGTGCCAATGGAAAATTGGCGTGGGTTTCTAACTGAAAACAAGCGCCAATGCCTGAAAATGAAAAAACAAAGAATTTCTCCCAACCAAGACCAGACTCACCACTTCAAGCAAAATCTGAAAATAACCCAGAAGCAAAAGTACTGACAAAAAAAAAAACTCCCGAACAAGGGAAAACCCTAGCACCTACAGGAAATGGCAAGACTGTCTGGCTGTAATCCGCGCCAGATAGGGGATGGCATGGGTGATGAACTAGCAACTTGCGCCGATGGGCGCAATTGTCAGGTTGGAAACCGCGCCAATCAAACCAACCATGAAAAGATGAAAATTTCAAAAAAGAAGAGGTCAGATCTGATCCTCTGGGGCTGAACAGGGGTCTAACACCAAGGAGGGTGAACCAAAAGAGAAAATAAATCAATCAAAAGCCAAAAACAACTAAAAGAGAGAAGGATTAACCCCCACTGATCCCCAGTGGAGTCACCAACTTGTTGAAGAGGTAAATCCCCTCTGCGGACAGAGGTGATCCCTACTAGCCTAGATCGGGTCTAGCAACAATCAAGTCACGCAGTGACGTAGGTTCCTAGTTACAAAACGACAAAAATCATAACGAATTTCCTACCTCAAATCCTACGCAGTGGTCGTTGAAGAAAAGGTGATGCTTCACGTCCCTCGCTTGGCATATCACGATCCTTCCGCTCGACACGTCCAAATACCTGCACACATGCAAGGACACAACGACATACAATGTAAAATCTAAAACATGTAACCATACATCAGTCAGAGAGGATGTAATTGATTGCATAAAAGAAATAGACACATGAATGGAACCATAATCAAAGTCGCTTATCATTAAAATAACAAAGGAAAGATACAACCCAAAGCTCTGGCGCTTGATCTTCCTTCGGCCAAGCTGACAGTGGACCGTGTCTCAACGAAGCCCGTCGGGAATCTGGACGAAGCTCTCTCTCTTCGGCTTGGCTCTCAAAGGCTTCTCGACTATAGTTTTCTTCCTACAAGTTCAACTCTTCAGCCATTTAGCTGATGTTCAAGCCTTCAGCCTTTCAGCTCTAACCTATTCAACCATTAGCACATCAATGGAAGATGGCTATATTTATAGAGGAGAGGAGGAGGTTGGGATCCCTACAATAGTGGAAGGGAGGCATTATCCCTTGGGAGGTTTCCCCATAAGGTGGAAACAAGAGGCCAAAGGAGGAAGGTCGTGGTTACTCAGTCGAACCACTTCCTATGACTCATCCACGAAGTTGTTGTGATCGAAACTTCACCTCTTTTTTAAAAAAAATTTCCATAAGAAGATTGGCGCGGGTGCTTAACTGGGACATAGCGCCAACTGTCGTGGGCTCAGTGTTAATTTTCCTCATTGGCGTGAGGGAATAACAGGTTAACAGCGCGAAGGCAAAAATAGGTGTTTTTAGTGGTCTGCTCAGGAAATGGTCAGCAGAAGGATTGTTGTCCTCATGGCAAGGGATGCAATGATGGTATTTGCAAGGCATGACACTGCTTATTGGTCACATAAAATACCCTCCAATGGGCGAGATGGGGATTGCAGGGACAGTGAAAAATTACTGTGTAACAACTAGCAATGACCACAGCGGATCAATATCCCTAATGGCGTTTAGACATCCAACTGGATTAAAGAGCCAACCATATCATAACCATGCTCATTTCAATCCACAACAATAGATTTTTACCTATAGTTTGTATCTGCAGCAACAAGCGGTACAACAATCGTTGTTTTCACTTCAATCTTCTCATCAAGTATCGACACTCCATCAAAAACAAAAAATGCAGGGTCAAATTCCACACAAGAATCTTTCAGTAATCCTCTTCTACATCAACAGTAGGAACAACAACAAATACAACCAGGTTTATCAACATCATCCAATTCTGGGACATCGTTGCTTGCCTCTCCAGCATTAACGTTGGGTGGTAGCCCCACAAAGATAATCCTATTAAATCTCTTGGAGTCAATTTACATGCACAACATAGTGTCCAAGTAGCCCACATGCAGTTCTAGCTTCTCAATATAAGTACAAATTTACAAATGTGTATGAAAACCCTGCAGAGAGAGAAAAAAAATGTAGGTGAAACTCCTATTTAGTGATTACCAATATGTTGACACAGGCGTTTCCAAAAGTGTGTCATATATAGGTCTTTTTCTGATAGAATACTGATTCTTTTACTACTTTTGAGCAGATTTCTTGAATCAAGATCAGATAAATAGAGTTCAAATGTTACAAGATCCTGCTAATTTTTGTACATCCTATGTTCAAAATAGAAACCCTTTCAATGCTTCTTCTCCTCATGCATCTTTTACATGTCTGGCTTCAAGAAGCCTGAAAAATTCAGGAGTCAATATGGCAGAAGGGATGAGCAGTCCAAGTGGGCTAAGCTTGTCTACTATTAAAATGTTCTTCTCCTCATGCATATTTTATATGTCTGGCTTCAAGAAGCCTAGAAAATTCAAGATTCAATATGGCAGAAGGGATGAGCAGTCCAAGTGGGCTGAGCCTATCTACTATTAAAATGTAGGTGAAACTCCTATTTAGTGATTACCAATATGTTGACGTTACCAAACGTGTGTCATATATAGGTCTTTTTCTGATAGGTTATTGATTTTTTGACTACTTTTGAGGAGATTTCTTTAATCAAGATCAGATAATGGAGTTCAAATGTTACAAAATCCTGCTAGTTTATGTACATCCTCTGTTCATAACATAAACCCTTTCAATGCTTCTTCTCCTCACACATATTCTATATTTTTGGCTTCAATAAGCCTGAAAAATTCAATAGCCAATATGACATAAGGGATGAGCAGTCTAAGTGGACTAAGCTTGTCTATGGCACTATCCTCTGGTGTTAGAGCTCACAACAATGGATTTCCATCATATGTAAATGCAATGAAATATGCAAAAAAAAAATTGTGAGTTCAACTATTGTGCATTCTGTTCAAATGCCTCCAATTTCTATCCACCAGCCTTCAGTCCCTTGAAGGCCCATTAACTGCAGGACCTATTAGCCGTGCAACTAGCACTCCTCTTGGATTGCACGGGAAAGCTGCAACAAGTGTTGCGCAACCTTCATCCAACAACAATCTTAGTTTTGAATCCTTTAGAACCTCCGCCATCCAGCTAACTTGTTGCTAGCAGTGTCCAAAGTTGTTGTGCAAGCACATTAATTTATGAAAAATATGAACACCATCAGATCCAAGTTCATATAGACCAACTAGCAGTAAATTTCATTTCACATGATTGTTGGCTTATTTGCATGTTTACTTGTGATCTTAAAGGGTGTTCCATTTTATATTTGAAACGAAATCTCCAGTATATCGAGAACCCTTTATTTTTTCATTTTGTATTATAGTGCCATGTTAACATGTATTGAAATTGGCATGTTCATAAAATGTATATTCAAGTCCATGAATATGTATTTACTATTTACCATTTCTGATGTATGAATGTTTTCCACTTCTTACCACCAATATATATGTTGGGCAGTTAACAATTGCTTATTGTGTTATTTTGGCCATTGATTTCAGAGGAGGCTAGGGTTTTACCTTCAAAACATAGAGTTCCATGAGTTTAGTCCGATTTTTGTATATTACATTGACACAGAATCTCTCAAGCTGACTAGAAGAATTCAAATATTTAATCTTTGGAATTTTATTTCATGGAGTGTATTTATATGATCAGAAATTTTTTTGTAGTTTCATATGGTTGAATGTTTTGAGTGAAGTTAAATTTGCAGTTGCATTAATAGATTGTAGATGCTTGCATTGATTCTAGTAATCGCATTGATTCCAGTAACTTTGGGACTAATTTAGAAATATTTTAGTTTCATGTTTATCCTTAGTTCTGTGCTTGACATGTGAATTGTTCTCAACAATGTTATTTTGTTTATAATAATACGTTGATTATTACATTGATGGGGATATTAGGTGGATGTTGGTAACCAATTAAATGGGGTGAGATTATTTGATGAACGATTGAGACCAAGGTTCAAAGCTAGAGTCGAGATTTATTATCCAAAAGACCTTTTAATTAATTATAAGTCCATGCTATTCATGTACCTCAAAATGAAACCTCAGAAGCACTGGAGTGGTAGACAAGTGGCTATCTACTTAAATGGGGAACATTAGTGCTTTAAGATTTGAATAGGTCTTGGATGACTCGACCATTAACAATGGTTCCTTTGAGATCTAATCAATTTTTCTTGGAAATTCCTCCCATACACCCTATTGGTTTTGGTAGCTCATCCTACTTTGATATAGTGTTTCTATGTTGTTTGTTCTTGTTTTTTATTTCTCCCTTGCATCTTATGTTTTGGCGCCCTCTTGTGGGTATACATTGGTATTTCTTATTTAGCAGAGGGTTTTTTTGGCCAATACACGACATCTGCATATATTTTTACATGTTGTATAGTAGAAAAGAGGTAACTAAAATCAAGCATATGTAAAGCATTTTCTCTGTCATGACAAAATGTTGTGTTTTTTCTCCTAGAAAAAAAAAATCAGTTTGTAAATTGTTGTTGCTCTTGATTTTGTTATTCGATGTTTACCAGCCATCTTATGTCCATTCATTTAAACCCAAATCTTTAAAGATCAAATACTTTCATTTGGTGTTTGGTGATTGTACGAATTAAAATGAGGTACTATTTGATATTAATTTTAATGCTGGACATTTATATATGTGAAAATGATTTAATTTGAGCTTGTATACTGCATATAAGTTAGAATACTAAGAGATATGAACAATGATTATCATGAAATTAATGGCACTTTACATAATCATAAAACCCCAATACAGTGAATGGATGCCTCATAAGCTTGGTCGTTCTAATGATTTATGGAAACAGTTTGATTTTTTTATGATTTGCATTTGTTGCATAATGGTTTAACTTGTTTCTAAACGGATGTTAAAAAGTGGTTTTACATGCTTTAATTGATGCAATTCTGCAATGTTTGGCATTGAAACATCACTAAGAATCAAACAGACCCCATCTATGCTTGAACATCCTATTGAAGGATGCTAACAATTTGCTTGGTTTAAGTGACTGTTATGTTTCCTTAAGGAATGCAATATCTCAAGGATTTCATAAATCTGGAATTGAATTTTTGTTAAGGAACAAACCATAATCAAGGAAATTTTTTTTATTTCCACCTAATTCTATCTATACTTAAAATGTTTTCACTTTTAACAAACTCTTCACACATGAATAAAGTGGATCAATGCATGTTTGGTATTCGCTGAGGCCTACTGGAATCATTGTTCAAGAGTTTTACCCGTGTTTTTTTATTATTTACGACATATTTCTGCTTTAAGGGGATGGTTGAGATGTATGCTTTCTTGCATTCTCATGGGTTGTGAATTGTGAATCCTCGCTTTTTATTTCTGGTCACACTTTATAAATTTGTGAAGGGTGATATTATGCCCATAATAGATGGTGTATAATGCTTTGAATACAATTACTTGTGGATTAAATATTGTGTATCAACATGTTTTCACATGAATTACCTTGAGAATACGGTCATGTCAATTCATGAATATTGTTAGATTTTAGGCATATCTTGAATGCTAGTATTTTTGAACAGTTTAAACCACTAAATTTCACATCTTAAACATTTATTTCTCATGGCCGAGAGAATACCACTAAATGACATGATTCGATCCACATTGGATGATGTTGTCCCTAAAACTTATGTTTTGGAGCACTGCATATATGTGGGTTAATCTCTCAAGCTGTCTAGAAGAATTCAAATATTTCAACTTTGGAATTTTATTTCATGGAGTGTAGTTATATGATCAAACAATTTTTTGTAGTTTCATATGGTTGGATGTTCCGAGTGAATTTAAATTTGCAGTTGCATTATTGTAAATACTTGCATTGATTCCAATAACTTTGGGACTAATTTAGAAATATTTGAGTTTCATCTTTATCCTTACTTCTAGGCTTGACACGTGAACTGTTCTAAACAATGTTATTTTGTTTATAATAATACGTTGATGGGGATATTAGGTGGGTGTCACTTGCTAACCAATTAAATGGGGCGAGATTAGTTGATGAACGATTGAGATCAAGGTTCAAAGCTAGATCCCAGAAATATTATCCAAAAGGCCTTCTAATTATGATAATTCCATGTTGTTCATGTGCCTCAAAATGAAACCTCAGAAGCACTGAAGTGGTAGTCCGAGTGATATCTACTTAAATGGGGAACATTAGTGCTTCTAGATTTAATAAGGTTATCTCAGCAATAACTCGGCTAAAGAGTGATACTTTTAGGATTGAAAAAACATCATGATTTCAGTCACACTGGTGTCCATTCAAGATTCAGGGGATCGTTCAAGATTCTAAGTTCATTATGAGGTTCGGCCCAAAAATTCTCCACATTGAAGCTGAATTTCTTAAATTAAATCTAGAGGATACGAGTTCCATTAGTATTTTCTAAACATAATGTACATGATGTTTTCGAAAATTTCCCACAAGTGGGTTTATCCCAATTTTTATTATGAATAAATATTTCTGATGAACTTAGTCACACTCATTTTTTTATTTTTTTTCGGTTGTCCTCTTGAACCTTTAGCATAATTTTTTTATGAAGAGTATTTCTAAACCTGTAGAAGTCTGTATTTCAGGTTATGTCAAATTAGAATGCCTATTTGAAGGGTTTTGAGATGTGGTAATGTTAGTTCCTTTTAGTTGACATGGTGTTGAAATGATCTGAGAAATCACAGTGAAAAGGAGTTTGGTTTTCCAAATTCAGGTGTTCTCCATTAGATAATGGCTACAAGGCCTTTTTCCGGTGGGAATTTCCCTTAAAATTCCAACCAAAGTAGTTAGTCCCATCGCTTAGGCTGCAAGGTTTACTAATTTAGGTTTCATGAAATTTAGTAACAACAGAAAAGGGTCTTAGCCAACCTAACCTAAACCTAATAACATCCTTGAATGAAAAAATTCTACCTCAAAACTCTTTGTAGACCTCAATATCATAAAACTTGCTACTTCATTTGATAATTCCACAATTCTGTATCATAATTACTCCAATTCTGCAATTTTCCTGTGTGTGAATTCCCATGTGAGTAGTCACAAAGGCCTGTAACACTTGTCTAACTTCCTCGAGAAATCGATATTTAAATATAAATCCTTTTCTCCAACCTAATTTTCACTGCAATTTTGAGAGTCTAGGCCCATTTAAAATTGAATGTAGCGCTATTCACTATTTTCACTTCCAATTTCATGGAATGCAGCAATTTTGGACTATATTGTTTTAAATAATTATTTAAATCACACAAAACCAGGAACTTTCACCTGTTTTACACTGGAAGTTAAGAATATGGACTTCTTTGACATCAAATGTAATGCTAAGGAATGTTTTCATCCTCAATTTTCGTAATATGTAATAGTTTTGCACTACATAGTTTGAAAGAATACTTTAAATTGCATCAGTCCGGACACTCCCACATAGTTTTCACTTAGATTCAAGGATATATATTTCTTTAACATCAATTTCAAAGCCATGAATTTTCTTACCTAAACTTCCACAAAATTGTACTAGTTTCCAACCAAATTATTTGAAAGAATACTTTAAGCTGCAGGGAGCTCAGTAATAGGAATTTCTCTGATTCAAACGTAACCACTTTGTGGGAAGACATTAGTCAATTGCAAACTTAACAATGATAGAAATTCCATAAGTAAATGAAGCGTGAAATAATTTTCCAATTTAATGCTTTTAGGTTATTGTGCTAAAATGTCAGATGCCCACAAATTATGCATAATGAGGAAGTTGAGTATTGAACAATGGGTTTGAAATCGGGTACTACATAT
Organism: Pinus albicaulis; assembly: GCA_034641835.2. Lineage (NCBI taxonomy): Eukaryota > Viridiplantae > Streptophyta > Pinopsida > Pinales > Pinaceae > Pinus > Pinus albicaulis. Next base: position 130,390,055 of record CM076572.1, on the reverse strand, counting down.
TGATTCTTACATCTCACGGAGAAAATCAACACCATCTTGATCCAACAAGTGCAGAGTATGTAGAATTAGTGACAAGAGCCCCCCGGATGTAGAGTAAAGTGGATAAAAAAACTCAGATATGAACACCCTGAGAGGAAGAAATTAACACAAGATCCTCAAGGCTATGAAACCCCACAGATTAGATTAGGAGATCTGTTTCATATAAGCGAAGGCAAAAAATAAAACACATTGTAATTTTGTTACAATTTATAATCCTGGAGTTGAAATGTTCCAGTCTCTACAAAAAAAATTGATGTTGACAAGTTAAATCCATTATCCTTGATAAGTGTGAAAAACTCTTTCAGTTGAGAAAATTATCTTTTCCAAGAAGAATGAAAATTTCTCATAGCTAAAAAGTTCAACTATGCTTGCATGGTGCAAAGTTATATCCATAGTATTCAAGATAGCAGGCATAATTACAATCTCAACCACCATAAAAAGTTCCAGCCATGGAAATTGAAAGTCGAAAAACAATGGTTTCTCTTGAGATTGAGTCACATGTTTTATAGTAGGTCATGCGAGTGTTTTTTTTCCATTGATAAATTTATTGGTCTCCTACTGATAGCAAGCATAATTACAATATCAACCACCATAAAAGTTCCAACCATGGAAATTGAAAGTCGAAAAACAATGGTTTCTCTTGAGATTGAGTCACATGTTTTATAGTAGGTCATGCGAGTGTTTTTTTTCCATTGATAAAGTTATTGGTCTCCTACTGTGAAGCTTTTGTAAAACATGCAATTAGCCAATCTCCAATCTCACTATGAAAAAGCTAACACCTTTTGTTGAACTAAAAAATTGTGCCTTCTACCAATGCGTACTAGTACATCAAGAGAATGTTGGCATGTTTACATTTATAATTAGATATAAGAAAGATGGCAAAGAGGGTTCATAAACAACATTGAAAAATTGTGTCTGGTGTTGAATTGTCTGTATACAACCCTTTGAAGAGATTAATATCAAATTCCATCTATTTCAATTCCAAATCTGTGATTATCCAGTTATGGGGATCAAATTGGGAAGTTTCAAGCATCTCAAGCATCTCCGCCTCTTACAAGCCAGAATCTGAAGCAGGGACAACAGTGTGATCAGTGGCAAAAAATTCCCAAAATTCCATCAACTATGCCCACGACTTGAGCTGCTCCATATCAAGCTGCTCTCGCTACAATGAAATTTTTATCGCAGCAGGGACGAAATGAACAGGGCAACCCTAGTATAGGGGCAAGTCTAGTTGCCCCATATCAAGATTCTTTTGTTACAAAGAGTTCACGAAAAGGGGATCAATAGACTGAGTGCTTCATGGGCTCCACTGTCGACTCTTGGGCTGCTCTGTTCAAGCAGTGAAGAAAGTGAGATGATGTTTGGGTACTCTCTGTTTTCCCTCCTAGGCATATTTTTTCAATCTGGAGATGAAACTGCAGGGCATGGAGTCTGATACTTGAAGAATCCAGTCCATGGGAAGCTTCAATCCTTTCGTGACAGAAAATTGATTGACATTAAGGAAATTTTAGCCATTTTTTTGCTAGATAATTGATTGGGGGCTTGTCAAATTTCAGTGGCCTTGTGACAAAGCATTCAGTGATTGGGTCTGGGAATGAATAAATTTTATGCATGGATGTCCAGTGGAGATTTAATTAGGGGCTGAACTAGTGCAAGGTTTCAAACTAGTTGGGTTGATGCTAGTTTTGGGCTCTGGAGGCTTCAGGGTTCACTACTAGATGCTATCCCATTCCTCTTAGTTGCCTTTATTTTCAGCTGTGTAATTAGAAAGTTAGTTTAGTAAAGTGTAATTTATTTTCTCACATTTTTTAATGATTAAAATAGATGGGAGGATATATATTGTACTTAAATTTATTGATTTGTTTAAATTTACTTTATAGGAACTAACTTGTAAAGAGATAATGTAGTTAAATTCATTTATAAGAATTAATTGATTTGTTTAAATTTATTTTATAGGAACTAACTGTAAAGAGATAATATATTTAAATTCATTTATAATAATTAACTAATTTGTTTAAATTTACTTCATAGGAATTAACTGGTAGGGATATCATTTACTTAAATTCATTTATAGGAATCAACGGATTTGTTTAAATTTACTCCATAGGAACTAATTTATAAGGAGATAATTGATATTGAAATGAGTCTTAAAGGGGATAAGACCATATGCAAGTCACCAAGCAAACCTAATCCTAAGATTCTGGTGTAATAGAATATCCTCGTACCAATCTCACCTAATCCTAACTCCATTTTTTGCAACACAACCCTTGCTTAGGGTGCTTGAAAACCTTAACCTTCATTGTGAAGAATCCTAAAATAGAAAAGTGGCAGTGAATTTCTTCAAGCAAGGCAAAAATTATGATATTGTGTTAATAGATAAAGGAATTTGAAAATGGAAGGTGAATTTCTTCAATGCTTTCTTATGTATGCTGCAACCTGCGATACACTGATCAAACATTTTCCAAGTACAAACTAAAAAAGGAAGATCCAAATAATTTCATAGGTTAAATATATTCGCCAATCACTATGGTTTTCATTTTCGGGGATGCATATCCTTCCGCTTCTATTTCAAATGTTATTATATATATTCAAAAGGCTAAAAAACCCTGAAACATTATCGGCATATTTTTGCACATTCTGGTGCAAATTCTAGTACTATAATAATCAATATAGAGTTAGTAAACAAATCATAATTCTTCATATTGATGTTTGAATCTACCCTTCAAATTTTATACTTGATCATAATTACAATTGAAGTACCTTTCATATTCCATATGCTACTATGTATATGTTATTCTCAATCTAGTAAGCATCAAGAAGGATAAAAAAATAAATGGAGATGAAAATTCTTATGGTTGGAATACCTCAAATTTAAATGGATCTACATTGGTGTGTATATTTTCTATATGAGAAAATTTCACGAATTTACCTCATCTTCCTTGTAATATCATAATTGCTAGTGATAAAAAATCCTCCAGTTTCTTTGCAAATGCTGAATCATGGTATCATAGTAGAGTCATGTTAAAGAATTGAGATTGAAATTTAATGTTAAATATAATTTATGAATTTATTATAATGTTACGCAATAAGATTGAGTAAAATATTATACCATTAAATATAAGATATGATTTTATATATTAGTTTCTCATATTTTCTAAATGTCTAATATTATTACTGCAATTTTGTTTCAAGAATATTTATATATATGATACTTAATTTTATTTGAATGTGTACAAAATTTACACCAATGTAAATCCATTTAAATTTGAGGTATTCTAAGCATACTAAATTGCATCTCCATTTACTTTTTGTTATATTTCTTTATGTTTTACTAGATTTAGAATTGCATATAAGTAATAGAATATGGAATATGAAAAGTAGCTCAATTGTAATTATGATCAAGGTACACCTCTATTTATATCATATCTATTAAGAATTTACTGATATTAAAAAGAAATTGAGATACATATAGTTATCTCAATTATTTTTTTGATATCTATCAATGATTAATACATAAAAAATATTGAGGTACTTTTAATATTGTGCCTTTGTTTGCTAATGTCACTCAATAGAATAGCAATACTTCATATGTTGTTAGTAATATAGGGCATGATTGTGTAGGTCAATTAGTTCACTTTCCTCTTGGGTGACAATCCATAGAACTTGGTGCTCTAGGTGGTACCAAGATCCAAATCAATTGAGTGTCCTAGAGAGCTCTCTTTGTGAGGCTTGATGCTACACTTGTAGTATGACCCTCATGTGAAGATGTTATATTGTTATTTCCATCCATACTGGAGGAAAATACTCCCATCTCTTTTGGGCATGGGGATACTCATGTGTGAATGGAAAAACTAGTGCACTATATTTTGTATTTTGATATAATTAAGTGAACACAATATTCATTGATTGTTAGAAAATCCCTTACCTGGTATTGCTCTTTATACATTGAAAGTTGCTGAAACCTTTTCATTTTGTTTCGATACTCAATGAGCTTGAAAAATTGTTGATGCAGTTCAAACTTTTCAGTGCCCTCGGGAATCTCATCAATTTCTTCCATAAGAGTCTTCATTGGAAGGAACCTCCATCCATCCATTGTTTGATTCTGAAGGATCTAAATAAAAGGAATGATGTGCTCACAAGAGTCACACCCAGAAAATGCAGACCCTAATTAAACACTTAATAAAATTGACAGAACACACAGAAAACTGAATATCAATAAAAAAAATACAACTATAAATCTCACTCAGAAAAAAATACTTTTTTTTTTAATGCTACTATCTTATGCTTTATTTCTGAAAAGAAAAGAGATACAGAGTACCTTTGTACCACACTGTAAATCAAAGAGGGAAACAGAGCATTCTTTGTTCCACAAGGTGCTAAAGAAAGATCTCTTTAACAGTCAACAAAGAGTCTTTCTCTGATGCCACATACAAAAACCAAACTCTTCTTGATGGAAATAAACCTAACATTTAAATAAAAAAAAATGAAAGACTAATGCAGCAGATAGGGAAGGAAACGTGGCAGTGATTGATCAACACATGCCAGCAGCTACTGTTACACAGCTAGAAAAGCTGAGATAACTAAATGCCGAAGACTCAGGCATCACATTTTTCAATCTCCCCATTGATGCCAAGTTTGAGGATTTCCAACTGTGATTTTAGTTTCTCCAATCGATCCTTTGGAAGATCCTTTGTAAAAATATTTGCAAGCTGATCTTCAGATTTACAAAATTCAAAAGAGATAAATTCTTGTTGGACAAGTTGTCTAATGAAGTGATGTCGAATTTCAATGTGTTTTCTCTTGCTGTGGAAAATTGGATTCTTTTTCATAGATATTGTGCTTTGATTGTCACAATAAAATTTAATAGGTTTACGAATTTCCATGCTCAATTATTCTAACAATCTTGCCATCCAAATGACTTGAGTGCTTGTTGATGATGCTGCAATGTACTCCGCTTCGGCTGTGGAAAGAACAACTGTGGGTTTCTTTTTGCTGCTCCAGGAAACAATATTTCCTCCAAAAAGAAAAGCATATCCTGAAGTACGTTTGTGATCATCCAAGCTACCTACCCAATCTGCATTGATACAACATTTAAATCATTAGTAGAATTATAAAACAATCCAAAAAATCTGGTGCCACTTACATATCTGAGTATTCTTTTAGTTGCTTGCCAAAGAGACTCATGAGGTTGATTCATGAACCTAGCAACCAGACTTATAGAAAACATAATGTCTGTTCTAGTAGTTGTCAGATACATTAAGCTGCCAACCATGGATCTATAAAGAGTGGCATTACAAAGAGAAGATGCATCTTCTTTCATTAATTTGCTCCCAAAAACAAGAGGAGTGCTCACAGGGTTACAATTTTACATGTTAAGCCTCCTCAATATATCTTCAACATATTTGGTTTGGAAAATATTGGATATAATTTCAGTTGTTTGTCTGATTTGCATGACCAGAAAATATTGCATTTCTCCCAAATCAGACATCTCAAATTCATATTTCATTTCTTCTTTAAACTCCTTCACAAGTGATATTGAGGTGCCCATAAATATAAAGTTGCAGAGAATAATAAAATCTGATCCAATGACCTTTTTGTAGACTGCACTTTCAAAAGAACACTTAACAAAACAATGATCATGAAGGTATTTATCAATCCTAGAGTACCAAGCTCTAGGGGCTTGTTTAAGACCATAAAGTGCCTTCTTAAGCCTATATACCTTATCTTCTTTACATTCAACAATAAAACCTTGAGGTTGTTCAACATAAACTTCTTCCTTTAAATATACATTTAAGAAAGCATATTTAACATCCATTTGATAAACTGTAAGTTTTAACTGAGATTCTATGGAAAGAAAAGTTCTTACAGTTTCCATTCTTGCTACAGGAGAAAATGTCTCTTCATAGTCGATGCCTTCTTGTTGCACATATCTCTTTGCAACTAAGTGTGCCTTGTATTTTAAAATGCTTCCATCCATATTAAATTTGAGATTGTAAATCCATTTTACTCTAATGGCAGATTTTCCATGAGGGAGTTCAACTAACTCCCATGTGTTATTTTTCTGTATTTGAGACATTTCATCCTCCATTGCTTGTACCCATGGCTCAGCAAAACAAGCTTCTTTAAAATTGACAGGCTCAACATTTGCAGAAGAAACAAGAGAAAAATGATCATTAGCATACATTCATGTCTCATAAATTTCCTTCAAACTTCTGGTTTTTCTAGGAGAACTAGATGGAGATGATGCTTGTGTATCAACCTGAGAACTTGTTGATGAACTAGATGAAGATACCTTTGATGGAAAACCTCTTGTAGATGAACCTGAAATTGTCACTGTGGATGGATGCTTTGATTGACCATTATCATCAAGGATTAAATTCTCAATATGTGGAGTAACCAATTTATCTTCACTTTCAACCTTTAAAATAAACTCCTCCTTCATCAAATATAACATCTCTACTTACACAAAGCTTATCAGTAAGAGGATCATAACACCTATAAGCCTTACTTTGATCTGAGTATCCAATAAAAATACATTTTATAGACTTTCCATCTAACTTTTGTCTTTTTTCATAAGGAATATGATCATAACATGTAGACCCAAAAAATTTCAAATGAGAAACAGTGCTTTCTACAAAACCAAGCTTCATAAGGAGTAGAGTTCTTTACCATTTCTGTAGGACTTCTATTAAAAATATATACTGTTGAATGCACTGTATCTGCCCAATACATGTTTGGCAAAGATATTTCTTTTAAAATACATCTTGCCATCTCAACAATTGTTCTGTTTCTCCTTTCTGTTGTACCATTTTGTTGAGGAGTATAAGTTGTAGTTAACTCATTTTTTATGCCATGTGAGCTGCAAAAATATTTAAAATCATTGTAGGTGAGATCTCCTCCTCTATCATTTCTTAAGACTTTCAAATAGTACCCTGATTCCTTCTCAACACGCGCTTTAATTTTTTGAAAATAGCTAAAATCTTGAGACTTCTCACTTAGAAAATAAACCCAAGACGTCCTTAAAATTCATCGACAAAAAGAATGAAATATTTGTTCTTTCCAAGGGACAAAGTTTGCATTGGGCCACAAATATCTCCATGTACTAAGGCCAAAGGATCAACTGCTCTAAATTGATGTAAATGAAATCTATCTCTGTGTTTCTTCCCTATTATACAACCTTCACCTAGCTTGTTATCGAGATTTATAAAAGAAGATAAACCTCTCACTAAATTCTTCTTCTACATCATAGAAAGAGATCCAAAATTAAGGTGTCCTAACCTCTTGTACCAAAGCCAAGACTCATCAACTGAGGCTTTCAAACAAGTTGCATTTGATTCCATTCTTAGCAAAAAAATCCCATTTTCTGTCATAGGAACTTCAGCAACTAGGGCAGTATTGTTAAAAATCTTACAAAACCTTCCTTCAAAAACAGTTGTGTAATTTTTGGAGTTTAGTTGCCCTATGCTAATCAAATTATGTCTTAAACCTCGAAAAAATAAAGTATTTTGTACATACATAACAACTCCATTCTTGACTTTTATGGAAAGGGTACCTTTAACCATTACATCTGCTTCATTATCATTGCCAAAATTTACTTTCCCCTTCACACTTTCACCTAACTTTACAAACAGATTTTTGTTTCCAGTCATATGATTTGAGAAACCACTATCTAAATACCATGTAAAAAAATATTTAGCTTCAAGGAATAAGAAATAGCGTTTGAGATATTTCACCTTCGTCCTTACTGAAATTTGCTTGATAGGTGTCTCTCTTCTTAAAACAATAACTTCCAAGGTGACCATCTTTATTACAGTAGCTGCAATGAAAAAGGCCTCTGCAAGAGCTTTTTCTTCTCCCTCTACCTTGGCCACCCCTTCCTCCACCACAACCTCTACCTCCTCTAAAAAAAGGAGTAGAAGCTTCAGTCATGGTTGTTGAAAATTGTTTCTTCTTCTCATCAACTTTCAACTTACTTTGAAAAGCATGATCAAAAGGTTCCTCATTTTTTTCAACTAGTCTTCATGTACTTGAAGACTACCAAATAAATCAGTAAGGGTTAGCTGAGATAAATCTTTTGACTCTTCTATAGCAATAGTAGCTAGATCAAACTTTTTGGGAAGACTTCTTAAAACCTTTTCAACAATCTTCTTATCTTCATGTGTTTCACCATGAGCATGAATATAATTTACAATATTATGAACTCTAGTGATAAATGATTCAACATTTTCACTCTCTTTCATAGATAAAGACTAAAAATCTCTTCTCAACATTTGACGTTTAACAACTTTTCCCTTGATAGAACCTTTATAAGCTTTTTCCAAAGTTTCCCAAACATTATGGGAATTCCCACATTCTGCAATTTTTGGAAACACAGAGATATCAACTCCTATTTGAAGAATATACAAAGCTTTAGCATCTTTCTTTTGGTTTTCCTTCAACTCTGTCTTTTGATTCGCTGATAATGCATTATAAGCAGTTTGATCAGCTTTGGGTATCCTGCAGAAACAAATAACCATAAATCTTGTGAGACAAAAAAAGTTCTCATCTTCATGCTCCAATACTCATAGTTTCCCCAATGAAAAGAAGAATCTGGTACTGCACTGAATTACTATTCTGACCCATTGTATCTCTAATACCAAATGAAAGATCTAAATAAAAGGAATTATGTGATCACAAGAGTCACACCCAGAAAATGAAGACCCTGATTAAACACTTGTAGAAAGGTTTGATACCAATAAATTTGATGACAATCTGAGACGACAGAGAACGATTGTCTGCTATCTGTCTCAATATATCAAGCCCCTCAAGCGAACTGAGGTAAGAAATGAGATGGGTTGTAGAAATCATTATCTGATTGTCCAGCCATCTCTCGATTTCTAGTAGAGATGATCGAAATCCAAACCTGGAAAAACAATGTTCATCTGAAGTTCCAGAATAGCTCGCAAATGACAATTAGCTGTCGGCAATGCTGTTGCTGCTCTCTAATCAGGAAATCGCAGAGTAATTCGTAATTAGAGAGATTGGGGGATTCCTGTTACTGTGGACTCTCTGATGATGAGAAATTAAGTTCTTTCCATATTTTTACAGAGCAGAAACCTGGCGTCTCTCTGATCTCTCAATTCAATTCACAACGTGGAATAAGTTGATCACGAGGAGAAACATCGCGGCTCCTTCGATACACAGTTGTAAGGGCGGCGTGCCCATTTACAGCCGCAAGTGGGAAATAATTGAAGTGCCTATCAATTTATGGCTCGACGTAGAATTTCTACCCAAGAATCAATAAAATAATAAATTAATATCATGCTTTTTATCGCTTTTCTTTTTTTCCATTATATAGGTGTTTTCTAAATTTTCGTTTTTTTTTCCAAGGAAATAAGTTTAAAATTTGTAAATAGATTATGATTTTTTTATGTTTAATTTTTTGAAATATTTCAAATTATACAAAATCTGCACCTGAAATATACACATTCCTACCAATTTTCAAATAAAATTCACTAAAAAATTATTAAAATAAATTAATGCATATATTAATTATTTATTAAACCATCACCCCTCTCAACATGTCACACTAAGCCCAATAAGAATTATTAAAATAAGAAATTTATATCTTAACCATTACCCCTTTCAACATATCTGAATAAGCAGCAATAGTAATAGTAACATTAGTAGATTAAATATAACACTCACAACATAATAGAGACATCTCAACATATAGAAATAATGTAAAACCAAAAACACTCAAACCATCATTGAAATACCGTTTAACTTGAGCTTAACATGAGGATTGCTGCTTTGTTGCATTTAAAAAATCATTGGCATGGTCTATGGAACATAATTTGATACAGTCGAGGACAATCATATTGTTATGAATCTGTAATTAGGAAGATTGGCAAAGTCCAATCACAGAAACAACATTATTTCAACCACTTTGGGATTCTAGGATCTAGCCCTCCTGAATCCGGAGAGGGATCTCTCCAATAAGTGCAAAGATGGATTTGTCTTTGAAGTTTGGGGTAATGATATTAGGCTAGTTATGAAGGCCAAGGGTTTTGTTTGTTTTGGATGGTTGAACACGATTGCTGTTTGAGGTGGAGAGTTCTAAATGCAAAGAGTTTCAAAGGTGTGAAGTTGCAAGAAAATAGAACAAGCTTTGACCAGGAAGGTTGATAACTGCAGGTTTTAGTCCATTTGGCTATGGAGTCATAATAGGGTTTAATTGGAACAGCAAGAGGCAAGAGTGGTCCATGGGGCAAGTCATCTATGTCTAAGAATCTCTTTAAAATTTGATTTATGGAATGGAATGAGACAAAAGAAAGGGAAATAGACAGATGAAGAATGAAGAGCAGCCCAAGATCTGGTAAGTAATTTTAAACTAGCCAGCCTTTGACCAAGCACTTGAGAAAGACATGAAAGAAAACTAGGATCTAGTAAGTACTTCTAAACTAGCCAGCCTTTGATACACTTTCAATAGAAAACATATAAAAACAAAGGGAAACTTGAAGGCAATTGTTGGAGTAGAAACTAGCGGGCCGGGATCACCACAAATACTCTCTTAGCTCTGCTTTACTTGGTCACTTTAAAGACAATCACAAAGATAACACAGAATGGCCTAAGATCTGGTAAGTACTTCTAAACTAGCCAGCTTTTAACACATTCCAAGGGAAACATTCAGACAGCTGTGGAGATAAAACTGGGACCAGGGCTCACCATATCTTCCTTAGTTCATATTCACTTAACATATACTGAAAATAAAATTTAAGGATAACATTCAGCTAAGACAATAAGACGAGGGAACGCCAGCATTCCTATGCTTAAACTGAATTAAATCATTCCTAAATAACACAACTTAGAAGAAAACATGAAGATAAAGATTATACAGTAGGTCCTAACTCTATGCATGTTGTTCTTTATAAGAGAAGATGAACACAATGAAAACAGAAACAAAATAATAAGTTACAATGAGAAAAACATCACCGTCAACATAGACCAAGATCCCATAAATCAGCTTGTATTAATGCTCCAAACCAGTTACAACTTCAAGTCCAATGCTTTAGTTTAGCAATCATCTACTCATCTCAACCTAACTTATCTATCACAAGCAGATAAGCGCTTAGAAGGCTGGCGCTTGGTTCTAGCACCAGGACGCATGGAGTGGAAGGGTTAAAGACTTAGCCTAAGGGGGCTTAGGTCTATAATATATAAAAAATGCATTTTTATGTATTTTCAATGGTTTTTCAGAGGAATTTGAGAGTTTCGATAAGGCAAAGAAGGAGTCTTAAGCCTTGTCAAAGGGATTTGGATGAAGGGGAAAAAGGGGAGAAGCATGAAAATGATGGAAATGGAGGGATAAAATGAGGTTAGTCTTGGAAGAGGGGGAAGGGGAAAATGGTGCTTGCAGCAGTATTTTCCCTTGGGAATCAGCAGGATTTCGAAGTTTGAAATAGGCATAGCAGTGAAGATTAAGACAGAGGCATGAGGCCTTTAAGAGTCTTCAAGAGCCAACACTTTTTAGCGATAAAATTTGTTCCTTGAAGGCTCAAAAAAGTTTAGCCAACTTTTGTTATAACAAATTTCTAGGTGGCTAACAGTGGCTCCACTTGGGGATGGTGCCTTCTTGAAGGCATCAAGAACTTCAGACTTGCATTCTCTGGGAGGCTGACCTATGCCACATCCATTGTGTTCTCTGGGAGGTTGACCTGTGCCTTATCCATTGGGCTGCCCTTCCTTTTCTGGGGTGATATTGCTTTGAAAACATTTTAGCAGCCACAAAAACAATGGATCTTCATGAATACAACTTTCTACCTACCCAATCCTACTGATCTAACAGTTTTTCTTCATTAGAGTGCACTTGGATTGGCAAACTCTTTTCACAACTTTTTATTCTTTTGAAAGCATAAAACTAATCTAATTATACTCCTTATTTCTCCCTGAACTCAGATTAAACAGTTGAGTTCAGATGCTTCTCTACCTATTCTACCATCTATTGGGATTAAACTGTCTAACGGATTTTTATTCTCTAAATTATACAACAGAAATTTAAAAACAGCCAAGTCAAGATTAAGCTGTTTGACTTGCTGTGATCTATGGCATAAAAACAAGCTGCACATAGACATTATTTTGCAGAAAATTAAAAAACAAAAATGGAAGGTTTAAGATCTGAAATTTCAAAGCACTTCCTTCATCTTTTATAGCTCTGTTTTGACTTTTGTTTGAGTTGTTCTTTCTTTGATCAACTGGTTCAGATTTTGAGCTGATTAGAACCAGTTTTACATCTTTTGTGACTCAAGATTTAAAATAGATTTGAGTCATTCTTTTTCTTGGAAATTTAGGTTCAGATTTTGAGCATGTTTGAACCTTTAATTTCTATCCTAAAATATCTACTGATAAACCAAGATTAAACAGTTTGGAAAATCGAATTCACTATCCTATCAGTAGAAAATTTAAAGCTAATTAGTCAAGATTAAGCTGTTTGACTAACTAGAAGTGTGTTCTTCAGGAGTGGCATTTGAGCTTGCACACTTCATATTTTTTTGTCTTTTTTGGTATGGGGATATACCTTTCTTGTTTTCACAATTCACCCTCCTTTTTTTTTTAACTGTTTTTGTATTTTTGATTTTCTAAAAGGAAGAAAATAACACATAACTAAATGCTCAAAGGTTGAGCTTTATTGACATTCCTATCTAACCTATTCTAACTTGGAGTATTTACATTATCATATGATACAAAAATGCCAATGCAACCAATTGAGTAATGTCATAAAGAAGAAGAAACTCTAGCTGCTTGTCAGGGGTATCCATAGTATATTTTGAAGATTAATCTTCAAAATAAAAACTATCACAGAAGGTGACAACTTTTCATGTCTCTGGCTCTTTTAAAGGATCAATTTTTGATAATTTGAGCCAGTCGGGATCTCCACACACTCTTCCAAAGGTTCAACAAAGAAAATATGAAGGTTCTCTTCTTTTTGGTCCCCCATGTCTGGTAGATTGTCTGCTTCCAAGACTTCAGCTTTGAGGAGCATATCTTTAGAAATTTTCTTGGAAGCTTCATCATTCTTAACAGAAAAGGAAAAATATTATTCTTGAGAAGATGGTATATCCTCAGTAGGACGGTCTTCTATTTGTTTCTCTCCTTCTTCTTCATCATCATCTGAACTGGAGGACTGATCATATTTGGCAGTGCTGTCCTCTTGTAGCCCTAGTAAGCTCTGGTTTAGTGGACTGTACTCTATGAGGGGGTTATTATATTCTTGAGCAGGGGTACGTTCAATTTTTTCCTCTTTTTCAAGAGAAGGCTCCTTGATTTCCACCTGCTCGAAAATTTCTTTGTTTCTTTCCTACTCATCCTTTGAGCCGAAAGTCTGATGAGTCCCAATCATATGGAAATTATTACTGATAATCTGAAATGAAGCATAGAAAAGATCGAATGAATCTTCACTCACTTCTAAGCTTTGAAAACTTTCATCATCAGTATCGTAAATAGTCCGCACTGGCTCATTACTTCTTTGAAGGAACTGATCTTCCTCGCATAAATCTGCTAATTATGATCCTACAAAATTAATCTTTGTTTGGGAAGCATCATCACTATGTGGAAAAAAGTTAGGAGAATCACGAATATATAAGTAATACTACCAATCAAACATACTGGGTTATCAGCAGGTCCTTCTTCATTCTGATCTACAAAAGAACTTTCTAAATCTGTACAACAAAGTTATCTATGTGAATGGGCAAGAGTATTTGTTTTGCAATAAGTTTCAGAGACTGACTGTTTATTAATATTCTGATCTATCTCTTCTTCTGTCGACGGGGAGGATATTTCTATGTCCCTTTGAACAGAAGTACAACAGTTCTATGTCTCTTGTGAAGGCTGATTTTGAGGCTGGATGTTCTCTTGAGCCTCGGCTATAAGGGATGATGAATCAATATTTGAGTTTTCAAGGATATCTTGAGGAATTTTCTTTACTACTTGGATCATCTCTTCCTCAACTGATTCATCTATGTTCTTAAAAATTTTCAATAGAATATTAAACTCATGAATGGCTGTTAAAATATCTTCAGGATTCATCTCTTCCAAAGCTTCCTCATTATCTATAATGTGTTGGGTGATGTTTTGTGATGGATCATAATATATTGCGCCCAATGATAATGATGTAGTGTTTTCTTTATAGTTCTCATAGAACACATATTCTAGGTCTCTTAAAGAAAACAAACTACTAGATCTTAAGCATTCATACCAGTCCCTAGCTTTTCCTTCTAATGTTAACATGAACATCTTCGTTAGGCAGTCTTCATGCCATTCAACTTTCAACCTCCATACATGTATATGAAATTTGATGAGGTGTAATAAAGGGTCATCAAACTTTTCACCTTAAAAAACAGGCAGGTTTTCATTCCAATTCACCCGCGACATCTTATGTGGAAACCCTGGGATATGATCTCTACTCATTGGGGCATATCTTCGTTGTATCCTTGGAATCATTTTTGTAAATAAGGAAAGAGGTCACTATGTCTGGTCAATAAGTTCTGATTCTTCTACCAGTGGAGTCATTTGGTCCTTTGGAGTTTCAGAATGTGGAGTCGTTAGGTGGAAAAATTTTAGCTCGTAAGGAGGTAAAATGTTTTATGGTTCCACCGCCATGTGTTTCTTGTAGAGCTGCAAGATTTTCAGGAACTGAATTAGCTCTCAAGGGTGATCTGAAAATAGTTGATAATTTTATCTTAGTAGAATTCATAAGGATACTTTCTGGGTTATCAACTATCTCAGGTGGATTAGGGTCAGGGTAGGCTCTAGTGTAAAACTTTCTAGGAGCCACTATGCTGCATTTTTTAGACCCAACTAAACAAAGAAAGTTCAACCAGATATGACAGTCTTTAAAAGGTCAACTAATCTGTGTACACAAATTTTAATCCTACAGTCCTCTAACTGAGTTTGAATGATATTATTATGATAAAGGTTCTTCCCAGTGGAGTCTTAAGGTCTGTTAAGGATTGTGGAGTTGCCAAGTGGAATTTTGTAGCTCGTAAGGAGGTAAAAGGTTTTATGGTCCACCACCATGTTTATTGGATACCAATCTGAAATATTTTTAGGTTTTTCTGAGTTATTTTTCAGTTGTGTGGTTCCTAAGAATGTCCTAACTCTGTTTCAAAACTTAGCTACGGTTAAGAGACACAGGTAGCCTATTCTTATGGCAAAGCCAACTGATTTTTCAAGGTTTAGATAAAGTCTTATGAGAATCCTAGGGTTTGCCTAGTTTGTCACTGATTCAACACAAGTTTCATCCATGATTACCATTGTTTCGTAGTGCTTGAAAAGGCTGCTTTTTACTCACCTGGTTTGTATGAAGTTTTGAAGGAAACTAAGATGAAAATTCAACTCAGCTCCCAGTGATGCTTGAAATGTTAGGGTACGCCAGTGGCAAGATTGGGGAATCAATCACGGAAAACAGGAAAATTTCAACCACTTTGGGATTCTAGGATCTAGCCCTCCTAAATCCGGAGAGGGATCTCTCCAATAAGTGCAAAGATGGATTTGTCTTTGAAGTTTGGGGTAATGATATTAGGCTAGTTATGAAGGCCAAGGGTTTTGTTTGTTTTTGATGGTTGAACATGATTGTTGTTTGAGGTGGAGAGTTCTAAATGCAAAGAGTTTCAAAGGTGTGAAGTTGCAAGAAAATAGAACAAGCTTTGACCAGGAAGGTTGATAACTGCAGGTTTTAGTCCATTGGGCTATGGAGTCATAATAGGGTTTAATTGGAACAGTAAGAGGCAAAAGTGGTACAAGGGGCAAGTCATCTATGTCTAAGAATCTCTTTAAAATTTGATTTATGGAATGGAATGAGACAAAAGAAAGGGAAATAGACAGATGAAGAACAAAGAGAAGCCCAGGATCTGGTAAGTACTTTTAAACTATCCAGCCTTTGACCAAGAACTTGAGAAAGACATGAAAGCAAACTAGGATCTGGTAAGTACTTCTAAACTAGCCAGCCTTTGATACACTTTCAATAGAAAACATATAAAAACAAAGGGAAACTTGAAGGCAAATGTTGGAGTAGAAACTAGTGGGTCGGGCTCACCACAAATCCTCTCCTAGCTCTGCTTTACTTGGTCACTTTCAAGACAATCAAAAAGATAACACAGAATGGCCTAAGATCTGGTAAGTACTTCTAAGCTAGCCAACTTTTAACACATTCCAAGGGAAACATTCAGACAACTGTGGAGCTAAAACTGGGACTAGGGCTCACCATATCTTCCTCCGTTCATCTTCACTTAACATATACTAAAAATAACATTCATCTAAGACAATAAGACGAGGTAACGCTAGCATTCCTATGGTTAAACTGAATTAAATCATTCCTAAATAACCCGATTTAGAAGAAAACATGAAGATAAAGATTTTCAGTCAGAGAAGGTTACTGATATACAGTAGGTCCTAACTCTATGCATGTTGTTCTTTATAAGAGAAGATGAACACAGTGAAAACAGAAACAAAATAATAAGTTACAATGAGAAAAACATCACCGTCAACATAGACCAGGATCCCATAAATCAGCTTGTATTGATGCTCCAAACCAATTACAACTTCAAGTCCAATGCTTTAGTTTAGCAATCATCTACTCATCTCAGCCTAACTTATCTATCACAATCAGAGCTCCAAGAGCCAGTAAATACTATTTACAATCAGAATTTTTCAGCTCAATCACATTACAATGTTCATCAACCTAATCAACCAACCCCTCTCTCATCTTCTGCAGTAGTATATATAGAAGAATGAGGAGGTGAGATCTGATAAAAGATCTCAAAAACTAATTAATACAGACTTAAATGTCTTTTTGGCCTTTGGGGGGCTCAATGAAGAAACTTTACATAAGTGTCCTCTGTATTAAATGATTTATATAAAGATAAAAGCTAGGTGGGAGCTTTTGTTGACCTTTGAGGTTCTCTGTAATGTTGAAGTAACCCTGCTGATATTTTGTCATTAAGTTTGTTTGTAGAATTTATCCTCTGGCTGTGTTGTGAGGCTGATATCTGGTCCTGATCAATAAATTCAGCCTGCATTTGAAGACTTTGAGGAACAGGTGGCACTGTGGTAGCTGGGAGGAATCAATTTTCCTCAGGTGTGGCGATGGAGGCTTTTTGTCTGATAAAACACTTTGATTTTCCTCAAACTGTGTTTTAATCCGGGGATTAGGCTTTTGATAAGCCATCTTAGCTGTGATCCCCATAAATCTATCTTAAATCATCTGCTCTGATATATTTTGTCTTCGGCACTGATACTCTCTGACTGTGCTTGATTTATTGCGTTTTGCTTGTGTGCAGGGCTACGCAGGGGTCATATGACATCAATGCTTCATGAATCATTGATGAAACGTGGATTTGAGACCTGCAAGTGATTTCCTTTGATAAATCGAAAGAAGGAGGATCGTCACCTTCTGTCTTCGAATTTCGTTCAGTGATAGTGGAACGAACCACTAGAACCCTGCAAAATACAAACAAAGGTTATAAAAATCCTGCATGTATAGGTTAACTGCTTCAGAAGGCACGTGGAGGAAGCATGGACGTTGGATGGCATCATCCAACGATCGAGATTGATTAGGAGTAGACAAAGAGAAGGCGGAAGGATAATTTAAATCAGAGTCGTCAATCTCGCAGAGATCGATGGTTGGGAGCGGAGGCAAAAAGTCAAAGCAGGGGAATCAGGGCGATGAATTATGGGCCGTCGATCTGTAGATCAGATCGACGGCGGAGATGCATTAATAACCGCATGGAATCCTGGTTAATTATCGGGCTTCTTCGGCGAGCGATCACCGTCGGATGAGCGGGCTTAGATCAAACGACGGACGTCAATATCGCTCCGAGTCCATGTCTGAACGTTAATGCGCGATGAGCGGAGGTTTTGTGAATAGTTCCTAGGCCACGCGTCAAGCGGTGTGTGGAATCGCTGCCGATCGGAGAAAAACCACCTTCGCTTGAAAGCGGTGCGATGGATACCGCACGGTTTTGCAATAGTGAAGGGATGG
This sequence comes from Pinus albicaulis, assembly GCA_034641835.2. Lineage (NCBI taxonomy): Eukaryota > Viridiplantae > Streptophyta > Pinopsida > Pinales > Pinaceae > Pinus > Pinus albicaulis. The sequence goes on along the minus strand of CM076572.1, from coordinate 130,372,000 downwards.
CGGGGACCACCGATTGCGGCAGATCGCGCACCATCCGATATTCAGATCAGATCGATGGTGCGGAGCGAATAGAACTTCGTACTGGAAGAAAAGTTCACAATCATACAAAACCCCAAGAATTTTAATAAAACAAAGGTTTAGACTTTGGGGGGGCGAAAAATTAATTTTCGATATGGTTTGGCGCCCGACTGCGGGGCCGCGGGCTATATGGAAAACCATGTAACCAAGGGTTAAAGATAAGGGGCTAACCGCAATTGGACAATGCGATAAGCGCTTAGAAGGCTGGCGCTTGGTTCTAGCACCAGGGCGCATGGAGGGGAAGGGTTAAAGACTTAGCCCAAGGGGGCTTAGGTCTATAATATATATAAAATTCATTTTTATGGATTTTCAATGGTTTTCAGAGGAATTTGAAAGTTTCGATAAGGCAAAGAAGGAGTCTTAAGCCTTGTCAAAGGGATTTGGATGAAGGGGACAAAGGGGAGCAACATGAAAATGATGGAAATGGAGGGATAAAATGAGGTTAGTCTTGGAAGAGGGGGAAGGGGAAAATGGTTCTTGCAACAGTATTTTGCCTTGGGAATCAGCAGGATTTCGGAGTTTGAAATAGGCACAGCAGTGAAGATTAAGACAGAGGCATGAGGCCTTTAAGAGTCTTCAAGAGCCAACGCTTTTTAGCGATAAAATTTGTTCCTTGAAGGCTCAAAAAAAATTTAGCCACCTTTTGCTATAACAAATTTATAGGTGGATAACACATACCAACATGACAATATTTTTCAAACAAAACTATATAATATAAAAAATTCCAATATGATTTCATCTTTATGCACCTTGCAATATGATTCTATCTTGATGCATTGTTTATATGCATGGCCATGGGACAATGGAAATGTTAGTGGAATATTTGCAATATATATATATATATATATATACTTGCATAGCATATTATAATTTTTATTTTTTTATTATTATATTATTATTTAATTTATGTAAGAGTAAAAGTTATTTTTTATTTGTTAGTATAATTATATTAGTAAATGTAATTAATATATATTGAACAAACATCAAATATATGCATAATTACATTAATAAATGTGATTGATATACATTTATAAAAACATATACATTAGCATTTGCATCTGTGGGTGTAAAAGACACATTGATGGTGTTAAATGAGGGTGACTCACAACGTTAAAAAGTGGAGGGTGACTCACAACATTAAACGGTGGAGGGTGTCTAACAACGTTAAACGACGGAGGTTGAGTGATAGTGTTAATCCAAATCTATACTACCAAAGCCCCGTTAAACCAAATCTCTATGATACCAAGGTCACATTAAACCAAATCTCTACAGTAACAAGACCTATGAATCATTACAACGTTATTAAAAGTAACCTCACAATAAAAAATTCCTTCGGTGTAATTAACAATGTTAATCATTTAGTTAGAATGAATAGAATTTCTATTAACCTAATATTACAAGATAAATTTAATATCATATATTCTTGTTATAAAACTTAACATGACCACATAAAACCTAATATTATAATAAAATTTATTATTATAATTCTAAAATAATAAAACCTAAATCTACCTAAATAATAAAACTTAAAACTTAATTACTAAAAATAATAAATTAATAGAATTTTAAGGCTTAAAATTTTTTAAGCTAAATTAATAAACTTATGTTTTAAACCTAAAGTAATAAACCTAAAACATAAGCTAAATATAAAAAATAAAACATAATAAACCTAAAACATAAAGTATTAAAACTTAAAACCTATTGCCTTAAAACTTAATGTTAACCATTGTGACATCACTAGAAAATTTGGCGCAATTTCCGACGGCCAAATCGTCGCTATTCCAACACACAGTCATCGCAAGAGCGACAGTTCGAGGACGGGAAAAACGTGGTTTTTCATGCGGTCGCAATTCTGATGCATTTACAAAGTGTCGCACTACCGACACTTTTCTGTCACTTCCAAACACGCGTCGCTCTTCTGACGTTTGTAAAGTGTCGCCATTCCGACAAAATTTGGTCCGACGTTTTTAACGTCGCTCTTCTGACGTTTGTAAAGTGTCGCCATTCCGACTAAATGTCGTCCGACGTTTTGAACGTCACTCTTCCGACGTATCTAAACTGTTGCATTTTCGACGCTGTACAAAAGTGTCAGAAGACCGACGTATTGAAAAAGTGTCACAAGACCGACGCTTTCCAGAAGCGTCGCAATATCGATGCCAGGAAGAACTGTCACAATTCCGACAAAATGTGGTCCGAAATTTTGAACGTCGCCCTTCTGACGTCTTTGTGCTATCGCTCTTCCGACGTTTCTAGAACTGTCGCGATATCGACGGACGTCACAAGACTGACGAAAATGGAAATCGTTCAAAACGTCAGAAGAGTGACTCTTACAAGGCATCGGTATACCGACGGCGGTTTCAATTTAAAAAAAAAAAATGAAACTTTAAAACAGGACAGTAAATCTCCAATTTTTGTTATCACAATAAGAAATCAATGATCAGTGATCATGTCAAATTTTCCTCGTAGCATGATGGGTCTAATAAATTTTATTGTAAAGGTTGTTGGGCTGACAATCGCAACATTGAAGGAAATGCATTAAATAAAATTAATGAGGTCGCTAACTCCAAAGCCAATCGGAAACAACCCCCGATAATTTTCCTTACCAACTTCCAAGTTGTGACTCGAGCCTGTGACTCGAAAGCTAAGAATTTTCTTTTCATCATGTTGGAGAAGAGAACTGCAACTTGCAACAAAAGAGCAATTCCTCGACCTCACGCGCTCGGGACTCGTAGTCATTCCTTGCTAACACGGTATGTGGAAATTTTGATAAGATAACTTTCTTCACCCTCGTTTTTACTAAATTTATTCTTTTGAAAAGGGCCTGGTTCCATTTCAGAAATTTTCAACTTTCGACTTCTAGAATTTGTACATATGATTTTTGGACTGAGGTTTTGTTATTAATGAAGAGATAATGTCTTGGTTCTATCTGTATAAAATAATTGCCTCTTTTTTTTCTTCATGTTCATGGCTTTTGATTATATCAAACCCTATCTCTCTTTTAAGCATGCCTGCAAATTAATATATTCCAGGAATGTACACAATTCCAAGCTTCATGTACAACATATTGTATCAACTATATTTTAACAAGTGAGCTGCATGCCCATATAGTGTTACAATTACAGGGGCTTCATTTGGAGAATAAATGATAAGCTCTGGGAGCACTAAATCCAAGTAATTCCCCTCATCCCTTAAAAGACACCTCTAAATATAACTAGAAATTTCAAATAGTTAGTAATGGAGAAGTACAAAGATATAACTGTATATGTGTTGAGCCAAAAACCCCGTGCATTCACAACAAAATTGGGATGGATAAAACTTAAAAACAATTATGGACTTTGACAAAAATTCGTCTTATGCATACAAAATGAAAGAAGCATTGGCATACTACTATGTTTACAAATTTAAGGACAAAGTGCAGAGTGAGTCTCCGGGCAACACAGCTTTCATGTGGGAGACCCTAGATCCTTGTACCCACAATATCTAGTGACTTAAAAAAATGATTGCCAAAACAATGCCTTTTCTATGTATGTAAGAACACCACCCTGTATAATGAGGGAGATGTAATATTGTCCGAGAAGCAAATTTATACAGAGTGGTCCAAGATTGTGTATTTATGGAAGATACAACCGATTTTGGCATGAAACATGTATCCAAGATTTCAATGTGGCCTTATTTTAGATCCCATTGATGATTTACTATGAAACCTAAACTTTCAAAACAAACACATTGAAATCACAGGGATCTCCATCACGAATATCATAAATATTAACTGCCTTTTTGGGCACTAGCAAAGAGATACCATAAGAGGTCCACATGGCCTATACCACCAATGTTGATTCTCCGGCACAACATTTGCAAAGCCAAAATTTCTCCCCGAGACATCCCTCTCTGCCAAAAGCTCGGAGAGATGGTACCGGATGTTGAAGTGAAGGCTCTCCGATTCGATATGGAATGCCATAATTTCTTTATTATAAAATTCCCATAAGCAAAACCCGAGTCCAATGTACAACCCGCGGATGTTGCCACAACATATTTACCAGAAAGCAACCATCCGAACCAACCGCTTTCGATCAACCAGCAATCACCCCACATGTTTGGGGTAAGCCCATATGGAGCTTTATATTCAACTCTTCTCCCGGAGATTGGAAAAAAACAATACCGAGTATTACTCATACATCAACCGCCCTTTATGTTAAGGTAAAATTTAAAGAGTGCATAAATATTCTTGAAATCCCAATCATAGTTTCTAGAAAATTTCAACAGTCTTTTGAAATGAACTACATCATATTTAAACTACATCAAATATTTAGGCAAATCATTTTTTTTAAATATAAATTGGTGAATTTTATTTCAAATATAGAAATTTAAACCATGATAATAATCTAACCCCTAGGATTTTCCCTATTTCTAATAGAAAATCCCAAAATGTATAAATTATAACACCCATAAACCCCAAACTTAAGTACAATAATTAAAACCTCCACACCTACGAATTTGCTATATCGTGAAAAAGAGAAGCATCCATCATCATGGGAAAGCAAAACCGATTCTCCTTCTAATACAAACCGGACCCTTTCATGTAGATGTCTTATGGCCGAGTTGATTCAATCGATCACAGGAAACCTCTTCAGTTTCTTCAAAATTGCCAAAATGCTCTGGCTTGTTTTCTTGATCATCATCAAAGTCCATATTTTCATCACATTGAATTAGTTGGGGTTCATTACGATCAAGTCCAGTGCCTATTGAAGAGCTCCGGAAATCCAATCCAATATTGGAATTACCATTCCCGTTCCCATTAGAGATTGTAAATCCTGCTTCTGGCTTTAATTCGGTAAGTTCAAGAGCACTAGAACTCGGATTCGGCTTGATTTAGAATTGGTATAGTTGTCCTCTAATTTGTGTTCCGATACAACACTATACTTGTAGCTTCAACGCGGTACGAAAGTGCAAAGCAATGGGATCTTCATCTATGGGGCTTATGGATCTCGCCCTCAAAAGCATCCCGAATATCCGATTCATTTTCATTCAACCGATCATGTAATCCACTGCTCTTCTGCGACAGCTGCAGGCCGAACTGGCAATGGTTTTTCAGCAATTTATGGTGGGGGTAAAGCCCGTCTTCCGGATCTTGAATATTTAAGTGTTTAATTGGTTTTTTCGAGAGACCCGACTCATAGAATCAAATGAATCCTGTGAATCTGCGAAATAATAAACAATAGTAAGGCCATTATTTATTGGTTTGAAATAATAAACAACATGCAACAAACCCGCATAATTAGTAAATTATTTAAAGACAATGTTGGCAATATGTTTCCTGTATCCTATTATATGATTATCCTTGATGGCAAGCTTTGTATTTAATGGAGAATCGATATAAATAAAGACTAGTTAATTCATGTGTGAACATATGTATGCATCCTGATGAAGGATAATTGACATCCGTAAGAAACCCTGTGCTCTGTATGTTGATCGAGGAACCGATGTTAATACGGTTCACAGTGTATCCAAACTGGTAGACAGTGGAGTTATATATATTCGTTAAATATATGATGGAAGGGTCTACGCTATTAGTAAGGAGCTGACTGGATTTCATGGACAAAGGAACGAGGAGCGAGAGCAAACCAGTTATAACGCGAAAGAACTAAAACAGAGTATTTGGCATTGAACTTTCGGTGGAACACGGACTAACCCTTTGGAATCATGAATGGAACCTGGAAGGAAAGAGGTGGAACATAACAAACGGAAGCGCGACAGAACCCTGCGTGGAAGAGCGGAACCGTGACCGAGAAAACAATAAAGGTGGTTTGTGGTTTCTATTGCACCACATTCGATGGGCAAGCAATTTTCAAGAGGTTGGGAGCGATTCCATAGAACGCGCAACACGCGTCCTTGTACGACTCCACAAAACTGCTTGTCACTGCGCGCCATCGCGTGTTATTGCTCGACCCAGGATGCCCAGCAATATTGATAAGCACCGTTGATCCGGGAAGGGGTCATCGGACGGTGTTCATTTGCTATAGATGCGCGAAAGTTACCCAAGGTACGGCGCGCCATCGCGCGTTATCATCCGTGCATCATCAACGAACGGTATCCATCGGATCATCTGATGCCGAGCGATGTGTTCTTCGTCGTCGGATGGAAACGATCGTAAGCGATGGGCCCCAGTTTTTTAAATTATATTGATTGGGCCGTTGATTATGTATGTGGGGCCGGAACCAAAGGTCTATTTAAAAGCCTTTTCATAAAAGCGCTGGTTATTACTATAAATTTCTATTATATATTTAATTTCCAAAGGTTGTGAATAATATTTATTTATCAAATTCCACGAATTTGATAAATAAAAGAAAGAAAACCATCAGCGGCATGTTATTGGTACTTTACCTTGGCTATAGTATTATTTGGCGGAGATAGAGATTACCTTTGGGACAATTCGAGCATGGAAGAAAAAATATCGGGATTTCAATTTGGATTGGTTCGACTTTTAATAATACCATTAGCAATTGAATGGTTTTGACCCATGGTTTCAATAAAGGCGAAAACTTTTTTTTTTTCAGAAGAAAAAAAATGATGTATGTATTAGAAATTAAATATAACAGTACATGATCGTCATTTCATTCTCATCTGAAATAAATCCAGAGTGAGAAAGACCAAATTCCCAAATACATACGAATATAATCCCTGATGAAGGGAAAATATTCAAAGTACTTGGCAAGCAAAATTATGGGTAGGTTAGCCGTACCCATCCAAAATAAAACAAACCATCCCTGTGTACAAAACAAACATAATATACATATAACAACATCATCATACATATGTAACTGGAATGGTAAGGATATACAAGCTAGAAAGTAAGCATTCAGCATGAGAAAACATATGAAAGAGATAGAGAAAGTCTTCCAAATTTTTCTGGCTTGAAAGAGAGGGACTTACAACAGGCTCGCTTGAAAGTGTCTCCATGCATGATCGCTCGATATAGGAAACAAAAAATCCTTTTTCAAAATTTACACAAGCTCCCTTGATATATAATTCAGACAGGCTCGCTTGGGATTGGTGTAGAAATGCAAAAACATCCAGAGACAAAAATTTTACAGGCTCACTTTGATTGTTGATGAGCCAGGCTCGCTTGTGGATGGAGATGACAAGTTTACCATAATTGTCTGACCCATATTCAATCCGCGAAATAATAATGTTCCCATCTTGAAAGTTAATTTCCTCTCTCTTGTAGTTTTCATTGTGTGTATCCATGGGCTAGATCCTGAATAGTATTGTGCTCGAACACCACCTGTTAGATAAATCGAAATATAACAGTCATAGCAGTGCCTATATTATTCAAAATTGGAAGGAGATCAAAAAGGATCGATCAAAATTATGGGAGAGGAATAATCGATTCCCATATCTGTACACCATCTTGGAACTGAGAAATATGCATATCTCCAAAAACAACATTGACACCCCTCTTGGAAAGAGTGTTAGCCCTGGTGTTACTTTCCCTGTATATATGGGTAATAGGAGGACAATTCATATTATGCCAGATCGGTTGAATCCTCTGGCTCCATCCATGTAGTACAGGAGTTTTCATAACCGATCTGTGTGTAATCCAATCAATGACAATCCTGGATTCACCATAAAAATGGGGGTTTTGCAATTGAAGATTCGAAGCAGCATAGAGGCCACCCCAGAGAGCCATAATCTCTGCTTTATTATTAGAGCCAGGGCCCCCATTCCAGAAAATATGGATTCTTTCATTCTGCGATAATTTTATCCACACCCCACAGCCCATGATGCCTTCCACTGATGCCCCATCAAAATAAATAGCAGGCAGGACAATCTCATGAGGCCTATTCCTAATTGATCCATCAGTGATCCTTATAGAAGGAGTCGTAACATCAGCAAACCATTTTGTGATATTTGAGAAGATGATATGAATATGGAAAGGTCTTCCTTCAAATATCAGGTTGTTCTATCCTTTCCACACTTCCCAAACAAAATAAAAAGGAAGGGATCTGTATGTTCCATGAGACTTATCCCATTCCAAAATCGTTGTCATGAAATTTGTAACAGTCCAATTTGGGTCTATAAATATGGGGCGGAATAGACTCCACAGCTTTTTAGTAACGGGGTAGTTGAAAAAAAAATGATCCATGTTCTCTTCCTCCATACAACAGAGTGAACATCGATTGGGACCTATAAACCCTCTTTTACAGAGATTATCCCATGTAAGAATCTTACCCTGCCACACAAGCCATCCGAAAAGAGTTATCTTAGTAGGAATACTACGGTGCCAGAATGGATAAAAAATCTTGGATGATGAGAATCATAGTACGAGGTGTGCATGCAGAGGCATTGTAAATAAAAATGTCTTTATGAGATCTGCATGATCAAACTCTGTTGTCTGATAATGCTGAATCCATGATGCACCTATGGAGTTGATCGAGGAAATGAAAAAGCTCTAGGAAGATCAGCAAAGAAATAATAAAGATCTGATGCAAGTCTGATGAAGAAATTGAAGAAATTCGGTGGATCTGAGGGTTGAAGTCTTCTGCATAGAAGTGGAAGCTTTTTTCCAGTTCAAGCTGGTGTTAAATCAGGGGGTCGAAGCTCCCTTCCAGTAGAGGCTGGAGAATGAGAGAAGGTTGAAGCCTTCTTCAGGTTGGTGCCTGTGTGCTGGTATGAGTCTGCGCCAACACAAAATTGTAAGATGTTTTCTTTATAATAAATATTGAAGACTGAGATGACAGCAGCGGTGGTTTTCTCCCAAATTGGGTTTCCACCTTAAATACTGGTGTTCATATGTGTTCCTTTTGTGTAATGGATTATTCTGTTATTTCTTTTCACATTTTTACTAAAAGAATGATGCAATAATCTAATTAAAGAATTAACAGAATAATAAGATCTCTGGTGAAAAGTTTTCAGTCAGCCCTAAATATTGATTCACCCCCCCTCTCAGTATTTTTCCCAACAGACAATAATTCCTACATATTAAAATATAAAGTTATAACATACCAGCTCATACTCGAACATAACATTTGTATCAATATTATTCTTCTGTATCTTCTTGATCTTCATCCAAATAATCGAAATCTATATCAACATCTGATTCAGAAATAGTGTTGAAATGATCGACCATGTCATCATCATCATCAATTATGTCATTTTCAATAATATCCTCATCGACATCATCATCAATAATTGTTGCCTCATCTCCTGTGCCTGGTTCATCTTCTAAGATATCTTCTTCGTCTGTCAATGCATCTTCCTGCTCATCTGCCACTACATCATCTTCTTCTTGATCAATATCATCTTCTTCCTCTACAGTATACTCTATTGGCCTTCCTCTTGGATCATATCTAATAGCAAATGACCATTCGTTGTCACCTGGAACCTCTGAGTAAAAGACTTGTTCGCATTAGCTTGGAAAAACATAGCGATCTTTTCCTACTTCAAACTGCGATGTTTTAACCATTGGAAATCCATTGTCATGTTGAATAAGTGTTCTATCATCATCACATACATTCATTCGTAGCCTATACCATTTGACGTCGAACAAAACTATTTTGAAGGAATTAAAGTCACACTCAACTATATCATCTAAGAACCCATAATATCTATTTTCAGATTCTCGAGGATGTCTGTCACTCCTGGAGGAAACATTAGTGACCTGGAATACTGCAGTTATCCCACTATCAGAAGTTTTCCTGTTATCATCCAACCGTTTAACGCGAAATTGACGACCATTGCACCACATAGCCTTGTGGTGTTTCAACTGCAATATGCCAAACATGAAAAAGATGCATTCTCAATTAATAATTAAACATATAATTTACACATCATGAAAATTAACTGAAAAATCAAACTTCTTGTCACATTATAAATATAGTATAAAATAAGTAATGAATAAAATAGGTGAATTAATTGCTTACCTTTCTATCTTTCAAACCATATGCTAAATCGATTTCCCTATCCGTAACGTTCCCATCTCCACTACGATACGCTTCTCTAATCAATTCAGACAGTAGTTGCCATGATAACCTACCGTCGTTACGTGCTTTACATGTTTCAATCCATTCACTCATCCACTCAATATTGTTTGCAATGTATAAAAGTAGTGCCTCATAATCTTGAGCACCTAAATAAAAAAACAATAATTCACCAATATTAATAAATATTACTTATAACCATGGTAAATTATATTAATTAATAAACTATGAAAGAATAAGACCTAAATGAATATAATGATCATATACATGATGTAAAAAATTGAAACATTATATGTATTATACATAGTAAATCTTTTACCTCTCACTTTCTTCATTCTACCTTTTCCCAACAGGTGCTCCTCTTCAAATTTTTTGATGGAGTTCACATCCCAAATGCAATCCACCACCTTCATGGCTGGCGCAACTAATTTAGGAAGATAATGACTAATATACACCATGGATTGATATACCACATATCCCTCCACCATAGAACCCTCAGGTCGTGCTCTTTGTCTAACCAAAGCCTTCAAGGATTTCAGGTGCCTCTCGACCATCCAAATTGACCTTGTGTGTACTGGTCCACACATTTCAATCTCCTCAACTTGGTGTATCAAGTAGTGTTCTTGTGCATTGAAAAATGTTGGAGGTAGATACTTTTGCATTTCACACATTAGTCGAGGAATTTCTCTCTTCCAATACTTTATTTCATCTTGATGGATTTCTTTCAATGACAACCATCTGCAAATCATTATGCAAGGTTATTTCAATGAAACATAATATATATTTCATTACAAGTAAATTAATACATCATTTCATCAAGTACGAAAAGAAATTTTAGCAATTAGATTTTGCGTATAAATCAAAACTACTTACCTCATGTATTTACTAAGACCATATATAACTTGTTTGACATTATTGTCGAAGTCGTTTGGGAGAGATACAGGTAGAACATACTATAACAATAAAAAATGAATCGTTATTGGTTTCCAAATTAAATAGAAAAAAGGAAAATTTAAAATATGTATTCAAGCAATAACAAACAAAAACGTATACCAAAAAGATTACCTTAACAAAGGTATGCCAATCATGTGTTTTCACCCCACTGAAGTCACCTGTCTTCGTTAAGATATTATTTATGTTTGAAGCAAAACCTGTTGGAAATTTAATTCTTCTAACGACCTCTTTTACATGATTGCTTTGTTGTTCTGTTAATAACCATCGAATATTATTATAATTTCGACCTCCATTTTTATTTGATCCGTCGATCACACTATTCATTGCATGATTTGATTTCTCAATGTCAGCACAAATTTTGTCAATTTTATCTCTATCATGTGCACCATCTATGGTTCGCCATAACATTTCTGTCACATTCTTCCCGACATGCATTGTATCAAAAAAATGATCTATTTTTAGGTCCTCATAGTAGGGAAACCTCGCGAATTGAGAAGGATAACATTTCATTCCAGGTGGAAGTACAATATTAGTACCTTCACGACGACGATGACCTTGATATCAAAGAATAAAATAAATCAGAACAATTTTAATTATAAAATACAATAAAATAAATTCATTAGTTAAAACAAAAATTCCAAACATTAAATAAACAAATAATATATATATATATATATATATATATATATATATATATATATATATATACACACACACACAAATTACATACCAGCTGCTCGACGATTATTAATTCTGTTATATTCCAACATCCACAACTGAGGTGTCATTCTTCGTGGTTTTATTCTAGTTTCTTCTTTATCATTGAAAATATGTTTTTCAGTAGTACGATACTTATGGTTCCTAGGGAGGAAATGCCTAAACTAATCAAACACCATCTTTTTTAAGTCTGGCGAATGACGATACTTCATCTTAGGGCCACAAACTGGACATGCAAATCTGCCCTTTGTTTTAAGACCTGCAATAGATGGATCAATAACAATTAATATACTATGAGATCATTTTTAAAACATGCAATATGGTATATCTAATTTAGATAATTATGTATTATATTAAAGTGCAATGAAATATTCATACCACAAACATGTGTTAGTCCTGGGGTATCATGAATTGTCCATACAAGCATTCCACGACATTGAAATCTCTTCTGCTTGATTGGTTTAGTGATGTCATACATAGTGATGCCATGCCATAACTGTATTAGCTCATTGATAAGAGGCTCAATATATACATTCATATCTACTTACCTAATTATTCAAAATTACGGTACATAATAATTACTCCCATGATATATGTATATATAAGTAAGTAAATAAATAAAATATATATTTATGCAAACAACGAGAGAAATGAAAATGTTACATTCAAAAAAATAATGTATCAAATACTTGGAATAATCATAGTCAACATTATGTGCTCCCTCTTTATTGACATCCAAGGAGGAATGTTATTGTTGATAACGAAAATAGGCCACACTGAGTAAGTAGATCTAAGCTCTCTGAATGGATTAACACCATCAGCTGCCAATGAAAGCTTGACATTACGAGGTTCATTTTTAAAATCTACATATTTTTCCTTGATTTCTCTAAATGCAGAACCATCTGCAGGCATTCGAAGAACACCATCTCCACTTCTATTCTTTGAATGGTAATCCATAAACTGTGCTATGCTGTTACACCCGAACATTCGTTGCAAACGTGGAATTATGGGAATATGACGAAGAACCTTTTGAGGCACCTTTTTGGTTAGTTGATCTGTTCGATATCTACTGGTACCACATTTCAGACATTCTGTTTTCAACGCATGTTCTCCATAATATATAATATGATCTTTATGACATGCATCTATAGTGTTATATTCCATTCCAAAGTGTTTCATAATAGCACGTAGATCTCGATATGTTCGAGGTAAAGTATTTGGCGATGGTAACAAATATTCACCCAACAATCTACAATAGAAACAAAAAGTAGTGTCTTGTAAAGATTATTAATCATATATATATATATATATATATATATATATATATATATATATATATCATAGTTATTAAAATCGGAACCGGTGACCGGATCGGTGGAGCTAATGAACCGGGTTTCAAATCGAAACCGGTCTAACCGGTAGCGGTCAGATCTCAATGAACTGGTTTTTAAAAAAATACATTAAATAATTATTTTTTAATAAAATAAAAAATAAATAAATAAATAAAAACTATTTTTAAGATTTGCAAACATGATTCCAAGCCAATAGAGACAAAATATGAAATTTTTTCTCATTTATATACCATGCAAAGGTGAATATATCAAAATGGCACCAAATGCAATACATATCATCGAAAAATACATAAGCAAACTTGTTGAAGTAATGTATCAGGTTTCTCTTATATTATTCACTGTGTTTTATTGCTGAGTTAATATTATAATATACAATATGTCCCTGCTCAGATCTGTTGTCAATTCATTGTATCAGCCTTAAAGACAATTCTGGGTTCAGTATATATATATATATATATATATATATATATATATATATATATATCAATCAGACCAGAATTTTGAAGATCATGTATTCTTCATTATCTATGTTTGCTTGCCAATAAATTTCTAGAAAAACATCTACAACACTTAGAGGTATTGAATTGGTTTATGAAACCCACTATTAGTGCTATTTGTAACAAGTTGAGAGAGCATTACAACTTCAGCAGTCTGCTCACAATGTGTTTGACAAAATTTATCACTGAAAAGATTCATTAAAACCCAGAAAACTCAGTAGCCAGTTTAGTGCATTTCCAAGCAGGAATTTTCTAGTGGTCAATTTATTATTGCCAGTCACATTTTCATTAGGTTGCATGTTGTTGTCCCTTGAGTGGCCTCAGACCATTTGCATCAGTATTGATGCCATGATCAAATTGCTTGTATGCTGTGTGAAAGGTTTTGTATTTATGCTGCTGCTATGTGTGAGCAGAGAGAGAGGGTCTGACAGTTCCTAGCTGAGTGTGAAATAAGGTTGCTGCTGATTTTTTTGAGAACAGAAATTGTCATCAAGTACACTTGATGAGTTGCATGCTGCCAGGGATTTTATGCTAGCCAGCCTTGTATTTATCAGCCATCATGTGTATTGTTGCTACTATAAGGTGTTGAGTATGAGTTATTAGACAAGTTTGTTGCTAGTATAATAGAGGAATTTGCAGCTCATGGAGGAGACACTGAGGAATTTGCAACTCATGGAGGAGCACCTAACCGGCCGGTTAAGTACAGAACTGGCCGGTTTATGCATAAACCGGCCGGTTAGGTCTGGTTAACCGGCCAAAACAGGTGAGAATAGGCTATTGACCGGGTTGCAAGGCTATTGACCGGGTTGCAAGGCCGGTTCCAACCGGCAGTCGTCCTGACCGGCCGGTTTTGATAACTATGATATATATATATATATATATATAAAGTTATTATTTTACACATTTATTACAACTAAAAAAAGGTAAAATAATCAACATTTACATATATGTGATCATATATACATATTGCATACCTTAGGAGTTGTGTCATACATCTGTTCGACAAATTATTCATAACCTTTAAGTTCACTAGCTCTCTGCTATTGTTGCTGGTGAACTTAAAGGTTATGAATAATTTTTCGAACAGATGTATGACACAACTCCTAAGGTATGCAATATGTATATATGATCACATATATGTAAATGTTGATTATTTTCCCTTTTTTTAGTTGTAATAAATGTGTAAAATAATAACTTATATATAAGTTATTATTTTACACATTTATTACAACTAAAAAAGGGAAAATAATCAACATTTACATATATGTGATCATATATACATATTGCATACCTTAGGAGTTGTGTCATACATCTGTTCGACAAATTATTCATAACCTTTAAGTTCACCAGCAATAATGTAGCAGAGAGAAGAGTTGCATTTGAGTGTTCAAAAGTCGTTCACTTGACCTTTCAATCAGAGGTACATCATAAATACCGTCACTGCTATCTCCACCATCATCATCTGACTCACCATACAAGTCTTGGAGCATTTGATTTGTCCCATCATTAATGTGAACTGTCTCATTACTATCATCATGATCTACCTCCATGGGATCATTAAAATTACCTTCATCATTCGCTTCATGTTCTTCACCTAGTACAACATCATTTCCAATACTAATATTTGCTGCAATATTCTCTTGTACTGGTGCAACATCATCTAATCTACTACTATTTTGCTGTGGAAGCTGGTTGATCATCTGCAAAAAGTTGGGGGGCAACTGTGCCTTTATGAAAATTACAAACATTAATAATTAAACATTAGTGCGCATATAAAAAGTATTAAAATAATATAAAATTTTACGATATAATCAAAATGAAGATAGATAATTAATTACCACGGGACGATAGTCATTCGATCCACCATCAATGTGCCCATATTTCCTACAATGCACTGTTGATGTTGCTATTAAAACTCTAACATTATTTCTCATACAACATTTTTTACAAGGGCAATAAACTCTGCCATCACCCCTTTCACCCTTTTGAATTTTTTTTCCAGCTCCAATGTTTTCTTTCATTGATGCAAATTATCCTATAAAGAAAACAATAAATCTCTCTCAATGGTGTAGAAAACCCAAGACTTGTTGAACTCAATGGGAGCTCAATATATAAGCAAAAAGAAAATAAAATTGGGCATTTTACAAATTGTGAGCTTTTTACAAAATGTGGGCTTTTTACAAAATTGTGGGCTTTTTACAAATTGTGGGCTTTTTTTATTCTTAATGCATTTTCTGTAGAATACTAAATAGATTTGTCCAAAATTTCAGATGCAAACTGTAGTCTCTAATACGTTTGGAAAATTGGAGGTTTATAAAATATAAACTGCGAACATAATTGTACCACTATGATAAGAAGCTGTCAGAAGCATTCCTTCTGCTTCACAAACGTGGAACTACCTTAAGAATGCTTATGGTTGATATAAATATTAGAGCATGGCAGTTAAATGTAGTAGTTATGCTAAAATACTGAATAACAGCATGAGAGTGTTCTTCAGATACTGTACGAATGCACCAAATTAAGGTTGTACCATTACTAAAGATAAATGGCCAAAAATAGTCAATTTTGATATCGTGAAGTTATGTCTTTCTCAGTAGCAAACTGGGGATAGGATGGAAAATATGAGAGAACTAAGTTCCAAGGACTAAAAAACCAAGGCCAAAATATTTCTGCCTTGAATCAGAGACAAAACAAAGCTGCCCAAAAAAGTGTTTGAGAGCACCCATTGAAGCTCCTATATATAGCAGAGTCAACATTTTCCTATTGAACAAGTTTGTATAGTCAAAGCCACAGCAAGATCAGATAGCCACGATCCTAAATAAGAACCAGAGCCAAAGCTAAGACAGATCCACGTTTAGCATAACAAGACAGCCATAGCAAAGGATTTGACCACAAAACCAGATCATGAGAGATAGCAAGATTCTTGCTTCCACTGTGGAAATGTAGAAACTGTACAAGGGCTTTGCTTCCAGCAGATTTCATTGTGACAGTAATTGCTATGGTGTTGTAAGCACTCATTAGTAGAATCTTAAAGCCATTCTGGAATTATTTTAACCTGGAGAGGGTTTTCTGTGGTTATAAATCCTCATGTTCAAATTCCATTGTGGATTGGTTGTGTTTGATATTATGTTTTTACTGTCCGCAGTTGAATTTTCGCACATAAAATTATCAGTCTAAAGCGGAGAAATTTTGCGATGTTTCTTTTGCTTCCTATTGTGAAGTATTTCGCTCAAAACTCTACTCGTTGTAACAGAGGTCTTGGGCATAGAACAAGGGACTTGGGTTTTTTGGAATCAAACTTCAGGTTAAGATGCTCATCTGAAGAATGGCACAGTGAGCCTTAGCATGGAGTTGGGAGTACCAATTTGAAGTGTAGGTAGGGCATTGTACAATAGACTAGTTAGATTTCTGGACCCTAATACAAAAGTTTCTTCTTCTTTCAAAACGTGTTTCTCCTTTTCTGTAACCAATGTGGGTCCTGTTCTTGTTTCAATTAGGGATGGATGAGCATTTGTTATTGCTCCAGATGATCACACTCTGGGTAGCCCTGGAGGCTATTTGGGGGTGATGAGTCCAATAGGTCTCAATGAACTGTTGCCCTCGCCAGGGAATACTATTGCAGTGGAATTTGATACTATTTTGGATGTTGAATTCCATGATCCTAATGGAAACCAGTACCTTCAGCTCCAGTACCTGTTCACAAAAGAGGGTGCCATAGTCATTCATGTGTGCAGAGAGGGTGAATTGTAGGCATTGCAACAGGAGGTGTTGTTGTTGTTGCATTGGCCACTAGATTGTTTGTCTGGTTCTGTTACAAGCACAGAGTATTGAAAAGGACAGACAAATTTAGTTCATATATTGTGAAATTGCCTCGGAAATTCACCTACAAAGAGCTCAGCAATGCTATGAAAGACTTTTTTTGAATGTGATTGATAATCGATAATTGCAAGCAAGGGTAATCCCCTTGTGAAACCCAAATTTCTGAGCATTTTCTAAAACCTGATGACGAAGTCATTGTAATGAACAAGCGCCTAGGTCCATATTACGTCCAAATCTACCAAGCAACAAGATATATAAAAAAAAATCCACAGTATCTACGAACTAAGAAGAAGAGGCAGAAAATGTATTCTGCTTACCTGTTTGAATAGTGGTTGGGGTTTACCATGGCAAAAATTTGACAGAGCCCATGTAGCATTTCGTATCATTGAAATTCTGGCAGTATCATTCAACTGGGCAAGCACCTGCCTCGGAGCTCCATGACTGAGGGCAAGATCCCTAAATGATGCAGAGTCTCTAGCAATATTTCCCAAAGCCCAAACAACCTTACACGAACACCAGTTGAACTCAAAGTTGGGTAGTAGTTTTTTAAATCAAATTCCAAAATTACAGACGTATAAAGATAGTTGGGAAGAATAATTTTATGCCTCTAAAATGAACGTGCTAGCTGTTCTCTAACATTATCATTCCCAGAGGTAAGAAGTTCCACAAATATAGGCAGTGCCCCGTAATCAATCACAACCTTTGTATTCTCAGAGGCTCAAAAAAAACCCAAATAGGGTCAACCCTACTACAGGAGGAAGGGCCTGCAGTAAGAACTTACCATTTTGCAAGAACTGAGGGCGAATGCTGTTCTGCAAGAGTTGAGGGTGAATGCTGTTCTGCAAGAGCTGAGGGCGAATGCTGTTCTACAAGAGCTAAGGGTGAATGTGTGCGTGATATCAGATGTTAATGTAGTTTTTAAAAAAATCATTTTTATGTAGTGCGCATTTGAATTTTAGCATTTCAAATCATTTTTATTTACATTTGATTTTTGCATTTCTAATACAAGTGACAAACAAATTTCTACAAGAGGTTGAAATTTTTACTAGATAGCCATGAAAGACTAATTAAAATGGCTTGAAATGCAAGTGGAACTTCAAAATAAATGTAATTGAAGGTTCTCTCCACTAAATTTTTGCAAAAGTGCTTACATTATTTAAGTTATCTAGGATATTTTTTGTATTACACAATCAAAATTAAATAATGAAATAGTTGGGTAGTCTTATTGTTTCAAATTAGGACACAATTTTCAAATGGTGATGAATTTTCATGTGATGATTAACTGACAATATTCTCCTTTCCTATCCTTGAAAAACTATACAAGGTTCCTTGTTGCCACATGAAACCCTAACTCATGTAGCAGCATAGGACCAGTCCTCCATTTTGCCCGTCATAAGGCATTTTGCACATATTTGATGACTAGAATTTGCGGATTCCCGTTTTCCATGAGGTGCTAGGAAGGATAGAAGACTTAATTTTGACGTTTGAATTTTTTTCAAAAATGTTCTTACGCCCTTTAATTTCCACTTACCAATAATTTTGCAACACTAGTCCTCTTCGCAATTGCAAGGCTGTACTCAAAAAGTAAGGAAAGTTATTTTTTTGGCTCACTCAATGATCCAGGTGGATACTGGTGGCCACCCGCATATTCCACTTGGGCCCCCACCATTGTCTCTTTCATTTTTTCAGTTTCGGCACAACTTACTATTTTTAGCAGTTTTTCGGGTCCTATACTTCCGGAGCCGTTTTGAGGCCCTAAACGAAGTTTTTTGGGCATCACGCCTCCAGTGAATATCATTATGTATAATTTCGTTTCGGGATTATATTTGTGGAAAAATTTGTATTCCTCGGATAGATCTTTATAATGATGTATCATGTGCGTCAAACAAAGATAGTATGCCAAAGTTACGTCCCTGGGAAGTTGAAACACCAATTTACCCAAACGGGGCCCATAGTTTTGGCGCTTCATCTCCTAGGGTTAGGTTTTTGGATGTTTAGGGTTCTCCATTGTTTCTCAATAATAAATAGGCCCTCAAGCCCTTTGTAACTCAGTTCAGAGGCCTATAGCCGCCACATCTCTCCTCAGAGATAGCTACCAGTGCCCTAGCTAGTTTTATTTCAATTATCTCTATAAGAAAATTTCAGTTCTTTGATATTAATAAAATGAAGTGTTATTTCCGTTGCATCTCTGTATTTATGGTTATGTGTTTATTCAGTTGCGTTCCTGCATAAATCCGGATCAGTGGTATCAGAGCGGTCCGCTTTTTCTCGATCCTTCTTTGCATGTCCCCAACGAGGTCGGGGTATAAGGAGTTAGGGCTCGACTTGGTGAAACCTTTGCAAGATCAGCCTCGCAAACCCCGACGGATGCCCATGGGGGACGAAAAGAAAGATGAGGGAGTAGGAGATCCTATCAAAATATTGCTCAAGGAGGCCCTCAAAAAACAAAGGAACGGGATGATGGATAACTTTGCCCAGATCCTTCAACAGCTGCCCACCGGTGGCGCATCTATTGTGTAACCAGCTCCAAAAAGAGAAGAAAAGAGATATCAACGCCTTAGAAATGAGCCACTTCAAGGGGGAAACCTCCAATACATTACATAAATGAACAATTCTTGGATGATACAATTTACAAAACCTCATTTCTATATATAAGAGTCCATGGGGCCATAATGTAATCCTAGTGGGCCACAATGTAATCCTAGCCGACCTAACAATAATAATTTAAGGGAATAATAATAACAAAATGGGGTTTCCAAGGGTACAATAATAACAATAAGGGGGTTACACTAACAACAATAAGGGACTATACTAGTAATATAGGGACCTAACATGCCCCTCTCCTTCAAAAAAGTGTTGTCCTCAACGCTTGAGTAGCTCTGGGTGCTTCTGTATAAAATTCTCATCCTCCCATGTAGAATCTTCAGTGGTAAGTTCTTCCACTTGATGAGATACTCTGAAATTGATCGATTCCGTAGCTGTCAAGTTCTTGTTTCCATGACTACTTCAGGTTCCAATATGATTTTTCCTTCCTCATCAAGTTCTGGCAATATTGTTTGAACCGGAAGATTTTCACCTATAACCTTCTTTAAGCATGAAACATGGAAAACTGGATGTACTCGCGAAGAAGCAGGAAGCTCCAATTTGTATGCCATAGTATCAATCTTTTGCAACACCTTGTAGGGACCATAGTACTTCGGCGATAATTTATTATCCTTCTTAGCTTGCTTGAGGGACATTTTTTTATATGGTTGTAGCCATAAAAATACCCAATATCCTACATCAAAACTTCTCTCGCTGCGATGTTGATCTGCATGTTGTTTCATTCGATTTTGTGCCAATTTCAGGTTATCCTTTAAGAGTTGGAGAACTTATTGTTGATGCTCGATGTGATCTTCCACTGCTTGAACTTTCGAATTTTCCCTTAAAGATGATGTGATTGATGGTGGATGATATCCATAAAGTGCCATAAATGGGGTCATTTTTGCTGCAGTATGGAAGGAAGTGTTATACCACCATTCAGCGAGAGGTAACCAATTGACCCATTGTGTTTGTTTATCAGATACAAAACAACGAAGATATCCTTCCAAATATTTATTTACTATCTCAGTTTGACCATCATATTGAGGATGATAAGATGAGCTATGAGCTAATTGAGTACCCAAACAAGAAAATAACTCTGTCCAAAAATTTCCAGTAAAAATGGGATCTCTGCCGCTCACAATAACCCTTGGGTTTCCATGTAGCTTTTGAATTGTGTCCATAAATGTAGTAGCAACTGTACTTGCTTTAAATGGATGAGATAATGCACAAAAGTGTGCATACTTGGTAAGTCTATCAACTACCACCATGATGACATTATTTCCTTCGGACTTAGGTAAACATGTGATAAAATCCATTGAAATATCCTCCCAACGTTGACTTGGAATGGATAAATGTTGTAGAAGTCCTGGGGTCTTAATTGTCTCATCTTTATTCTGCTGGAAAACCAAACATTCCATCACAAACTTTTGAATATCAGATTTAAGGCCATCCCAAAAAAATTCTTTCTTCACCCTGTGGTAAGTTTTTAAAAATCCTGAGTGTCCTCCTAAAGGAGAAGTGTGCAATTCCAGAAGAATATTTTGTTTTAGTTGGAAATTATTACAAAGATATAAGCGATCTTTGTACCATAAGGAATCATTTTTCCAACTAAATGTATCAGATGTACTAGGATCTTGCTACAAATTTTGAATGAGTGTCCATACATCTTTGTCCTTCTTCCATTCATCTTTTGCTTCGGTTATCCAATCTAGTTGGATAATAGAAATGGCACAAAACAATGCTTCCACCTCTTCATTCTTTCTTGAGAGTGCATCTGCAACAACATTAAGCTTTCCTTTTTTGTAGATTATTTCAAAGTCATAACCCAACATCTTTGTGACCCATTTTTGCTGCTCTTCCGAAGATAGTCTTTGTTCCAAAAAGTGTTTAAGACTATCATGATCAGTTTTTACCTTGAAGTGTCTTCCCATTAGGTAAGTTCTCCATTTCTTTAGTGCATGCAACATTGCTAACATTTCCTTCTCATAAATAGGTTTCTGTAAATACTTTCCTTTGATTGGACGACTTTCAAAAGAAATGGGTCTTCCTTCCCGCATTAAAACTGCACCAATTCCATTTCCTGAGGCATCACATTCCACAATAAAGGTTTTTGTGAAGTCTGGTGTAGCTAAGACCGGTGCTAGGCACATTGCCTCTTTAAGACGTTCAAAGGCCTTAGTTGCTTCATGAGTCCATGAAAATGCATCTTTCTTCAATAATGTTGTTAGAGGTGCTGCTATTCTCCCATAATTCTTAACAAACTTGCGATAATACCCTGTTAACCCGAGAAATCCTCGCAACTTCTTTATGGTTGTGGGGACTTTCCATTCCTTAATGGCTTTAATTTTGTTAGGGTCTACTTTAACACCCTCGTGAGATACAATATGACCCAGACATTCCACCTCTTGTACTCCAAAGAAACATTTGGATTTTTTTGCATATAATTGTTTCTCCTGCAATAGTTTGAGCACCCTGTCAACATGTTCAACATGATCCTTCCAAGACCTGCTGTAGATTAGTATATCATCAAAAAATACTAACACAATTTTTCTAAGGAAGGGTTTGAAAATGGAATTCATCAACCCTTGAAATGTAGAAGGTGCATTGGTAAGGCCAAAAGGCATGACCAAAAATTCATAATGACCCTCATGAGTTCGAAATGCTGCTTTTTGGAATATCTTCAGTCTTCATTCTAATTTGATGATATCCTGAACGAAGATCCAACTTGGTAAAATAAATTGCTCCATGTAATTCATCCAATAATTCATCAATCACAGGAATGGGAAATTTGTCTTTAATGGTGAGCTTATTGAGCTCCCTATAATCCGGACACATTCCCCATGATCCATCCTTCTTGTGTACCAAAACTACAGGAGCAGAGAAAGAACTTTGACTAGGTTGAATTATACCCGCCTCTAACATTTCTGCAATCATACGTTCAATTTCGCTCTTTTGGAAGTAAGGATATCTATAAGGCCTGATGTTTGGAGGAACACTTCCTAGAATCAAATGAATAGCATGATCATGATCACGAAAAGGTGGGAGTCCTTTGGGAGTTTCAAACACCTTGGAATGATTTTCCAAGACTTGTTAGAGATCTCTAGAAATAGATGATTTTGATGTCGGAACTTCTAGTGAGCATAATTGTGCAATTACACCTCGTTGTTCTTTCTTTAGAAGATTTGTCATGACATTAGAGCTTATTATCCTTCCCGGCTTCCCTTCAATACCTCATAATTCGACTTCCTTTCCCTCTAAAGAAAAATTTCAAGAAAATTTCTTGAAAATTACAAGGTACCGTCCCCAAAGATTGTAACCATTGTACTCCTAGTACAACATCAGCACCTCCCATGGGAATGGAAAGCATAGGACTAGTCAATACATATTCCCCCATGGTTAGCTTGATATTATGGCATTTTCCAGAGCAATTTATAGTTCCTCCATTTGCAACCATCACTCGACATTCTGGTGCTGGGTATAGGAAACAATTTAATTCCTTGGCTACCTTACAATGAATAAAATTATGGGTGCTACTCCGTTTGGTCAATTTAGTGTGTCCTAAATTGCTAACATAAATTATCAACCAGGGATTCGTAAGCTTACGAAGTGTGGCGCACTATATGTGCAAGATAACCTATCTCTTACTTTTTGTCGTTTTTGGATTTTTATGAAATTCTAAAAGACAAGTATGGTTATGGATATTCAAGGCAATGATGTCCTTTATAATGATTTACCAACTTGAAACTGGAAAAGGAATTTGAAACATACAATGACAAAACTTGAAAGGAAATGAAAATGTGCTACTGAAATGAAAAAGGTGCTGCTAATCTAATAAATCAAAACAGTGAACTAGTGAGCATGAAACCAAATTATTCTTGCTGCTGTCTAAACACAAAAGAAACTATGCCGAAAGAAATCCAAAAGTTGCAATAAAGTAAATCTAAATCAAATTACATCAACTTGTCTTCTGATCCCTCATCATTAGTCCAGCTATGATTTTCGGAAGTAACCATAAACAACTTGAGTAACTGATATCTAACTTGCATAAAGTAAACTAATATCAAACCACACATTCATAATTCAATCCCTCACCATCAGTCCAGCTGTGGCTTTCGGAGGTAACTGAAGATGTCATGCACAATTTAATATTTCTAACTTGCAGAAAGGAAACTAATATTAAACTACACATCCATAATTCAATCCCTCACCATCAGTCCAGCTGTGGCTTTCGGAGGCAACTGAAGATGTTATGAGCAATTTAATATATCTAAATCTAACTACTGAAACAAATGTGCAAGAATGAAATAAACAAAGCAGTGCTGGAATTAAACAAAAACTAAGAAAAAATAAATTAACAGCAGAACAATATTGATTCCATGTCATTAGTCAAAAGATATGCAAATGCCCGGGCTGCCATGAAAAATTATGTTAAAAGCTATGATTTTAAAAAGAAATCTAAGTAAGGAAATATGACAAAAACAGAATTGAAAGCAACTTATCTAGAAAACATGTAAAAGCCTCCTTGGATAGCAGGGGCCCTCTGCTACCAATTTGGTGTAGTCCTTAGCTCCTTGAAGATAAGATCACAATAGCATCAAAGAACTAAGCTTCTTTATTCAAAAACTCATAAATCTACATCCCATTCCATCTTGAACTTTGTTACAAATCTACTTCCTCCTTACTTCCTCATTACTTTCTCATTACTTCTTCATTACCTATGATAGGAAAAAGCTTCTCCTATTTATACAAAATATGAGGAGACATCTCATTAATGGGAGTCCATGAATCTCTCCCTCCATCTCTAGAGTTACAATCAAAATAGGAAATGATAAGACACATGTCTTTATAGAGTTTCAACACAACTAAGAAATGAGACACATATCCTCTTAGAGTTTCAATACAACAAGGAAGTGAGACACATATCCTCTTGATCCCATAATCTTTTCCAACCAAATTCGAATTTGGCCTTAGAGTGCCACATAAGGGTTTTCTAGAAGTCTCCTTTTGACCTACACATGTCACAAAACTCATAACACATATATAGATATATGAAACTATGTTAATTTTATAGTTTCTAATCATAAATTCACTTAAAATACATAAAATAAATAACTTTGGAAAACAAGGATACTAACCCATATATTTATGAAAATGGTTACTTGATGTAGGGTTTTAGGTCAAATGGCTATGAAATAAGAGCTAAATGGTTATGACATAATGGAAATATGTATGAATATGGAGAACATTTTTGAGACTCAACATACCCCCCCAACTGAAGTTGTTGCATGTCCTCATGCAACCATTGCAATGATTCATTTGTCCATGAGTTGATCTTTTATGAGTTTTGACTCATATAGATTCATTCCAAACTTTGCTTCTTGATTTTTCCTTTTTGGAAAAGTATAATACATTTGATTGCAACTTCTTTTTCTTCTTCTTTTTTTTCATTGGTTGGTTCTTGTGTGACAACCATTTTTTTTTTCCTTTTTTTTTTTTTTTTGAAGCATTGGTTATTGTGTAACAATGCTTTATTTTATTTGTTGCATCAAAGTTCATGAAAACATTTAGAATCAATTTCTTCATCAATGAATTGATCATTTGCAAGGCATATAATCTTTTGGATCATTTTGCAACAATAGTTGGTTGGGAAGTATATGTGGGTGGAAATGAAATGAAAATGTGTGATAGTGTATGATATGTGGATATGAAATGATGTCCCTTCCCCCCCCAACTAAAGATATGACAATGTGGAAAAGGGAGTGAGGAATTTTTCCAAAGTTACAATTTTAGCATTCTAATGAATTACATGACTAAAAATTAGAAAACAACACACCTTCACTTACCTTAAATGTGGATGAGTTGTGTGTGTGTGGTGGCTGCAAAATTTTGATCATATTCTTCTTCAAATGGCTGAACAAGAGGAGTCATGGATAAAGAGATGAGATGACTTTTTATTGCTTCTACTAAAACTTGCTGAAATCTGCTCCAAAATGCTGAAAATAATAGTCTTCATGTCTTCAAAACTCATTGGCACAATTCCTACTATGTGAAAAGATGTTCTGATGTCGAACATAGTAGGAAATTGTTGACTTAGTGGCTATTAATGGATGCCACTAGTCAACACGAGAACTCTCACCATTGATGACAATGAGAGTCAAGATGCCCAAACACATCTTGCTAGGTACGAATGATTTTGCCGATGTCGAGTCACCTAGAAGATCTGAAAAACAAGGGACATTAATGTATTCCCATTGTTTGTCAGCATGAGAACTTGCCATTAAGGCATGCAAGCCTCAAGGTGTTTTTACAAAGAACTTAGACTCAAAGGACTATGGACTCAATAATTTGCATTGCAGCAGGGCTTATTTGCGGAATGAAAATGACATGAAATGGAAAATGAAAATGGAAGATGAAAATGGAAATTGACAATAAGCATGTGAATGATAAATGGCAATGGGCAATAAGCATGTGAATGAGCCTCTTGCTTTTATTTGTGGTTATGAATGGACAAAAAGAAATGGAAAGTGGATGTGAATGTAAATGGAAAATATGAAGTGAAATGAGGTGAATGGTTTATTATGAGGTATGGATGTGATGGAGACAATAGTATCTGAAATTTTTTCAAGTGTTTGGATCTGATTTTGCATCAGCATATTTCCTCCTCTTTGTTGTTGATCATCCTCTTATGAAACAAATTGGTCTCTTAAAGAGACACCATTCTCTTGTAGTCATTTGTCCTTCCTCCTGGAACCTGCAAAAAAACTAATACTTCTTCTGCAATGGAATGTAAGATTATCAAAGGGAGAGAGGTGATCAATCTCTCTAGTTATGATATTTACACACAAAACTAAGAATTTGTATTAATGAAACAAGTTCTCAAAGGAAAAATCAAAAGAATTTATACATGTTTTGGAATTAGTGCCTCAAGTTGAATGTAGCTTCTTTTCAGCAATTTATTTCATTATTTCCATTTCAAACTCTAATGATGGATTTCTCATTGTATAGATCTTGTTGAGACCTTTCCAACGATATTTGGATCATCAAAATCTGATTTTGTATGAGAAAGTTATGCTGATTTGAACAATGAGGTTTTTCAGCTGCGGAATTGCAGAACAGCTGCGGAATTGGACTTCAGCTGCGGAATTGGAGAACAGCTGCGGAATTGGACTTCAGCTGCGGAATTGGAGAACAGCTGCGGAATGTCGACGGTTTCTGTAGCTAAAAATCTTGAATAAAAAATTAGCCATTCATCCTTCATCATCAATCCAAATTTAATCAATACCTTCAGAAAAACAAGCAAATAACTTATTCATTTCATTGATTCAATTTTTTTTATTTTTTTATTTTTTTTATTTTTTTTTTATTTTTAAATCCAAAATGTTTGGTGCAAGAATCTTCTGCAATTGGGTTAGTCTGAGGATTTTTACAGAGTTGATGTTATTTCTTTGCAGACCACTTCCTAAGGCAAACAAGCAAATAACTTATTCATTTCATTGATTCAAATTTTTTTATTTTTTTATTTTTTATTTTTTATTTTTTTTAATTTTTAAATCCAAAATGTTTGGTGCAAGAATCTTCTGCAATTGGGTTAGTCTGAGGATTTTTACAGAGTTGATGTTATTTCTTTGCAGACCACTTCCTAAGGCAACATCATATCCTAAATAGATCGAGATTCTTGGGTGTTTTGCTTGCAAATGAAGCCTGTAAACCGGTATGGGTTTCCTAAGTGCCATCTGATGTTAGTTCAATGAAATTTTGAAGCACCAAACCTGTTTTACAGAGGATGAGTCACCCGTTTCTGTGCAAAGATACTTGAAGTAGCGCAAGACTATTCAAATATTAACAAGAGAATTATTTTAAGGATTGAGACCCATAATATAACAACGTATCAGAAGCTTTTCTCATGGAATTAGTATGTTACGGCTCTTGATTTCACTTATCTGATTGCCACGTATGAGTGGATTGAATAAAATTAATGGAATTCTTTTGTATTCTAATTCTACTTCCTGGAAATCAGGAAACCGAATTATGGGTTAAACCAAGCAAAATGCCATTCAAACTCTCTACCGTGCAAACAACAAACCGTTTTTCCTCACGCGGCAGGCAAAAATGGCCTTCAGAGAACCGAGAAAATCTCCCAAACCGCCACGAATTTTGTAAAACGATTTCTGGGTTATCTAATTGACCACGTTAGCAAAAAAACCCATGTTTTATTGTTTTCAAATTCATCTCCGTTTGGCCAAATCGTGCTTTCAAAGTTTAATGTTTTTATCTGTTTTGCGTTTTCCTGTTCTGCTACATTCGGCTGTGTGAATGATTTTGAAATTTTTTTTAAGATTCGATCACAGCACAGACAGATCACTGAACAATGCAATCATGGCATCCTCCTCAAAATTTCTCTTATTTTCATTTCTAAGCTGTGCATTACTTTCTCTTAACAAGTTTGTTTCTGCTACCTGGCATTGCAGAGAACTGAACTCTTCATCTTTTCTTGTTCTTTACGTAATGCAGCTTGTGCTATTTCTATTTCAGACAACTTGAACTCTGTAGAGACAACCATCATTTGGACTTACATGTTTTTGGTTTCAGGGAAATGTCAAAGCGTGTGACAGATAGACATGTATAGCTGGAGACTACAAGTTTGTTTCAGGCCAAAGCTTGAACAGGAATGCAGATTTTCTACTGAGGCCACATCGAAAGCTAGGATTGAAAATAGCCATAGATTGGTTTTCTTTTCTTCTCCTTTTTTTTTTTTTCATATAACAATTTTTTCTCGATCCTCCCGTATCACACAAAGTGTGGAGGAGCATACTCAAGAACATACTTTTTTTAGATGTAAGAAATTGGCTACCTAGTTACACTTACCCGCAATGGCGCCAAAATGTTTGGTCAATTTAGTGTGTCCTAAATTGCTACATTAATTTTTCAATCTGGGATTCGTAAGCCGACGAAGTGTGGCGCACTATATGTGCAAGATAACCTATCTCTTACTTTTTGTCGTTTTTGGTTTTTTTTCTTTTTATCTTGGTTGGTTTCCTAATGTGAGATGGAAATTCTAAAAGACAAGTATGGTTATGATCGTTCAAGGTAATGATGTCCTTTATAATGATTTACCAAACTTCAAACTTCAAAAGGATTTTGAAACATACAATGAGAAAACTTGAAAGGAAATGAAAATGTGCTACTGAAATGAAAAAGGTGTTGCTAATCTAATAAATCAAAACAATGAACTAGTGAGCATGAAACCAAACTATTATTGCTGCTGTCTAAACACAAAAGAAACTATGCTGAAAGAAATCCAAAAGTTGCAATAAAGTAAATCTAAATCAAATTACATCAACTTGTCTTCTGATCCCTCATCATTAGTCCAGCTATGATTTTCTGAAGTAACCATAAACAACTTGAGTAACTGATATCTAACTTGCAGAAAGTAAACTAATATCAAACCACACATTCATAATTCAATCCCTCACCATCAGTCCAGCTGTGGCTTTCGGAGGTAACTGAAGATGTCATGCATAATTTAATATTTCTAACTTGCAGAAAGGAAACTAATATCAAACTACACACTCATACTTCAATCCCTCACCATCAGTCCAGCTGTGGCTTTCGGAGGTAACTGAAAATGACATGAGCAATTTAATATATCTAAATCTAATTACTGAAACAAATGTGCAAGACTGAAATAAACAAAGCAGTGCTGGAATTAAACAAAAAGTAAATTAGCAGCAGAACAATATTGATTCCATGTCATTAGTCAAAAGATATGCAAATGCCCGGGCTGCTATGAAAAATTATGCTAAAAGCTATGATTTCAGAAAGCAATCTAAGTAAGGAAATATGACAAAACAGAATTGAAAGCAACTTATCTAGAAAACATGTAAAAGCCTCCTTGGATAGCAGGGGCCCTCTGCTACCAATTTGGTGAAGTCCTTCAGCTCCTTGAAGATAAGATCACAATAACATCAAAGAACTAAGCTTCTTTATTCAAAAACTCATAAATCTACATCCCATTCCATCTTGAACTTTGTTACAAATCTACTTCCTCATTACTTTCTCATTACTTTTTCATTACCTATGATAGGAGAAAGCTTCTCCTATTTATACAAAATATGAGGAGTCATCTCATTAATGGGAGTCCATGAATCTCTCCCTCCATCTCTAGAGTTACAATCAAAATAGGAAATGATAAGACACATGTCTTTATAGAGTTTCAACACAACTAAGAGATGAGACACATACCCTCTTAGAGTTTCAATACAACAAGGAAGTGAGACACATATCCTCTTGATCCCATAATCTTCTCCAACCAAATTCGAATTTGGCCTTAGAGTGCCACATAAGGGTCTTCTAGAAGTCTCCTTTTTGACCTACACATGTCACAAAACTCATAACACATATATAGATATATGAAACTATGTTAATTTTCTAGTTTCTAATCATAAATTCACGTAAAATACATAAAATAAATAACTTTGGAAAACAAGGATCCTAACCCATATATTTATGAAAATGGTTACTTGATGTAGGGTTTTAGGTCAAATGGCTATGAAATAAGAGCTAAATGGTTATGACATAATGGAAATATGTATGAATATGGAGAACATTTTTGAGACTCAACACTACCTGAATCAATCAACACTATTACCTTTTTCTTCTTGATTTGTCCTTCTATCTTGAGAGTTTGAGGAGTGGTAATTCCTGTCAGTGCATTATACGATATGGTTGGATTCATTTCGTCCTCTTCTAGGGCTAGTTCCTGGCGTATATCCTCTTCTTGTTCATTTTCTTCTTCCTCTTCACAATCTATGTAAAATAATTTCTTCTCAGCACACTTATGACCTTTAGTGTATTTGCTATCACAACTGTAGCAAAGCCCTTTTTCTCTTTTTTCTTCCAATTGCTGTGGTGTCAACCTTGTAGGTTGTGGAAATCTAGGCGTAGCAACACTTCCTTCTTTATAGAATTGAGTGGTAGGCTTCCTTGTCGCCATAATTTTACATTCAACTTTTCTTGCCAACCCGAATGCCTTCTCCAATGAATCAGGTTCCAAAACACGAACTTCATGTTGGATGTTATCCTTTAGAGTACCTAAGAAGAGATCAATCCTGTGTTCCTCTGGAATATTAGTTACCCTTATATTCAATTTTTGGAAGTCCTCAATGTGATGCCCCACTAAACCTTTTTGTTTGAGATTTATCAATTGGCTAAAGAAGGTGTTGCTCTTTGTATCCTCATAATGTGCTATCATTTCCTCCGTAAAAATTGACCAAGTGACAATTTTTTTACGGGAGCAAAGCCATTGATACCATACAAATGTATTTTGCTCTAAATGTAAAGTTGCAATGCGTACCTTTTGTGTGTTTTGCACATTATGGAGATCAAAATATTGCTCCATCTGTAGTATCCATGTTACAGGATCCTTTCCATCAAACTTCCCCATATCCATTTTTGGAATATGGTGGTTCTTCCCGCCAACATTAGAGTTTATGAAATCATGATTAACATTTATTTTGTTCTCATCATGAGGTTCTTCTACTATCTTTTCACTATTAGGAAACATTTCTTGTATCAACTTTGTCAAACCTTCGATGTCTGTTTTGAGATCATTCTTCATGTTTTCCATGTTTTCTTTCATGTCCGCTTCCATGCCATCCATCTTAGCTTCCATGCCATCCATCTTAGCTTACATGCCTCTCTTCAAACCGTCCATCTTCACTTCCACGCCTTTCTTCAAAACTTCCATTTCATTTTTTGTTGCTCTTTGCAAGAGTGAAATTTGTTGCACTTGCTCTTGTAATTTTGATAGATCATGTTGCAATTCTTCATCTTCATGAGTCATAGTAGAGCCTTCTGAAGGCTTAATGGGTGTTGAATTATTTTTATGGGGCATCTTTTAGAACCCAATACTGCTATATATTCTACAATATGCCCTTGGAATCAATTCAAATTGATTCTTCAAGAAGACTCATGCAATTTGGAAAGAAAAAAAATATACACACCTTTTTCTTGCTTTTGAGGAACTCGATATTGAAATTGGATTATCTATATGATTGTAGCACTTCAATATTTGAATTTGAGTATCAACGTAGCCCTCTAAATTATCTTTTGAATGCCACAGGTCTGACCTGATTTGGATTCTCCAAGACAAAGTTGTGTCCAATCTCCCACAATGACCTAATTTTGGACTGGTTCAGTAGAGTGAACTTGTACGACTTGCCACGTGTCATTGTTTCGTCCTTTTTCTCTGAAATTGATAGCCAATAAATTAAATTTTGTGTAATTGTGACCACTTTTTACGGCACTCTAATCCGATGCCCAGAGAGAGATTTATTGAACTTTTCCCACGATCACCTATTTGAGATGAAATTCAGGAGCCTAAAAAAGCACTACCTTCCACAGATCATATCTCCCAAAATATTGCGAACCAAGATCTGAAATTTTTTGACGAATTTCCTCAGGATTTCAGATTTGCACCATACGAATTTCAGATTCTGAACCTTTGTAGAAAAAAAATTTATAGCGCAAATGCCACGATGACCTGTTTAGGAGCCTCAAAAAAGACCTAACTTCCATAGATGATATCTCAGAAAATACTGTGAACCAAGCTCTGAAAGTTTTAGAAAATATTCCTCAGGATTTCAGCTTCGTACCCTAAAAATTTCAGCTTCTGAAACTTCGTAGAAAAAAATTTATAGCGAAAATTCCACGATGACCTGTTTGGAGCAGCGAAACCCTAGAATCCAAAGCACTGATACCAAATGTTGTGTAACCAGCTCCAAAAAGAGAAGAAAAGAGATATTCACGCCTTAGAAATGAGCCACTTCGAGGGGGCAACCTCCAATACATTACATGAATGAACAATTCTTGGATGATACAATTTACAAAACCTCCTTTCTATATATAGGAGTCCATGGGGCCATAATGTAACCCTAGTGGGCCACAATGTAATCCTAGCCGACCTAAAAATAATAATTTAAGGGCACAATAATAACAAAATGGGGTTTACAAGGGTACAATAATAACAATAAGGGGGTTACACTAACAACAATAAGGGACTATACTAGTAATATAGGGACCTAACAGCATCTGCATCCAGCAGCCACTCTGGAGGTGTGACTCCTTTTAAGGTACAAGTAAATTTTGACATTCCCATATTTGAGGCTCAAATAGATGCAGATGCCATAGATAGATGGTTGAATCTATTAGAAGGATATTTCTCGGTTCATGACTTTTCTAATAGGGAGAAGATTATTTTTTCACTCCTCAAAGCTGCCCCCCATGTCAAGGACTGGTGGGAAAGCCATTGTGAGAAAGAGGATGAGACAAAACCCTCTCTATTCTCGGTCGTACCTACTTGGAATTCTTTCCGAGACGTCGTCAAGGAACAATACTATCTCGTGGGGAGCTATGAGGACAAGTACATACAATGGACCACGCTGCGGCAACAAAGGGATCAAGATGTGCATGAGCTGACGAATCTGTTCCATACCCTGCGCACCAATTTGGGTATCAAAGATTCAAAGAAACATCTGGTGCTAAAGTATCGCAGTTTTCTGCACAGATACATTCAGGAGGTAATGGAGTTCCTCGACATCTCCTCGCTTGGTACGGCATACTGGTATGCTGCCAAGATTGAGTAGAAATTCAAACAGAAGAAGCGAGACTTTGGATCTGCGAATCAAAAGCAAGGGAAAGGTGCTCCCAATCTAGAGAACAAAGGACAGAGCCAAGGCACGGTGACTCAAGACAACCTGTTGAAGTCACAAGCAAAGAACAAGACCGCAAATCCAAAGAAGGACACGGGAAAGTGGTGTGAGTTCCATAAGAGCTCCACTCGCAACACAAGTGAGTTTCGGGCCAAGCAGTTGCTGGTGGCCGAGATGCGGGCTTCTGAGTCAGATGCATGCTCTGACTCTGAATCAAAACCTGACAAGGGGAATGGCAAAGGGAAATAGATTATTGATGCGGAGCCCAATGCCACTGTTGCCACTACAAAGATCCAGAAGGAGGAACATCTCTTCCACTCCCAGATGTGGGTAAAGGGCTCCCTGGTATAGTTCATTGTCGACAATGGGAGCCAAAAGAACCTCATTTCGATAGATGCTGTGAAGAGGTTGGGATTGCCAACCATAGCTCACCCACATCCATACACCATCGGGTGGCTTCACCAAGGACAAGATCTCTGCGTCAGCCAACAGTGTCGCCTTCCCTATAGCATCAAGCCCTTCACGGATGAGGTATTATGCGACGTTGTTCCTATTGATGTTTCTGATGTATTATTAGGACAACCATACTTGTGGAAGCGTCATGCGGTGTATGAGTCTCGGCCTTGTGCTGTTATTGTTACTTTGGGAAATAAGTTGTACAAGATACCAGAGGTACCACCTCCTGCTACTATCTCTTTGGTTACTGCAAAACAATGCAGTAAGCTCATTTCCCAAACCAGGAAATTCATTTTCCTGATGATCCGCCCCTAGGGCAAGAAGAAGACTATGGTCACAACCTCCAGAAAAGGCTCCTCTGCACGACAACAACAAATGGATAAGGTTGTGGAGGAGTATGGGGACATTTTCACCTCACCCACAGGGGTTCCTCTACACTGTCAAGTCAAGCACCCGATTGATCTGACCCCAGGTGTGCCGCTACCCAACGAACCGATCTATCAGTGCTCTGTTCTGGAGAACGATGAAATCAAGAGGCAGATTCAGGAGCTGCTGCAGAAGGGTCACATCCGACCAAGTTCATCGCCCTGTGGGAGCCCGATAATTTATTATTGTGAAATCATAGTTCTAAATTATCTCTTTTTCTGTGAGCAATGTAATCTATTAATTGTAAGTAGATTCATTATAAAAATTCAAACTGATTTTAGCGTGAATGATGACAATTTATATATTAATTGGTTTTTAAGAGTATTTGTGTTATGTAGGAGCACTGGAAAGATAAATCAGGACTTCATTTTTTGTTTTCCTTATTTTATTGGGCTGAACTGGAGAAAATTGAATATGAATAGTGAGTTAATTGTAAGATCAATGGGCCAAGGCCATACATCAACATTGACCACAGTGGGGAAGTATAAAAGCATTGATATTCATGCAAGTATAGTTATTAATGTAAGATCAAAGTTAACTCTTAGCTTCACTAAAGAAATAGAAGGCAAAGATCTAGCATCAACTGAAACTCACGTGAAAAAGTAGATGAAAAATGTACAATCATCCAATGGAGAGGTAATCTATAAATATCCAGTAAGACTCTTGGCTATGCCTTGATACTAAACTAATTCTCAATATTTTTGAATAATCATCCATCGGAATTTAGTAGGAAAACCATAGTAAATCATTGTCCAATGGCCATGCAAAAATATATATAAAATAATATTTGTTGGTTGTTTTTCAATAGGTGGACCATGATGGGACCACTGAGAAGGTGGGGGTGTTTTTTTAATCATGGAAGTGAGGTTTAGTAGATTGATAGTCAAGTTACCTTTCCCTATAAATTTTCTCAATCAAGTTATTCATTCATTTAACTTTGATTCATTCCTACCGTTTTGATACACAATCCAATCGAGTTGAGTCTTGAGTCTTCATTGAGAATGGAATTCATAGGTTTTCAAGAAAGAGGTTATCATGTACATGCACTCTTCTTTTCTTGGTATCTTTGTAACTATGTTCAACCTGAGTTCTATATTTTTAAATTATCATAATAGTTCGTGATTATTAGGCTTTTATTTTGTCTTTTAAGAATTTTAATTTAATTATTATTAATCATTAAATTAAAAATATATATATATATATATATATATATATATATATATATATATATATATATGTATGTATATGTATATACATATAGTTATTATAGTTATTAAACTTTCAATAGAATTATTAAACTTTCAATGGTACATCAACTTTCATACATGAGAACCCGGATTCGGGTGAAGTTAGTAGTGTTTAACGTGATGGGATGGGGGTGTGGCATAAGGGGAAGCCACTGGCCCACCCGCAAGAGTGCTGTCATTCAGTTCTTAATGTCGACTAATCGGCGTTTAATGCCATTTACTCCTGGTGCTCGAATAAACCATAGTCCCGCTCCTCGATACACATTCGCATGCCGCGACATGACTCAGCCTCCAGTTCATACTTATGGTGGTTTATTGCATTCGATTCACAGTTGCAAAATATGCTGGGTTGTTATTATGGAACGTCCCTTTGGTTTGAACAGAATTTCCCTGCCTGTGAATCTGTGGTGCGCTCCAGGAGCAGGGCTTTCTAATGTTCGCAATGTAACTGGTAAGAGGAGTTGTCTCAATTGTTGTTTGGATTTTGGAGAAAATCTCCACTTCTCCCATGCTAGTTCCTGCAAGCTTGCTTCTGTCGCCCTGTTGCCCCTCTCGCCTCAATCTTCTGTCCATCTTTTGCCTCCCTGCCCTGCTGTCTCGAGTGCGACTATGCCGTGCCTCAGGTAGAGAATGCGCTGCCGAAGAGGCTCCATGAGGCGCCAAATTCGACGCTCTCCCTCCACCTCTGGCACCTCCTCTGCGTCTATCTCCCACTCTGACAGTCAACCTAGAGGGCTCCTTCTCCGCTCGGGTCGTCGCTTTGCTTCCCCCACTCCTTCCGCTCCTCCTGCTCAAACCCACACCGCACATTTTTCCTTTAACAGCACTCTCAATCAACCCAGGGTGACTGCCTCAATTACGGTCGTCTTTCGTGAAGAGCCTCAGGAAATTGTTCCCAGTTCTCGCCCGCGGAATGCAGCCTCTCGGCGGCTCAGGATTCGGCGCAGTTTGTTGGGCTGAAGCAACCTGATAGTGCGAACGTGCAGGGTCAGATGGGCAAGGCCACGCAGGACCAGGCGAACAAGGAAGTGGTGGGTCAACCTACTGAGAGGCAGGACGCAGTGCAAGCGAGCGAGGCACAGATTACTCCTCCTCCTCCCGGGAAGGTGATCCATTCTATTGCTGACCTGTATAATTCTGACGGGGAACCAGATGAACTCTGGTGCAGAGTTGTCTACGAACCTCCTGATGAATAGTTCCTCCTCTTCACTCTGGTTTTTTGCTCTATTTCTGCCCATTCTCACGGGCCTATTCATGTGTTTCCTGCTGTCTCTGAAAATGCATCTGTTTTTTTTGCTTCGATATGGTCTCCAGTACTACAATTCTCTGGTTCCCCTGCGCGGGATTTTTCAAATGAACTATTTCAGACTGGTTTCCCTCTTGCAGGGCAGTCTTCAAACTATGGTTTTTTGTTTCAAATGCCACAGCACTCGGCAATGATCAGGCTTCGGCCCGCTGTACTGTACTCCTTTTGTTAATATAATTACTTTTACTTAGAAAAAAAAAACTTTCATACATGAGAAAATAGATACTGATAAATGGTACATCATGGCCTGATTAATTTCGCTCAGCAATTTCAAATGGTATAACATTTAGTCAACAGTAATCATTAATTTCTGCACACAGAGACTAATTTCTCTGGAAGCCTGAGATTTCTTTGGCTTGTTATTCTTATAACTACATAGACATAATTAATAAAGAGATTGAGGACAGAAAAAAATCTAGCGCTTAGTCTCCACTAGTCAACATGATTTTGTGAGAAATAATACATAGATTGATTTCTCTGAGTGCCTTAGCATTATTTGGCTCATTTTTTTAATCACAACAACAATAAAAAATGCACTGAGGATTTGTTCTTAGTCTGATTATGCAATTTTTATAAGACATATTATGCAATATTAATAATAAACATAAATTTATTGCAATTTAGGGAAAGCTTGTTCATGTTTTTTTCTTTATATTGGAAGGTTACTTTATTTTTGAAGTAATTTTTAGTAGATCATAGCATATATTGAGGAAATATTAGTTTGAGAAGAATCAGTTATTTCTCTTGAAACTTTAGGTATTAAAATTCCATGACACAGATATATCACACTCCAAAATCCAAAGAAAATGGAAGAGCGTTCAATTTTTTTAATCAAACTTTTATTGGTGAAGGGTTAATTTATTACGAGAACATCATTAATGAAGTGAAAAATTTTAAACGTAACGTTTATTGACTAGAAAATAAATGACCAAAACGTCAAAAAAATTTGTGTGACGGGTAAAGAGAAATCCAAATTCCAACCCTACCTACCACTTGTTGGTGAGTGGAGGTTATTCACTTTTCATTTACAGCTTACCAGGTTACTCATGTTACCAATATTTTCACATGGCTCACTTTTAGGTGACTAATTATTGTACTTATTCTTTATAAAGAACAATTGGTAGATAATTGTATATATTATTTGAAATCTATAACAAATCCAGGCAACAAAATTACAACAAATAGAAAATTATGCAAAAAATTCACCAGGGCACTAATGTGTGGATACCCTATCATTTCTTAGATCCTCATAACTTACCAATACCTACTATATTGGTATACACATAATATGGCATTTACCTGAAGTATTTCATATGTATCTAGAAGTAAATAAGTTGTATGACAATTGTTATGGCAGATATAAGATGTGTATTATAGTTTATATTTCAATTTCTCTTAAGTAGCATGCATGTGCGGTCCATATAGTGACTACAATTACCAAATATATTTCAGTGAAGATGTGAAGATGATCTCTCATTAGGTCCTAATTACTTAAAGCATCATTAATTAGCTTTCAAAATGAATAAAATATGTTAACAAATTAGTAAAAACTAGGAAAACAAATCATGCTTTAAAAAAATATGGCACAATGAGTCACACTCTGAGATTTATCTAATTACTCTTCAAGTGTCGCTACAACATATATATGATCACCATTACTATAGAAATGGGACATGTGACCATCATTTTTGTTTCGCCAATGACATTCCACATCATGAGCATTGTTTAGGGTTGATTGTGTTGATTTTTTTTAAACAAATCATTTATACATTTATGGAAATTATAGACACAATTTATAATCACATTACAAGATCATGATGTATGGATATTCCTTATCATTTCTTAGATACTCACAACTTACCAACACCTAATAGATTGATATACACATCATATAAAATTTACCCCTAGAATGCCACATGTATCCTAAAACAAATTAGTTGTATGGCAATTGTTATGGTGCATATATGATGTGTATTACAGTTTATCTTATAATTTTGTTGAAGTAGCATACAACAATTTACATAGTGATATGAGAACCACTCTCTAGAGTATACATCGATTTTGTACACATGGATTTTCAGTTTCTTTTTGGATCAAAATTTACCTTTAACAAAAAAATTTACCACATTGAATTTCCAAATTAAGTAAAATTTTAAACATCTTTACTCTTTACTAAAGTCAATACCATTTCCTAAATCAAAATAAAAGAGTTAATTAAACACAAACAATCAAAATCTAAAATCTTTGTAAAATAAATATTTAAAAAGAAAACCCATATTCTATGGATAAATTAAAATATTTAAAGACATAAATATTTCCCCATCAAAGTTGCAATATTTTAAAATTTAAATAAATAAAATATAAATACACATGAGGTATGGTAAATAAATAGAACATATTTTTATACTTACTCCAGGACTATGGTAAATAAATAAAAATATATATAAACTAGATGTATGGTAAATACATAAAAATTCTTTTTATATTTACTTCATAAACTTTTTTATATTTAAAAAAAAATTAAAAAGAGGTTTTGTTTAGATGAAGCCTATGGGACTAATACCATGGGACAAATTAATATTGATACCATGGGCCAAATACCATATTTATAAAATAAGTATGGTAAATAAATAAATATAAAAGAGGTATAAAGAGGTATGATAAATAAATAAATATAAAATAGGTATAAAGAGGTATGGTAAATAAATAAATATAAATTAGGTATAAAGAGGTAAGGTAAATAAATAACAATATATCAAATAGGATTATAAATAAAAATCTAAGTATATAACAAGCCTATGGGCCAAATACCTTAGTAAATAAAAGAGGTATGGTAAATAAATAAAAATATAAATAAACCAGAGTTATGGTAAGTAAATAAAACCTCTTTTCATATTTACTCCATAATCTGTATTATATTTACGAATATTTATGTTCATTAGTTTACATAACTAAGAAGAAATACAGAGAGAGAGAGAAGTGGAGAGAGAGAGAGAGTGATAAGGGAGAGATGGAGAGAGAGTGTGTATGTTTACGAGTGAGATAAAGAGACAAAGTAATTTGTATTGAAAGAAGGGGGGAGAGAAGAAAAGAGAAGGTGAGAGGGAGGGATATAGTAATGTAGTTGGAGAGGGAGAGGGGTGGAAAGAGAGAGAGAAAGAAAGGGAGATGGGGGAAGGGAGAGGATTAGAGAGAGAGGGGGAGAGAGAGAGAGAGAGAGAAAGAGAGAGATTGGGGAAGAGAGAGGATTGGAGGGAAAAAAGAGAGGGAGGTAGGAGAGTAAGGGAGAGAGAGGAAGGATGAGAGAGAGTAGGAGAGTGATGGAGGAAGAGAGAGAGAGAGAGAGAGAGATCAAGGAAGAGAGAGGGAGTTAGGAGAGACAGAGAGAAGAAGGACGAGAGAGAGGACTTGAGACAAAGGAGGAGAGAGGGATCGATAGAGATATGGAGTTGGAGGGGGAGAGATGTAGGAAATAAGAAATATATAGAGTGAGGAGTGGAGAGAGAGAAGGATTGACAAGGGAGAGACAAAGAGAGAGTGTGTATGTTTGGGGCTGAGAAAAAGAGACAAATAAGGAGAGATGGAGATAAGGGGGGGAGAAGGAGATATAAGAAGAGAGGGAGGGATATAGTAACATAGTTGGTGGGTGAAGAGAGAGAGAGGGAGAGACAGAGATGGGAGAGAAAGGGCAAGAGAGGAAGGAAGAGAGAGGATGTGAGAGAGTGGAGAGAGGGAGGGAAAGAGAGATGGAATTGGAGGGGGAGGGAGAGGGAGGTAAGAAGAAAGACATAGAGTGAGAAATGTGGAGAGAGAGAGAGAGTGAGTGATAAGGAAGATGGAGAGAGAGGGAGAGAGGACAAAGGGAGGAGCGATAGATATTAGCGGGGGAGAGGGAGAGAAGGGGAAGATAGAGATATAGATGGAAGGTGAAGAGAGGGAAGAAGAGAGAGATGGGGAGAGGAGGGGATTGACAAAGATATTGATATATATGGAGCGCAAGAGCATGTGTGTTTATGGGGGTAAGATAGAGAGACAGAAAAGAAGAGATGGAGGGGGATATAGATATGGATGGAGGGTGGAGAGAGGGAAGAATACTTCTCACACTAGATGGATTGATATAAGTGGAGATGGTTATCTATAACCATATTCAATTATTTGCACTATATGCATCGATTTTAGTGTAGATATTTATTTCTAATGATATTTTATTACTTGCACTAGATGCATTGATTTCAGTGTAGGTGGCGATTTCTAATAAAATCTGATTGCTTGCACTGAATTTTTTGATTTCAATTTAGATGTTGATTTATAATTATATTTGATTACTTGCACTAGATGAATTGATTTCAATGTATATCATTTCTAATCCTATTTGATTATTTGCACTAAATGCATTGATTTAAGTGTAGATGGCGATTTCTAATCCTATTTGATTTCTTTGAGTAAATGCATTGATTTTAGTGTCGATGTTGGTTTCTAGAGAGAGAGAGAGTGAGTGATAAGGAATATGGAGAGAGAAGGAGAGAGGACAAAAGGAGGAAAGAGAGATATTAGCGGGGGAGAGGGAGAGAAGGGGAAGATAGAGATATAGATAGAAGGTGAAGAGAGGCAAGAAGAGACAGATGGGGAGAGAAGGTGATTGTCAAAGAGATTGATATATATGGAGTGCGAGAGTGTGTGTGTTTAGGGGGGTGAGATAGAGAGACAAAAAAGAATAGATGGAGGGGGATATAGATATGGATGGAGGGTGGAGAGAGGGAGGAATATTTCTCGCACTAGATGGATTGATATAAGTGGAGATGGTGATTTCTAATCCTATTTGATTATTTTCACTAGATGCATCGATCTTAGTGTAGATATTTATTTCTAGTGATATTTGATTACTTGCACTAGATGCACTGATTTCAGTGTAGGTGGTGATTTATAATACAATTTGATTTCTTGCACTGAATACGTTGATTTTAATTTAGATGTTGATTTATAATTGTATTTGGTTACTTACCCTAGATGAATCGATTTCAATGTAGATGATTTATAATCCTATTTGATTGTTTGCACTAAATGCATTGATTTCAGTGTAGATGATGATTTCTAATCCTATTTTATTTCTTTGATTAAATGCATTGATTTCAGTGTAGATGTTGGTTTCTAGAGAGAGAGAGTGAGTGATAAGGAAGATGGAGAGAGAGGGAGAGACGAAAAAAGAAGGAAGCGAGATATTAGGGGGGGAGAGGGAGAGAAGGGGAAGATAGAGATATAGATGGAAGGTGAAGAGAGTGAAGAAGAGATAGATGGGGAGAGGGGGTGATTGACAAAGAGAATGATATATATGGGGTGCAAGAGCGTGTGTGTTTAGGGGGGTGAGATAGAGAGACAAAAAACAAGAGATGGTGATTTATAATCCTATTTGATTATTTGCACTAAATGCATCGATTTTAGCGTAGATATTTATTTCTAATGATATTTGATTACTTGCACTAGATGCATTGATTTCAGTGTTGGTGGTGATTTCCAATACTATTTGATTGCTTGCACTGGATGTGTTGATTTCAATTTAGACATCTATTTATAATTATATTTGATTTTTTCCACTAGATGCATTGATTTCAATGTAGATTATTTCTAATCCTATTTGATTGTTTGCATTAAATGCATTGATTTCAGTGTGGATGGTGATTTCTAATCCTATTTGACTGCTTTGATTAAATTCATTGATTTCAGTGTAGATGTTGGTTTCTAATATTATTTGATTTCTTTCATTAGGTGCATTGATTTCAATGTAGAAGTTATTTTCTAATCTTATTTGATTGCTTGCATTAAATGCATTGATTTCAATGTATGTGTTGATTTATGATTTGATGTAATTGGATATATGAAGGTACATTAATTTTAAAGTGACTGGATTAACAATATGCATTGATTTTAGTGTAAGCACAAAAAATTATTGACAATGTACATTGATTTTTGTGTTATAGTAATTTAACCTATTAATATTGGAGAGCAAGAGAGACAAGGTATCATGTTTACTACAACAGATCGAGCTAAATATTTAATTGGTTTATGATTTAGATTTTATTTTTCATATAATTCATATGAAAAGATAACAAAACTAACAAGGGTGACAATAAGAATAGTAGAAGAAAATAGTTTGAGATTGATCACAATGAAGACTATTTGTAACATGAGTACATTCTTATTATTCACATTTTCTATCTTTCAACACTATTATTGTCACTTTGCATTCAAAAAATTTATTTCATCATTTTTCATCATTATAGTTATTAACAATATTTATCATCTCAACAAACTAAGGTAAGTAAGAAAATTTAAAATTGAAATGACCAAGTTAATATCAAAAATATTTAGCATATTTAAAATGATTTTATTAATATTTGATATATTTACATATTATTGATAAAATTAATCATATATTCGATAGATTTTCCTTGGCAGTACACGACTAAAACCAGCATAGATCCATCTTAACTCTGGATCTATCAAGCACCGAGAGGGATCAAATCTCTCGAGGTGAAAACCTTTTCTCAAGTTTTGCACTAAAAAAAAAGGTTTGCACCTCGAGAGATTTGATCCCTCTCGACGCTTGATAGATCCGGAGTTAAGATGGATCTACATTGGTATAGAATTTACCCCTAGAATGCCACATGTATCCTAAAACAAATTAGTTGTATGGCAATTTTTATGGTGCATATATGATGTGTATTACAGTTTATCTTATAATTTTGTTGAAGTAGCATACAACAATTTACATAGTGATATGAGAACCACTCTCTAGAGTATACATCGATTTTGTACACATGGATTTTCAGTTGATTTTTAAGATATATCATTGGTGATGCTCAGATGATTATATAATGAACCATTAAGTTGAACTATGAAATTATTCCTCGCAACACACACATATTAATGAATTAATAATTTTTCTCATATAATTTTTTTAATCTATTTTGAAAAAAAAAATTATATATAATTATTTCTAAGAAGAACAAGAGAGAGTTTCTTACCATATATTTGTAAAACATATAATAGAGACATTTGGAAGCA
Source organism: Pinus albicaulis (assembly GCA_034641835.2). NCBI lineage: Eukaryota > Viridiplantae > Streptophyta > Pinopsida > Pinales > Pinaceae > Pinus > Pinus albicaulis. The sequence goes on along the minus strand of CM076572.1, from coordinate 130,327,817 downwards.
ATTGCAACGTTTAGAGGCAGCCGTCTAGCGACGCTTTGGGGCATAATGTCGCAATTGCGACACTTTTTCTAAGTGTCAGTATTGCGACACTTTTCTCTAAATGTCGGTATAGCGACGGTTTCCCAAGATCAATGGCTCAAAGTGAATTCGATAACTTACCTTTTCCCCACACCTTTCCTTTTGATAGTGGTCGTTCGCTCGTTGAATCCAGATCTGACGGCGCTAATACATTTTCGTGCTCATAAAGTAATTGTTTGATGTTTTGGCAAAGTCACGCGAAATGGGTGGTTTTTCCAAACCACCCACGCTTACGTGTCGCCACCACGTTGTATCGCGTTCGAAAAGCTAGTTTCCAATTACCACCATTTACCCTCACGAATACCACTGACGGTATTCCCTAAACCTCACTCGTTTAACCCGAGTTTAATGTCATTTAACTATGGTTATACCATCGTTTAATACATTAAAATTATATTTTTCATTCAAATTTTCACCTTTTTGCTTTAAACCTATAAAAACATTGCAGAACTATTTTTCCTCAAAATCATGCCGTTTGAACCCTGAGAAACTTTGCAGAGCCATTTTGAACCTACCAGTACCATTTTTCGACACCCATTTCCCTGAATTTCCATTAAAAAGTACTACATTGTCCTCTGCGAAGCCATTTTCAAAAAATTGAAGACTGAGCACCTCTACAACATCTTCAACTAAATTTTGCTGGTTCTCCAGGTACTTTTCTTCGAATTTTCCCTCTGAGATTTCAAAATTCCTGTCGATTTCAAATAATTACCAAAGTTACTGCAAAAAAGTGTCCATTTTTCAGGGGAAACTCTGTCAAAATTTCCCTGGAATCCCTAATTGCCCTTTCTCGCAGTTTTTTCCATACCCTGGTCCATTTTGCTGTTGAAATCGATTTTAAATACACGTTATGAGCTTTAAATTCCTTGCATTTCCTAAAAACCCTGCTCAGAAACCCCATTTTCAGTAGAAATTCACCAAGAAACCCCTGTTTCTCGTAAAGGAACTTAGCAAACCATTTAAGCTTGCTTCGTTCATTATAAAAAATGACAAAGAAACAGGTAACCCCCAAGAATGGAGGCCCAAAATCTCAAAATAAGTCTTCTGCAAAGATTCCTAAACCTATGTCCTTCAAAATCGACAAACCAACTCCTGTACTCACGGCTAATTCTATAGAAGTGGTCAGACCAGTCCAACCTCTAGTAATTTCTCCAGAGAATAGCCCTTTAGTTGATATGGACTGTAGAATACTAGACCCTAATGTAGAATTTAAGCTGTTTGATGTCTATAATTGGTGCTATGGAAAATCAGTGGAAAAGAGTGACAAAGATATTCCAATTTGGGAATCCAATCTGCCTAGATATATTGTCCCTCTCACTCATTATGTTCCTAACTTTATCAGATCATGCCAAGCCTATTATATGCCAGAACAAAGATGTATTGTAAAAAAAGAAAAAGATATCTTGTTTTACATCACCGAAGAGTCGATAAATTCCATGCTGCAAATGAATCATGACCCCAATTCTGCTTCCCTATCAATAGAAGATTTAACCCAACCATATCTTGACTTGGAGTTCAATACTAGATTCAAAATATACCATATTTTTTGTCCAAATCAAGTTGATATTCCTAAGTTAAATCCTCCTTTCGACACTGTTGATTTCCAAGATGAAGCTAGACAGATTGTCTCAATGCTCTCCTTCATACTAGGATACGCCAGTGATGAATTCACTGATGTGGCTATCGTAGGTTTTCTGTCAAATCTAAGCGTTGGTTAATCACCATCCATTCAGTTCAATTTTGCTAGATTTATTGCTGAAATTACGCATTATCAGTTATCCAGATTACCAGACGAAGGAGTTTTTAGATACTCCTCTTATCTACTCCACCTCTTCCTATATTATCAAATGGATAATTTTCCAATTGAATGTGAGAAAGTGGATGCAAAAGGAAAAGTTATATCAGTAGTATTTTGGTCATGTATTCTAAGGAAATGGAATAGAAAGTATAGTTTTACAGATTTCAATGACTCATTTATAGCCCCTGTTATGTATCTCTTGGAAAAAGAGGATATCCCTAGGATCAATGATGAGACAAGAAGAATTCTGCAGTTATCAGAGAGCTACAAAACTGGAGATTGATATTTATATAAAAATCATACAGAAATCAGAGTGTATGGCTCATCCCTAGCCCCATATAAGTTACCCAGATTTGTTACTACAAGAATATTTGCTTTAGAATATCTGAGAAAACTATTTAATGTAGATGAAATCAACTTCATATATTTCAAGAAAAAGACCCAATTTAAGCTGAAAAATCAAATTGGGCCATTCATTGTGAATAACAGAGAAGCTGCCAATGAGATAAATGTAAAACTTAAAGAGTATAAGTTACCATGTAGTTTTACATGGAAGTATGACCCACAAGGTATTTTGAGTGTAGCAAGGGTAAAATGTAAGTTGCCTATTTACTTGCATGATCCTAAGCCCCATACTGAAAGATATGTAAATAAAATTGAATGGGAGCCAAACACCCTATCTGATGATGATTCACATGCAGTAAAGGTAATACAGGTAAATAGTGGCAAAGGAAAACAGATTGAACAGACAGTACAGGTGGCTTCTACAAGAAAAGATACTGATAATGTACATAAAAGAGACAGAGAAGGAGATAGTTTCATAGCTGAGACTATTGAGGACATAAAATTCAGAACTCCTTATAGTAAAAGAAGCAAGTCAACAGAAGAAGAAAAGGATAAGGTTGTAAATATTGATATAAATGATGAAGCAACAAGAATAGTCACTCAAACATTAAAAGAGCTTCAAAATATAAAAATTGGAACACAAAAAAAAGATACAGTCATGAAGGAGAACCAGGCTACAGTCGATTTTCCTCCTTCTTCTCAGGAAAATGACAATTCAAAGTCAGAGATTTAGATCAGATTCAGACAGATTAAAGAGAAGAATGAAGAGCTCAAGAATCAAGCTCATTCTAGATTTCTTAAGGAAAATCCTGGAAACAAAGACATGCTTCTTTCAGCATTTGATTATTCATCCAATAAATTGGTAATGTCATTCTTGAAGCCTACAGTGGCTGAGCCAAAATCAGTGGCAGATTTTCCAAAACAGATCTTGAACTGGATGCAGATGCCATTCATGAATTAGATCAAATTGAATTTCATCGGAGCAATATTGAAATTCTATATTCCAAAATTGTCAGTAAAACTATGAAATCAATTAGGCTTGAGAAAACAATGCTCAACCTCCAAAATCAAATGAGGTTGGACAAAGCCTCATTGTATGCTAATAATTTAAGAATAAAAGCACTAGAAGATATAGTGATTGAAGCAGGGGGTGACCCAGCCAACATTGAAGGGGAAAAAGTCTTAATTAAACAGAAAAATGAGGATATAGCTGCTCTTAGAAAACAGTTGAAGTTGCCTCAGAGTGAAAACTCTCAAGAAAAATAAATTCTACAGCAAAAAATAGAGAATGATGATTTAAAGCAGCTTGTACATCAAATGAAAGATCAGATAAAAAAAATGGAAAGTCAAATAGAAGCTCTAATGAAAGAGAATGAAGAACTAAGAAAAGCACAACCAATGGTCATTCCTACAGTGATCCCCACTGTAAACACTGCTATACCATCTACTTTGGCAGAACACTTTGCACCGAAAGGAGTACTGCCAACTGCAGTGCCAATTACTTCTCTAATCTCTGCCTCTTCTTCTTCATCCTCACAGAGGAGCACACTACAAGACCAAGATAAAGAGATTCTTAGTTTGAAAGGCACTATGAAAAATTTAGAAAAATCCAAAAATGATGCCTTGATTACTTCTAGAGGACATGAGCAAAGGGCTGATCGACTACACGAACAAGTAAAGATTCTGAAAGCACAAGTAAATCTTACAGATCAAGTGGCCTTTATAAAAAATCATTTATGGACCAAAATTATTGATGACATTCATTCTCAATGGCCTTCAATTCGGATAATTTATGAACAGGGGGAGTTACTTCAAGTTGCTAGTGTAGATATTGACAAGACTAAGAGGGAAATTGACAAAAAAACAGCCCAAGCAATCCAACTCATAGCTTTTTTAAATAGTAAAACCAGGGAAGAGTTGGAAGAATTGAAAATTGTTTATAGAACAGAAACCATTCTTCAAATAAAAAAGGTCCTAAACAAAAGAAACATAATGAGTAATCTAGAGGACCGGTGTAAAGACATGAATTTATCCATCTCAAGATTTTTAGCCAAATACAAAACATTGTCAGAAGTAGGTTTGCCTGATATTGATGCATTGAATGACAAGTTAATACCTCAGAAATATTATGATCTAAAAATCAGAAATCATGCAAAAGAGAAAGCCAGACAACAACTGCCTCAAGGATCACCAACAGGCAAAATACTTCTTCAGTATTTTGAAAATCTGTTCTTTTTAGATAATGAGATCTGGCATATGTTCACTATCAAGCCTAACTTTTCCAAGTATACAGAGGTAGATGAAATTTACAGAAAATTGAAGACTATGAAGATCCCCTCTGCAGAAAAGTGGCAAGAATTCACAGATCTGCTGTGAATTTAATGGATAAAAAACAAGAAATTCACTTGGAAATTCATTTTTTACTGTTATCTCAAATGGTAAAAATACAGGGCTAAAGTGCACAACAACAATCAGTTCAAATTAGAATAATTAGTTCTATTTTTTCTTGTAAAAAGGTAACAGCTTGCAAACTGTTTTGCAAATGTCCCTCTTTTTAAGGTTTCTTTCCTATTTTTTATTAAAACATTATCTCAATTCCTGAGATATTTTGTAAACATTTTTTTTTATAAATACTTCACAATTTGAATTATTCAATGTGAATAAAATTTCTCAAGACAACTACAGTTCGTGCTCTCTACTTGGCATTTTAATGTTTTCTACTTTGTTCGTGCTCTCTACTTGGCCATTGGCCTGTGGGTGATATGGAGTTGTAATCTTGTGCTAAATGTGGTAGTTTTGCAATGTTTCAGTTAATTTATTACCTACAAATTGTAGTCCTCCATCTGTGATTACGTCTCTTGGGAGACCATAGCGCACAAAGATTTGGAAAAGAAACTATACTACAGAGTCCTCTGTAGCTTTTGAAAGTGCCTCTGCTTCGACCCACTTAGTGACATATTCGGTTGCAACTAGGATGCATGTTTTTTGGTTTGAGGGAGGACTAATAGGGCCAAAAAAATCAAGTGCCCAGCGTTCAAATGTTTCAATCATTAGTTGAGGGTTCAAAGGCATTTCATTAGATTGCCCAGGGCGTCCTGCCCTTTGGCAGCTATCACAGGCCTGCACGAATTTTTTGGCATCCTTAAAGATGGTAGGCCAATAATAGCCTGTTCATAAAACCTTATGGGCAGTTCTACGGTTCCAAGTTCGATCCCCTTATTAAATCTTCTTATCTGTAGCTTAAGGATTCTTAAGTTCCCTTTTGCTCAGATTCCATCCACTCCATCAAATCAAGCCTATACATAGCCTTAGAAGGTCACCTATCCTTCCCTTAGCACATTTGCATCTCTGAGCCTTATTTCTTAGTTCTTCTTTCCTAGAGAGTTGACTCCATTGCCCAATATTCTGGTAGATCCTTCTGGTTTACCTTGAAATCTCTTTATTCCCACCAATATTTTAAAATCAAACCCAAATACACAATCATAGCTAGCCTAATATCTGTTACTAAAACAAAGCTAAATCATATGGAGAGATCCCTCTCCAGGGTTCAAGAAGGCTAGATCTTGAATTCCCAAAGTGGTTCTTGGTTACCCTTGGTTTTCTTAACTACAAAAATCCCTATCCCACAACCTGAGAATTACTAAGGTGATAACAGGCCTTGGGGGTATTAGGATCCTTGGAGGAAACTCCCACTGCTAGAAGAGTTGACAGAGAAAATTGGATCGAGTACAAAGGTATGGCAGGTGGGTTTTACCCTGTACCAATTGTTATGGTGCATATATGATGTGTATTACAGTTTATCTTATAATTTTGTTGAAGTAGCATACAAAAATTTACATAGTGATATGAGAACCACTCTCTAGAGTATACATCAATTTTGTACACATGGCTTTTCAGTTTCTTTTTAAGATATATCATTGGTGATGATCACATGATTATATAATGAACCATTAAGTTGAACTATGAAATTATTCCTCACAACACACACACACACACATATTGATGAATTAATAATTTTTCTCATATAATTTTTTTAATCTATTTTGAAAAAAAAAAAATTATATATAATTATTTCTAAGAAGAAAAAGAGAGAATTCCTTACCATATCTTCGTAAAACATATAATAGAAAGAAAATTAATCTATTGAAATTTCATTTCCAAACATATTCATGGAGTAAAATGAAGATTAAAAAGAGATATTCATGGATTTACCTATAACATCACCTCATAATTAAGAATTTAAATGTACAATATTGATGATACATAGGTTAGGAGAAAATTAATCTATTGAAATTTCATTTCCAAACATATTCATGGAGTAAAATGAGGATTAAAAAGAGATATTTATGAATTTACTTATAAAATCACCTCATAAAATTGTAAATGTCCAATATTGATAAAATTTATTTATATATGATAAATAATAAACCTTTATCTCACATGTATCATATAATCTTATAAACAAACAATTGCACCGGGGGTGCAATCCTCAAAAATTTTAAATTGTCTAATGTATATGTACCTATTTAAAGTATTCGGGGCCCACATTACAAATGCCCAAAGTAAAATATTTGTGCATATGTTATATATGAGCCAATGGTTTAAATAACTATCGGGCGGTGAAACAAAAATTATAACAAAATGTTAATAAAACTATATCATACGTCCGGACTTCAAAAACAATATACCCGATTTCAATCACAAATTCGCGTTTCAAAATAGCTCGCTGATGTCACCCTAATTTGTGACGCAAAAACTTCATAGAATATGCCATATAAAAATTCGGGTCCATTTTTTGGCTTTTCGTACGGAGGAAAACTGTGACGCGAAAATCAAATTAATTCCACCCTATAATGTTTCGGGTCCAGAATTCCACAATGCAGACGGGCCAAAAAATAATGCGATCAAATCGCCTACTTCCATGTGGATGGCTGATTTGGTCTGTGGTCTATGGGACCATGTTCTTCTGAATTAAAATCTCTCGCGTTTACTATTAAATTTCTCTGTTTCCAAAACAATACAGCGCGTTGTTTTTAAGTGTGCAGGGACTGTGATTTCAAAACCAAAATTGATTGTTCATCAGTTTTAGAAAGTTGTTGTTTGACAGAGCCATTCAAACAGATTTAGAAAGTGGCCAAAGGACAGGGTAGATAGTTGAAATTAATATTTCAACATCCCTCATTCACTGAGAATACCCTCCTTGGTGCCTTCTTCGCCAGACTACGATGTGTTCATCAATAGTCGTGAATCGGATGTCCGTTTCTTCGCCAGGCATCTTCACAACAGTCTTGTTCCCAAAGGATTGCGAGTCTTTCTCAATAGCATAGAATTACAGACTGGACAATCCATACCTTCACAAATCAAAGAAGTAATTAAAGGAGCCTCTCTCATTATTACTATTTTCTCTCCAAATTATGCGCAATCACAAAGGTGCCTCCATTAACTACTCCTCGCACTGCTCTGTAAGCTGACCATTTTTGCAAAGGCATATAACTGTCGTTTATTGCATATAAGTGTCGTTATACCGACGGCGACCAGAGCGTCGCTGACAGATCCCTATAAACGTCGTAATTGTGACACTTAGACATTGTGTCGCAAACAAAGCATCGATATTGCGACGGCTACCTCCAAACATCGCAATTGCGACACTTAGACATTGTGTAACAATTGCGATGTTTGGAAGCAGTCGTCGCAATAGCGACGCTTTGGGGCATAGTGTTGCAATTGCGACGTCTTCCTTCAAACGTCAATTGTGACACTTTGTATAAGTGTCGGTATTGTGACACATTTCTCTAGATGTCGGTATAGTGATGGTTTCAGGTGGGATTGAAAAAATTTGGGGAAATTTCTGACATTTGGTAAAAAGTGTCGGAACCAAGTGTTGGAATTTCCGCCAAATGTACTAGTGCCACCACTAGCGTGACCAAGACAGGTAAAAAAAAAATATGAAGTAGGGTTCTCTAACTCATAATTTTCATCATTTTGTATTTTCCATGGATTTAATTTTCTCATGGTTGAGAATGATTCATTCTAGCTCAGGCTTAGGGAATCAGCTCTGGCTACAACTATGTGGTATAAAACTTGTTTTGCATCAATACCTTTAGTTTTATGCTGGATTTATTCCTTATATGGAAACCCCAAGTATTTTGACTTATGCCCTTGTATTTATAGGTAACCATGAACCCTTAAATTCATCAATATGGTATGTTTAAGATTTAGCATCCCACATCCCACCACAGCTAATGGCTACTCTACCTTTACTCTTCCAGGTACTTCTGGAATTTACTGAGGGGTCTTGAATGTTTAAATTTCTAGTTCTGGTTACGACCCATGTCTTTATGTGAGGGTTTAAGTTATATAATTTTTTCGTCCAAATATTATCATGAAGCCACTAAGGGTCTTTCATCGTGAATATTAATTTTCTGGCCCCTGGCTGGCATATTGTCAAGTTGTCTCAATGTATATATTTTTTCCTTTGCAGTGAAAGTTATTTATTCTCGATTTTGTATGTTCGAGATCAAAAATCTCAGCACTGCTTGTTTGTTAAGTTATGTTATGGTATTACTTTATAACCTCCTTTTGTTTCTCTCAGAGCTCGGCAAGTTCGAATAGTAAATGATTATATTTTTATATTGATGACTTTACCAAGTTTTTGGTCCTTTGTCGAGAAATTTTCTTGGTTAAATATTTACATGAATTCACTCGCTACTTATGGTCATTCATTCTTCCATTTAGAATTTTCCATTTCAGTTTCCATGGTATACATGCGGTTAAATTCTCAATTTTTATCTTCCCCATATATGGAATTTGGTCTTCAAGTTGTTGTTTATTGTTCGCATAGATAATGTGCTTGCACTCAGGCCTACTCCTTTGTCATTATAGTATTTATATTTACATGTATTTAAATAATGTTGCATGTATGGTTACTTTATTTTACATGTTATTTTCTATATTTTATAAGTTTTCCATTTAAATGGTCTGATATCTACTGTATATACTGTTAACTGAGCACCTTAGAATATAGTCAAGCTCTCTTATTATTTATTTATGTCTTTTGTTATACACAGTATAATAATAATTATTTTAGCGTTTTGTTCATATTTCAAGAAAGTTATTAGTCTTTCAATGTTTTTGGAATTACTGATGTCCACACCATCATTTATTTTGGGTTTCAATTCTTTCACCCATAGTTCGTGTATGAACTTATCTATGGATTTTAAGACAGACTATTCAATCTAGGGTTTCTCTCCCCAGATGGACTAACTATCCTTTCCATCCTTTAGTTCTAATTCTTCTTAGTGAATTCGTGGCTTCCTACAGATTTCAGACCTACAATCTTTTTCCTATCATAATTTCTTTGTATACCTTCATAGAATTTCTATACACATGTAATTATTTCTCTTCCCTAATATAATCCACTTAAGGAATTCTATAAAAAAAATAATACTATCATACAGTAATTAATTAAATAAACATTTCTCTTCCATATTCAATACTTTTTGCCAAAAGAAAAAAAATAGTTTCTAATCTACTACAATTAATTCCATAGTTTACAGAGATGCATACTATTTTAATTAAATCATGTTAAAAACCTCTTATGTTCTCCTTAACTCTGGGTTAAAATACTTATCTCACTTAAGAAAATCTAATGGTATCCTCCCATCCATCAGAGAGGCGATTATGTCCTCAGCTCTCCCAGAGCTCCTCACTAAAGTAGGATTTAATTAGTAATGTTACTAGAGTAGACCTCAAGACTTTTGTCTAGTCTTTTCTCCAATGTCATGTTGCAGAGTTCCACTAGCTCCGACCAGATTTGAATTACTCTCACCTTCAAGCCTTCTGGCTTCACTTCCCATTCCATATAACCCCTTTTCCTCACTGGTATTTCCTTTTAATCCTCAGAGGAAAAGGTGTTTATCAGTGGTTTTCATTGATGTCAACCCAAGCAGCACCATTGGCTACCCTGATCTTGCATGGTAATTTTCACTTGAAAACTTACTCTATTATGAGTCCAGGATATTTTGGATGTTTTCTAATTGTCGAGATGTTTTCTTTGATATATAGCATGCCACGTAATTCTTCGCGATTTGAGAGATATTCATGTTTGAAGTTAGTAACCCTAGTTAGGGGGCTAAAACCCAATGGGGTTGTGGCATGACATTAACAATTTGTTGTGGTCATTTAATGGTTAATAATTAGTAACTTTTTAAGCTCCTAAATTCCTTCCAACATTCACTGGTTGAATAACTTCTCAACCTAATAATTTATATAAATTGTGATCCTCATATCCTCCTCGTGCAAGGATTTCACTACTAAAAATAGGTCATTGTGAAATTTTCAGTATAAATTGTTTTCTCTAAAGCTGAAAATTATGATACACAAAACCCACTTGGGATAAATCTCGATGAAGCTTGTGTCCGAATTTCAGATCTTGGTTCACTATATTTTTAGAGATATGATATATGGAAGTTAGGGTTTTTGTAGGCTTCTAAATTTCATCTAAAAGAGATGACCTTGGAAGAATCATCATAACTCTCTCTCTAAAAAGTAGATTGGAATTATGTAAAAAGTGGTGGATATTGCACAAACTGTAGTTTTCTATGCATCAAGTTTACAGTTGAAGGAGGAAAAAATGACATGTGGAACGTTGTACAAGTTCAATCTACTGAACTAGTCCATATTAGGTCATTGTGAGAGATTGGGCATAATTTTGTCTTCAAGAATCAAAATTGGGTCAGACATGTGGCATTGTAAATAAGACTCAAAGGGATACTACTAGGCCGAAGATCACATATTTCACATATGAAATCATAGAGATACATCATATTCAATATCGAGCTCCTAGAAGGAAAGAAAAATATAGATCATGTGTTGTCAAGGGTTGCAAAGGACCAGACTTTCTACAACACCAAAGCAAAGAAAGGTGCAGCAAAATGATGAAGTAAAGGTAAGACCTAGGTAATTATATTGTGTATATTCATGTACATCTCTTAATTTCATTAGGTTCTTTATATTTAATTTGTTGTTTTTGTTTAGCAATGACATATGCTTTGTAGGATGAGGTAAGTTTTTCTATTATGATTTCATGGGTATTTCCTTGAAGAATTTTTGCAAGTAATACATATTCATCAAGATAAGACTCAATGCATGGTCTAATGTTTTGAAGAGTGAGAAAGGATAACATGACAAGAGCATCAATCAAGGTTCAGAACATCAACAAGAAGTTAACCACATGAAGTCTTCAAGTGGGCAGCACTGCATACAACCATTGTAAAGGTATCATTGTACTGAGTCATTGTAAAAGCATCATTGTAAAATTTTTATAAGTTTATATCTACCAAGAGTTGAAGAGGCAGATTCAGGAGGTCTAGGATCATCATTAGGTGGTTGTGTCATAATTGGGGTTATGGTCTAGTGTGTCTTGTTCTCCTACATCATTATATATCATTTTAAAGTGGACCATTTTCCCTTATACATGAGTCTATTCATATTTTATTCTTCTATAGGGTGGTAGGGTGGTACTAGGCTGGTGCATGAAGTCACCAGCAAGTTCAAGCATGTGAAAAATTTAGTGTGGTAGGGTGGTGTTAGCGTGAGTTGTAGCTCATTGGGTGTTGGGGCATCCATGCAGTTAACTAACGAAGAATCTTGGGTGTTGGAGCATCCATCCAGTGGGAGATGGAGAAGAATTCTTTTCTATATTCTAGGATGTTGGAGCTTTATTTTCAATTTGATTTGAAGCTTAAATAATTATTAGAAAATCATTCATGTGGTTTTTGTCGCAGAGGGGTTTCCACCTTAAAAATTGTGTGCATTTGTGTTTCGTTGTTTTACTTCTATCATTGTACAAACACTAACAATAATTGAATATTAAATAATGGAATGAAAGGTTAATAATAGTAATAATTGAAAGGAATATTGATTCACCCCCACCTCCCCCCCGGTCTTAGTATTTTTAACAATTGGTATCACAGCTTGGTTCCTTCAATAGCAGTTTAACAGCTAGAAGGAGGTCATGGAGCGTACCAAGAATGGTGTACCTCTATTCAATGAAAATAATTATGCACTCTGGAAAGGAAGAATGGAGGTCTATGTCTTGGTGCAAGGTTACGAAGTATGTGACACTGTTCAAAATGGCATTACACCAACCGCGGATGAAAAAGGTAAGAAGAATTTGGTAAATGTCGAAAAAGAAAAGAATATTGTTATCAATGGACTTATTGAATCTTCTTATCATAAGGGATTGGGTTGTAAAACCACAAAATATTTATGGTACAAGCTTGAGAATATATATGTAGGTGACTCAAATTTCAAAGAAGAAATCCTTCAAATCTATAGAGAAAAATATGAGCAACTTTGAATGAAAGAAGATGACATCATTACTGCATACTTCCAACATGTTGATGAAATGACCAACACTTTGGAAGGACTTGGAGAGCCTACTTAAGAGAAGACTATTATATAAAATATTCTTAAAACATTACCAGGAAGATTAAACTCAAAGGTTTCAGTCTTAGAATATAGTGAAAATATGGAAAAACTCACCAAAGAGGAATTACATGGATTTCCCATAGCATATGAAGTGAGACTTGATGAAGAATATGGTACTTCACACCTAGAAACCGCGTTCTCTGAATCTAAGAAAACCAATAAGGAAAAAAAATCTTCAAAGGAAAAGACCTACACTTGAAAGTGTGAAGAAAAGGAAGATGATGAAGAAGGTATTTCAGATGTATAATATGCTTGATTTATGAGAAAACTAAAAATTGGTAAGGGAAAATTCAATGGTAAACTTCCATTGATATGTTTTGGCTATGCTGCGGTTGGGAACTTCGCAACAAAATGTTTGAACATAAGTGATGGAAACTCAAAATGAAAGAAAGGCTTTAAGAAATTCAACAAGCAAGGAAAGAAGAAATGATTTAAAAGGAAATTTCTCTCTAAAGAAGATAGCTCATCATCTGATGAAGATAGTGACAATGAAGAAGAAGCCAATGAGAGAGTAATGTTTATGGCCAAGCACAATAAATAACAGGTATCAAAAAATGAAGAAGAAGGGTTGACCATGGAGTAATTTTCTAAGGAGGAATCAGGCTTATAAAAGAGCTCAAGGCTGAGAAGATCCATTCCAATATCCTTGAAGAACAAGTTAAAGGTTTAAAAATCTAAGTTGAAGAACACAAATGCATTGAAGAGTCACTTCAAAAGAAGTTGGAAGAAAGAAACCAAGAAAGGGAATCATTAGAAGTCGAAGTAGTCTTGCTACGCAAGGAATTGAAGAAGGGAAAAATTGTCCAAAACTGTACCAACATCTCAAAGGCATTGGAAGAAATCATCAAAAATCAACGATCTTATCATGACAGAACTGGCCTCAGTTACAAAGAAGAAGAAGCAAGACCTTCTACAAAAAAATACAATGAACCTAAGATATCTAATAGGCATGTAGACTTCATTGGACAGTATTCGCAAGAAAAACCTTGGATAGCAATTCCTTGATGAATATTTCCATCCAGGTACCAACATATTTTTCATGGAAATTGTTATTCATGCGCAAATTTGGTCATAAAGTTGTAGAATGTCAAATGTACCCTAGGAACCAATACAATTCTAGGAGATCTGTTAAATATGAACCTCTGAGGGTTCAATGAAACATCAATATATTTCAACATTTAAGAAATAATATTGGATGTTACAAATGTCTAAACTTTGGACACGTAGATAGAGACTATAGACTTGAAAATCCTCGAAAAGAATCTGTGAAGCCACACAACGAAAAAACGTGGAAGAAGAAGAACAATGATAATTGTGCTCTCACTCTCAAGGCTAAAAAAAACAAAGATGTGTGGTATGTTCATAGCGGTTACTCAATGCATATGGCTAGAGATAGAAAGAAATGTGTATCTCTAAAAGAGAATAAGGATGGAACTATGTCCTTTGGAAATGATGGATCTTCAAAGGTTATAAGATCAGGTACTGTCACTCTTGGAATAAATATGATTTACCAAAGAATGTTTTATTGTTTGAAAACATGAATCAAAATATGATCAGTGTTGGAAAAATGTGTGATCAAGGACACACAATGCTATTCAACTCCAAAAAATGTGAAATAAGGAAAAGCAGGTATGGTAAAATTAGGGCTACATCAAGTCGAGCTCCAAATGACAAATATGTTCTGGATGAAGCAACTAAAGCATGTCTACTAGCTAAAGAAGATGAAAGTTGGTTATGACACCAACGAATGGGTCACATATACTTTGAAAATATTTTCAAGATACGCAAAAAGGAATTAGTACGAGAAATGATGAAAATCTCAAAACCTTCCCACACACTATGTGAGGCCCATTGGCACGATAATCCGAGAAAATTCAAATTTAATAGAAAATAACACTTTTCATCACATCCATTGGAATTGATACATACTGATCTATGTGATCCAGTGAGAACAAAAGGCCTAGATGGAGAATTATATTTCATGTTAATGATAGATGCCTATACAAGGATGACATCCGTCAGTTTCCTAGTCAAAAAATTTGAAACATTTAAGTGCTTTTAGATCTATAAGGAGTGGGTCAAAAATGAAACTGATTTGAAAATAAAGTGTCTAAGATCATATAATGGTAGAGAATTCACTTCCAAATTATTTCAACAATATTGTGACAAAACTGGAATAAAAGGACTATTTTCAACAGCATGAACACCTCAGCAAAATGAAGTTTTTGAAAGAAAGAAAAGAATCATAGAGGAAATGGGTAGAAAAATGTCGAAGGACTGAAAATTGGATGAAAAATTGGGGTACAAATAATTTATACAACAGTCTTCATTATTAACCGAATTCTTCTCACAAATAATTGCAACAAGACCCCCCTATGAATTATGGAAAGGAAAACCAGATAATGTAAAATATTTCAGAATCTTCAGAAGAAAATGTTATACTAAAAGAGAATATCAAAATTTGGGTAAGTTTGAATCGCACTTTGATGAAGGTATCTTTGTTGCTTGCTCACACAAAAGAAAGGAAAATAAATGTTATAATATAAGATGAAAATAGATAGTGGAGAGCATAAATGTTACATTTGATGAAACTGGTATTCTAACGAATAATGATGATGATCTAGAACATTTGAAACTTGAGAAAGAGGCTGAAAAAGACACAGAGAAAATTCTAGAACAAGAAGAAACTATCAACCAAGAAGCAAATAATGATCATCTAGATATATAGGAACAACAACAAGAAACTCCTCTAAATAGAAAAAAAGAATGGATTCAAAAGAACCATCCATCAAATCAAATCATTGGTGACATAAATGAAGGTCAATAGCTTTGTTCATCACAACAAGCTCACATTTCTTTTCTAGCAACCTTTGAGCCTTGTAGTTTTGAGGAAGCCATCCAGAATGAACATTGGGTAGTAGCTATGAATGAATAATTGGATCAAATCGAGAAGAATAACACCTGCGAATTAGTTCCACGACCAAAAGATAAAAAATTATTTGGGACTAAATGGGTGTTCAGGAACAAATTGAATGAATATGGATAGGTTACCATAAACAAAGCAAGATTGGTTTTCAAAGGCTATGCACAAGTGGAAGGAATTGATTTCGACAAAACATTAACACTAGTTGCTAGAATAGAAGCCATACAGATGTTTCTTGTCTATGAATGCTCAAGAAAAATCAAAGTATACCAAATGGATGTTAAGTCAAAATTTCTGAATGGAAAATTAGAAGAATGAGTTTACATCGAACAACCTAAAGGTTTTCTACTATCAGAAAAAGAAGACTATGTTAGTAGGTTAAAGAAGGCTCTATATGGTCTCTAACAAGCTCCTAGAGAATGGTATTCCTATGATGGATAACTACATCAACAAGGGTTCAAGAAAGGTACTGATAGCAATCTTGATGTACAATAGATAGATATAGTTTAACAATTGTTGAGGTATATGTGGATGATATAATAATTGGTAGCAATGATGATTGACTAAGTAAGAACTTTGCTAAAAATATGCAAAGCGAGTTCGAGATTTATTTGCTTGGAGAGATGGCATACTTCTTAGGGCTTCAAATATCTTAGCAAGAGAAAGGAATATTTATATTTCAAGATAAGTACATCAAGGAAATTCTCAAGAAATTCAAAGTGGAAGATTGCAAACCCGTCCTTACTCCAATGGTAACAGGTTCCAAATTGAGCATAGACGACTCATTTAAGAATGTGGATCGGAGGTTGTACAGATCTATGATTAGTAGTATTCTATATGTAACAACCTCCCAACTAGATGTTATGCAAGTAGTTGGACAAGTTGCAAGATTCTAGGCAACACCAAAAGAATCACTTATTATTTTCATGAAAAGAATTCTTCGATATCTAAAGGGCACAACATAATATGGCTTATGGTATCCCAAGGGTAAAAATATCATTATTCAAGCCTTTACAAATGCATATTGGGTAGGAAGCATTGATGATATTACTAGTGGAGAATAATTCTATCAAGGTGGTTGTCTCGTATCATGGTTGAGAAAAAAACAAACCTCAATCTCTCTATCTACAGTAGAAGCAAAATACATTGCAGCAGCAACTTTTTGTACTCAATTCCTTTGGATGACACAAAATTTTCAATATCTTCAAGTACAATTCATTGATCCTATTCCCATCTTCCGTGATAACACCAGTGCCATAAACATCTCCAATAACCATGTCATGCATTAAAAAAAAAAACACATTCTGATCAAATATCATCTTGTTAGAGAACAAGTCCCTCAAAACAATATCAAAATTGAATAT
Source organism: Pinus albicaulis (assembly GCA_034641835.2). NCBI lineage: Eukaryota > Viridiplantae > Streptophyta > Pinopsida > Pinales > Pinaceae > Pinus > Pinus albicaulis. The sequence goes on along the minus strand of CM076572.1, from coordinate 130,310,818 downwards.
GTTGGTAAAAAAGAACAAATCACTCATATCTTCACAAAAGCTTTACCTTTTGAAGCATTTGAATATCTTCGCCAGAAGCTTGGGATTCTCCCAAGTTTTCATTATATTTTCCTTATTCAAAAAATAATTTGAAGTGTGTACAAGTTCATAAGATGGTTGTGTGTCAGGGAGAGTTACCCTTTTCCATTGATGTCGAAGGGGGAGAGAATGTTATAGGAAGAGGTGTCATGATCTCATGGGGAGTACTTGTGTTGCCATCAATGCCAAAGGGGGAGATTGTTGATCAGTGGTTGTCATTGATGTCAACCCAAGTAGCACCTGGGGCTACCTTAATATTACATGGTAATTTTCACTTGAAAAATTACTCTATTTTGATTTAAGGATATCTGGAATGGTTTCTACTTGTAGAGATGTTTCTGTTGATATATGGCATGCCACGTAATTCTTAAAGGTTTGAGAGATATTCATGTTTAAAGTTAGTAACTCCAGTTAATGGGCAAAAACACCATGGGGTTGTGGCATGCAATAACCATTGGTTGTGGTCATTGAATAGTCAGTAATTAACAATTTTTTAATCTCCTAAAATCCCTCTAATGTTCACTTGTTGAAGACACTCTCAACCTAAGCATTTATATAAATTGTTATCCTCATATCCTCCTCATGTAAGGACTTCTCTACTAAAAACAGGTCATCGTGGAATTTTCTCTATAACTTGTTTTATGTAAAGATTTATATTTTGAAACAAAAAAAATGTTTTTGCAAACTGTTGATGAAGCTTGTGTCCAAATTTCAGATCTTGGTTTGCTATATTTTCAGAGATATGATCTATGGAAGCTAGGTTTTTTGTAGGCTTCTGAATTTGATCTCAAAGAACTGATCTTGGAAAAATGATCATAACTCTCTCTCTGAGAAGCAGATTGGAATTATGTAAAAAGTGGGAGATAGTGCACGAACTGTAATTTTCTATTTATCAATTTCATAGCAGAAGTAGGAAATCGTGACATGTGGCATGTCGAAATTTGTTTTGCTCTACATCCATAATTAGGACATTGTGAGAGATTGGGCATAACTTTGTCTTGAAGAATCCAAATCAGGTCAGACCTACAGCATTTTAAAGATGACTCAGAGGGCTACAACAAGTCCAAATATCAGATATTGGGGATCTGAAATCACATAGATACATCAGATTCAATATCGAGCTCCTAAAAGGAAAGAAAAATCTAGATCATGTGCTATCAGGGACTGCAAAGGACCAGACTTTCTAGGGAAGCAAAGAAAAGCAAGGTGCAACAAAATTATGCAGCAGAGGTAAGATCTAGCTAAGTATATTATGTATATGCATGTTCATCTCTTAATTGCATTAGGTTTTTTGTATTCTAATTTGTTGTTTTTTTTTAGCACTGACATGTGCTCTGCATGATGAGGTAAGTTTTTCTATTATCATGTCATGGGTATTTTCTTGAATACTTTTTGCAGGTATTATATATTCATCAAGATAAGACTCAACGCATGATCTAATGTTATGAAGAGTGAGAAAGGATAGCATGAGAATAGCAACAATCAAGGTGCAGAACATCAACAAGAAGTTCATCACATGAAGTCTTCAACAGGTTAGCACTGCATACAGTCATTTTAAAGGTATCATTGTATTGAGTCATTGTAAAAGCATCATTGTAAAATTTGTACAAGTTTCTATTTTCCAAGAGTTGAAGAGGCAGTGCCAGGAGTTCTAGGATCATCATTAGGTGGTTGTGTCATAGTTGGGGTTATGGTCTAGTGTGTCTTCTTCTTCTACATCATTCTATATCATTGTAAAGTGGACCATTTTCTCTCGTACATGAGTCTATTCTTTCTTTCATTCTTCTATAGGGTAGTAGGGTGGTGCTAGGTTGGTCCATGAAATTATAAACAGGTTCAAGCCTATGAAAAATTCAGGGTGGTAGGGTGGTGCTAGGGTGAGTTGTAGCTCATTTAGTGTTGGGGAATCCATTCAGTTGACTACTGAATAATCTCGGGCATTGGAGCATCCATCCAGTGGGAGATGGAGAAGAATTTTTTTCTAGATTCTACGAAGTTTGAGATTTATTTTCAATTGGAGTTGAAGGTTAAATAATTATTATAAAAGAATTCAAGTGTTTTTTGTCTCGAAGGGGGTTTCCACCTTAAAAAATGTGTGCATTTGTGTTCCTTTTTTTTTCTGCTATCATTGTACAAACACTGATAATAATTGAAGATTAACTAATGCTATGAAATATTAATAATAATACTAATTGAAAGGAATACTAATTCACCCCTGTTGAGGAGGTAAATCCCCTCTGTGGACAGAGGCGATCCCTACTAGCCCAGCAGGGGTCTAGCAACAATCACGAAATGTTACAACGCCATTATTTCCAAAAAAAGACAACCATCTATAGCTTCTTTTTGTCTAACTATGTTGGAATCTTGGAAATCTTTACCATCAGTTTATGGAAACCATACCATAAATAATTCTTTGTTCAAAAAGAAAATAAATCATGTTCATTACTGGATTAACTTACTCGTTAATCATATTTTAGTTAAGAAGTTAAATGTATAATTTAAAAATAGTTTTGGAAATTAATCTGTCTCCATGACTTATGTGGGTGGAGTTCGCCATAGAACTACTCTCTCTCTAAGGTATGTTTACTACCAAATACAACAGTTGCTCACAAGTTATATTTTCAATTGCAAGTAAGCCCCCAAAGAAATTATAGTTTCGCAGCTAAAGGTTATGACTTTTTACTCAAGCACGGTCTTCTTTTCTACCAGGTATTTAACCAAACCTTCACATAAGTTTCATTTGACTCTCTTCGTTGATGTTTTTAGTAAAATAAAGAATCTCAATTGTTGGGTGGTGTGGAAATGTAATGATTTTAATGTTAATTGCATTTAAAAATTAACTAGGTAAAACAATTGATCTGGTTTGTTCTATTTTTTGGGATTTCAATATATTTTCACTCAATGTTAATTTAACCTTATGGAAGATTATAATTTATATTTGTTTTGAATTAATGTCTGGTCATCAACATCCATTGATAGAACAACTAATGTGGTAGATAAATTGAAGAAGAATAAGTGGAAAGAGGAAAAGGGTTTATGTTCACTCTGCCATAGACGAGCATTCCATATTGAACATCGTCATGGACATCATCAAATTCCCATTGGCGGAATCAAGTTAATCTCGAAAATTTAATATGGTTATGTATAGTGATGTTGTGTTTTGGTAGTCTCGTAATAATTTTAAAATATTTATATTGAGAGGACTTTGTAGGCACCTTCGACTGGGTGTGTTGGCTCACAAATTTTGCCAGACTCCATCGGAGATTTAAGAGGTAGCTTGAGTGGTTGTTTTAGGTTCTAAATGCCGTCGTTTTGTCTCAGTAACTTTCCTCAACTCAAACAGTTAGAACTGCAAGGGATGACAATAAAGAAAATATCAATTCCTTAAGGCTTTTTTCCAAACCTACAACATCTCAACCTCAAATTTTGTCCCGAGCTGATGGAGGTAGGAGAGTTGCGAACAACACCGACATCTATGGATTTGAAATGAAGTATTGCATTAGAAAAGATAAGTGGGCTCCCTGCAAATGCTAGACATGAGAAGATGTAACAAAATAGAGGATCTTCCAGGATCATTGAATTAGTTGGAAACATATAAATGTAACAAATCAGAGGAAAGCACTATGAAGTGGGCGCAAGCAAAAATGGATAAAAAGAGGAAAAAAAGAGATCATGCAACTTATTTCAATTAATTAAGTTTGATTTAAATGTGTTTTTTTGGAAATAAGTTGTAAAATAAATTTGAAATGTTTAATATTTTTAATATACACTTCATTATAATTACCCATGAATACAAGATTACTGTTTGAAAAGAGTGCAAATAGAATTAAACAACAATTGTTTTAGTTTATTTTAACATTTTACTTAAATAATAGTAAAATTAATAATAGAAAGAGTATTATTGTTGGTATTTTTCAATGTGTTTTTCTTAATGTTATTAATTATTACTGGCCAAGTTTAAGTAAGTAGTGGCTATAACTGATGTTTGGGTTAATACTGTACTTACTTTTTGCTAATGTTGATCCTAGTCATCTTTCTAATGGCCATAATCATTTTTTGCATTAATACTGCACTTATTTTTTTGTTAATATTACTTTAGCCTTTTTCATGGTTATTTATAAAAGTATTTTTTCATGTTATTTATAAAAATATTTTTTATAAGAAAATGTCAGAAAAAAAAGCATTTTTATTCAACAGAATGTAAAATATATAAATCTAATTTTTATATTTTTTCAACAATTCTAGTAAATATATAAATTTATTTAAAGTTGTTTTCTCTTTCATTGCACACTATCCCCATAGATAGAAGAGTGAGGTTAGTGACCCAGTACAAAGGTTTGACTCCACTTTCCAGTCACTGGATTGTTATCTAACACAACTTCCACCTCCTGCTCGTCGTCCTCTCTCTTTATATCTTTTCACCGATCGTTACTTCAGTGCTTTAGTGCTTTGACGGCGTTTCCGAGTGCTTCATCAGATTACAAGCAAGTCCGACGCTTCAACTGCAGAAACGTTTCCTCTACTGACTAAATCTCCCTTTTTTAATATTATCTAAACCTCTATGGATTAGATTATTTTTTTAATATTATCTTACTTTTTTATTTGGGTTTTGTGCATTAGGGCTGCCATATAGATAACCTTCTGTCTAGCTCGTTTTAGTTTTCCTCAACAAAGGAGAGCTTTAGCCAATGATAGGCACATAAAACATGTCAACCGTCCTCAATGGGTGAAACCCAAAATGAAAAGGACGATAATTCAAGTTCGTTGTCACTTTGTTAAAGGCAGTGTTATCTATTTAGCGTCAATTTCGCTTACATTTCGCTTATATGGAAAACATTTTATGAATTTTACTATTTTTTTCATAAAATTTTTAATAAGTAGGATTGTATGAATCTTGTTTTTTTAGGGTAGAAATCACTTCATAACTATCCAAACCTATAACTTATCAAAATCCATAACTTCTTTGCTGAAGATTAAACTGTTTATTTTTTTTCTTTTTTTCATTATAAATTAGAGGAAGAATTTGTTTTTATAAGTTGAGAGGACTACAATCTTCATCATGTCCAATGTATCACTTTGATAAGGGCATAGAATTGAACTAGTGACTTCACATAGTCCCTTAACAAAACTAACAATTTGTAATTATTTAAACTATATTTTAAAATGTAATTATGTAAGTAAGAATGTGATTAATTTATAAAATATTTCGAATAAACAAAATAAATTATATTAATGAAATTTAAAATATAAAATTTTAACTTTGAGGTACTTTACATTTGATAATTGAATCTTTACAAATATGAAATTTACAATTAATTGCTTATGCTCCATGCTCCACATGGATTTGCCTCTGTCTATTTTCTAAATAATGATTTATAGAGGAATAAGCTTAACCATGGAAGAAATACAAAGTTACAACTTTATCAACAAACAACATATTAATTTTAGATTTATGAAATATTTAATTCAATATTTAGTAATTCAGGGAATTTTTTTATTAAGAATAACAAAACACTTTTAAATATATATTTTAGTAAAGATAACATTTACAAACGGAATTCTATGTTTAAGTTTTTTTTAATTAATTATAAAAAAGTAATAAAATATTTAAGAAATAATTAAATATGAAATAATTTTCAATTATCCAATCATATATGAATTTGTAAAAATAAATTTCTTGTGAGGATTAAATGGTTTACTTTTGTCCTTTTTCATCCCATAAGAAAAAAAATGTGATATTTTGTTATAATTTTCTTTACAAATGTGCCTTGAATATGTTTTTTACTATATGAATGGATCCATATATGGATGTCTTTCAAACCCAAACCTAGTGGTTGTGGAGTCTTGGAAAACATCCTTAGATTTCATTAAACCCTTCTTGTAACAATGCATGTGGCCACCAAGCATTATGAAAAAATTTTGTTATGAGTTTCCCAAAAATTTGAAATAATAGGTTTGAATTGTCATTAGGAGTTGTCCAAACACTGAAATGAGACATTTGAATGCGAAAATTTTCATATATATGATGTTTAGGATAAGAATTTATCACCTTAAATTTTAGGATAATTATCATAATTCCTCACCCTAACGTTTCTTCATAATGTCTAATGCACTTTTTTCATGGTCTAAAGCCATACACAATGTTAATTAGAGAACTATTTTTTTTTATTTCTTTCCCCACTTCACTGCATGTATAGGAAGCTAGGTTTGCATATAGGATCATTTAGATCAGATAAGAAAGAAATCTTGGTCTAAAGCCTTGCACAACATTAATTAGAGAACTATTTTTTTTTTCTTGTTTCTTTCCCCACTTCACTGTGTGTATAGGAAGCTAGGGTTGCATATAGGATCATTTAGATCTGATAAGAAAGAAAATTTTAATACTGATATAATTTTCTCTATGAACATGATTTCATATAAGAGCATTTAGATCTGATAGGAAAAGTGTTTCGTATAGGATAAGTTTAGATTTGATAATAAAAAAAATGTGTGATACATAGTTATAATTTTCTCTACAAATGTGATGGCAAGTATGCCCTGAATATATTTTTCATGCTCCATATATTTTTTACTATCTGCATAAAGAACAAAAGTGACCAACTTTGTATCATCAGTTTAGAAATACAATGAAAACTTAGTGTATTAAACAATATTTAATAGGTCAAGAATCCACAAAGAAAAAAACATATTTAGTGAGTATGAAATCAAATCAACATAAAATGGTTATCAACATCCATATAAAATTGCCATCAAAATGGAAGTAAGATTTGTACAAAATCTAGGTTCATTATAATACAATCTTAATATTCTTCAGATTGATAAAAAGAGTTCTAAAGAAAAAATAACATGGAACAACATACTCTCAAGAGAAAAAACTTCATTGATGAATGAGAGAGAATCGTTCAATTCAGCCTAAACTCTGATCACCTAGCATTGGAAACAAGAAGATATAAATATATAAATAAAAAAAAGCTTACGCTTCCTATCCAGGGAAAGAGAAGTTGATGATGAAGTGTATGTGCTTATGCTTCCTTTCCAGGAAAGGAGAAGTTGATGATGAAGTGCATGTGATGTATTGTGTATCAAGAAGGACGAAAAATTAATAAAGGATGAGGGTTTGAATAATTTTATGAGCGTGTTGAGTTTGGCTTCTAAATAAAAATTTATATGAAAAATGTTGAGTTTCGTCTCTAAACAAGAAGTTATATGATTTTTTTTTACAACTTTAAAATGTGAGGATTGATAGTAAACAAGGAAAAAAACAATAGAAGGCTATCCAGAACAATTATCTGGTACCAAGAAGTTGTTGGGGTCTAAATACGAGTTTTGAAACACGTCGTTCATCACATTCAATTATGTTGGAATCGATCAGTTGCATCAATTACTTGAATTGAATACATGGTTGGTCATGTCACTGGCTTGATAACCATCTTTGTCATTAATTGGCAGTGCTTTGAAATTGACAAATTATTTATTTCTCTTAGATGTAAGATGATTTTTTTGATGTTTGGTGAGTGAAAGTTGATCGCGGGCTTTTGCAATCGGGCCAAAAGATAACCCGATGGATGATCAGCAGGTTTTCAAATTTCTTCTTGAAAGCATTCAAGATCAAAAATTAGAACTAGAGAATCCTTTTTTGTTGCAGAATTATTTTCTTGGACCTGTAGAAACTTAATGCGAGGTTTATGTGAAGCAGTTTTCAAATTAAGGTTGTAATTTTTGAAAAAAGACATGTGCTTTGGGGTTCGGTGATAGATATCTCAGTGGAGTTTTAGGCATAGGTAGTCATTATTGATAGCGTGACCTCTGTGATATTTAGTGTTGCTAACTCTATTGCACTTATTTTTGTGATTAAATATTCTTTTAGTTCAGGTTTGTGATTAGAGGTATGGGTTTATATCACCAAGATTTATTTTTCACTTGATTTTAAGTGTTTGGAATTCTTTACTGTGATTGATTCGGTTAGATTCTCCAACTAAAGTGTATATTTGTTCTAAACATATTCATAAAAATTTAGAATGGATTTCCGTCGATCATGCATTTTTAGTATGATATTGAAACAATAGATTCAAGGAATATTTATATTTTTTTCATTTATTAGTGGTTATCAAAATGATTTCTTTTGTCATGTCTTAAGATGTTGAAGGAAGCTAGGGATTTGAAGTATTTGATCAACTATTTTGAATTTAACTCGAGGGTTGAAATAAATTTGAGTTGGTTGACGTTTTGCAAGATTTTGATCGTGTTGAAAAAATATTGGAAGAAATCCATACACTTATAAAGATTGTGGGATACATAGAATATCCACTCCCTTCTTGTCTTGAGGAAATAAAGGCACCTTAAAGGATCTCTTAAGGATGCCTCTGATATGGTCAAAGTAAAAGAGAAACTTGAGTTTCTCAAATTTGTAGTTGGAGTTAAAATTTTGTGACATAATTATCCTTTTAGGTGCCCGCAATTTTGATTCATAAAGTTGATGCCAATTATTTTTTTTCTATTCTGTATTATTTTTTTTTTCTTATATCTAATTCCAAGTATACTTAGAGTTGAGATACAATAAACCCTCCGATCCCTAATGTGCAACCAAACAAATATGTGTAATAATTTTATAGTGAATACAAAAGGAGACTATCTGCTCTATGCATTCAAAATTGAATGAAGGTATTTTGTTTGGGTGAATAATCAATTTCTACCAAGATTTATAGTTATTATTTATACTTTATATATCTTAATGTAATAGAGTGTTTAGATATATTTCAAAAGATTTAATTAAAAAAATATTACAAATAAAATTCAAATAAAATATTAATAAAATATTTATATATCTTAATGTGATAGAGGGTTTATATATATTTCAAAGATAATTATAATTTCTTTTTTCTTTTACATTTAATTAAAAAAATATTATAAATTAAATTCAAATAAAATATATTGATTCATAAAATATTAATAAAATATTTTGAAATGCAAAATTTTTTTGAATGAAAATTTCGAGAAAATGTTTGCATCTCCAGAGCCTTGATCCTTCTAAGAGAGTTAAGATGGGCATAGATTGGTTTAATTATTAATTATTAATAATTATAATTAATAATTTTATTTTCTATTTTTATATAATTTCAGAGAGTCCACCCAAAAATTTCATAAAATTAAATTAAAAAAATATATTTATAACATATTTTAATTGTGAAATGAGAGATGGCTTTTGGGCATGTAGTATTGATGAGTATTGGCCCATGGTTTTGTAACAAAGTTAATAATATCCATGGTAAAGTTTGGTGAATATCATAGTTAAAAGTCTTTTTATATTTTAAATAGTAAGTATTTATGTTCTTATTAATGAAATTTAAATTATTATTTGAATTTATATGGTAAAACCTAAATATATTTATAACATATTTTGATTGTGAGATGAGAGATGGCTTTTGGGCATGAAGTATTGATGAGTATTGGCCCATGGTATTGTAACAAAGTTTATAGATCCATGGTAAAGTTTGGTGAATATCATAGTTAAAAGTATTTTTATATTTTAAACAGTGAGTTTTTATGTTCTTATTAATAAAATTTAAATTACTATTTTAGTTTATATGGTAAAACCGAAATGTATTTATGATATATTTTGATTGTGAAATGAGAGATGGTTTTTGGGCATGTATTATTGATGAGCATTGGTCCATGGTATTGTAACAAAGTTAATAATATCAATGGTAAATTTGGGTGAATATCCATATTTAAAAGTGTTTTTATCTTGTAAATATTAATTTTTTATGTGCTTATTAATGAAATTTAAATTTAAGTATGAGGGCAGGTGGGGGTGTTGGTTAAAAGGTGGTGAGATGGGTTGTTGATGAAGATAGAATTAAAAAAGAAAAAAAGTAGAAAAAAAAGAAAAATGAGTATGAGGAGTTTCCACAGTGCATTATATTAGATATCATTTTTGGGATTCAATTGCATGGGCTTGCATCTGGTAACCAGGACTTGGAAGGGCTTGCATCCAGTAACCAAGACTTCTCGAAAGGTCACCCATTCCAGAACTCCTTTGGCTCAAGCCGACTTAAGGATCGTAATTTACAAATACTATTTATAAATTATATATCTTAATGTCATAGAGTGTTCAGGACTTCTCGAGAGGTCACCATCCTAGAACTCCTTTGGCTCAAGCACGCTTAAGGATCATAATTTATTGATACTGTATATAAATTATATATCTTAATGTGATAGAGTGTTTAGATATATTTCAAAAAAAATTATAAGTTTTTACTTTTAGATTTAATTAAAAAAATATTATAATTAAATTTAAATAAAATATTAACAAAATATTTTGATTGTGGCACCTATTGTAACAAAGCCTATTTACAACTAATAATATATATGGTAAAGTTTCCAAGAATATCCATGGTTAAAAGTATTGTTATATGGTAAGTTTATTGTAATTATTAATGTTTCTATGGGCTTATGAATTAAATTTAAATGTGGTTACAAAATCATTATTGCACCGAGAGGCTTGATTCATGCTTCAATATGACCTCAAGGTTTATATGTCACGGGGTTTTCAAATTGATTAATGTTGGCTTAAATTTTAAATTAAAAAAAATAAAAAATAAAAATTTAAGTGTCGATTTAGTATAATCATATCATATAAATTCATGTCATATAAATTCCTCTCAATATTGTATATTTTTTATTTTTATTTTGAAATCATAAATCAAATTTTCTGTTTTCATTACAATCATGTAATCGCAATTTATCGAAAATCTCTTACAATCAAAATTATATGTTACAAAATGTTGTGCAACTAGTCAGTTATATGTTCCTCGTCACCTTTTAAAAAAATACAACAGAGCTATGATTGCAAATTTTCACATATCTTTAACCCTTCAGATGGCCACCTCATTCATTTACGAAACCGAGGTGCAAATGCGTGTAGTTTGTATTGAATAACACTACAACAGAGATAGCTTAAAACTCTCTTTCACGTAAATAATTATAATATTACTCACCTAGAGTAACTAATATATGCGAAAGACTCGGATCCTGAAATTGAAAATTCACAAGACAACTACATGGAATTGAAGATTACAAGCACATGATTACAGGAGACGAATAACGATGGGCCCAACTACATAAAGGATAGATTCTTTTATGGAGTAAATTCTTTTTATATTTACTCTATAATTTTTTTTATATTTAAAAAAACTTAAAAAAAGGTTTTATTTAGATGAAGCCTATGGGACTAATACCATGGGACAAATTAATATTGATAATTATACTAAATACCATATTTATGAAATAAGTATGGCAAGAATAAGACAAAGAGATATAAAGAGGCAAGGTAAATAAATGACAATATATCAAATTGGATTATAAAAAAAAATCTAATTATATAACAAGCCTATGGGCCAAATACGGCCCATAGTAAATAAAAGAAGTATGGTAAATGAATAAAAATATAAATAAACCGGAGGTGTGGTAAGTAAATAAAACCTCTTTTCATATTTACTCGATAATCTGCTTTATATTTAAGGATATTTATGTTTATTAGTTTACATAACTAAGATGAAAGAGAGAGAGAGAGAGAAGTGGAGAGAGAGAGAGATTGATAAGGGAGAGATGGAGAGAGAGTGTGTATGTTTAGGGGTGAGATAAAGAGACAAAGTAGGATGTATGGAAAGAATGGGGGAGAGAAGAAGAGAGAAGGAGAGAGGGGGGGATATAGTAATGTAGTTGGAGAGAGAGAGGGGTGGAAAGAGAGAGAGAAAGATAGGGAGATGGGGGAAGAGAGAGAGAGAGATAGGGGAAGAGAGAGAATTGGAGGGAAAAGAGAGAGGGAGGTAGGAGAGAAAGGGAGAGAGAGGAAGGATGAGAGAGAGGAGGAGAGTGATGGGGGAAGAGAGAGTATTGAAGGGAAGAGAGAGATAAAGAGAGAGAGAGAGAGAGATCAGGGAAGAGAGAGGGAGTTAGGGGAGAGAGAGAGAGGACTTGAGAGAGAGGAGGAGAGAGGGATTGATATAGAGATGGAAATGGAGGGGGAGAGATGTAGGAAATAAGAAATATAGAGAGTGAGAAGTGGAGAGAGAGAAGGAGTGACAAGGGACAGAGAGAGAGAGAGAGTGTGTATGTTTGGGGCTGAGATAAAGAGACAAATAATGAGAGATGGAGATAAGGGGGGAGAGAAGGAGATATAAGGAGAGAGGGAGGGATATAGTAACGTAGTTGGTGGGTGAAGAGAGAGAGAGAGGGAGAGAGAGATGCGGGAGAAAGGGAAAGAGAGGAAGGAAGAGAGAGGATGTGAGAGAGTGGAGAGAGGGAGGGAAAGAGAGATGGACTTGGAGGGGGGGGGGGAGAGGGAGGTAAGAAGAAAGACATAGATAGAGAAAGGTGGAGACAGAGAGAGAGAGAGTGAGTGATAAGGAAGATGGAGAGAGAGGGAGAGAGGAAAAAAGGAGGAAGGAGAGATATTAGCGGGGGAGAGGTAGAGAAGGGGAAGATAGAAATATAGATGGAAGGTGAAGAGAGGGAAGAAGAGAGAGATGGGGACAGGAGGGGATTGACAAAGAGATTGATATATATGGAGTGCGAGAGCGTGTGTGTTTAGGGGGGTGAGATAGAGAGACAAAAAAGAAGAGATGGAGGGGGATATAGATATGGATGGAGGGTGGAGAGAGGGAAGAATATTTCTCACACTAGATGGATTGATATAAGTGGAGATGGTGATTTATAATCCCATTTGATTATTTGCACTATATGCATCAATTTTAGTGTAGATATTTATTTCTAATGATATTTGATTACTTGCACTAGATGCATTGATTTCAGTGTAGGTGGTGATTTCTAATACAATTTGATTGTTTGCACTGAATTTGTTGATTTCAATTTAGATGTCGATTTATAATTATATTTGATTACTTTCACTAGATGAATTGGTTTCAATGTAGATGATTTCTAATCCTATTTGATTGTTTGCACTAAATGCATTGATTTCAGTGTAGATGGCGATTTCTAATCCTATTTGATTTATTTGAGTAAATGCATTGATTTCAGTGTAGATGTTGGTTTCTAGAGAGAGAGAGAGAGAGAGTGATAAGGAAGATGGAGAGAGAGGAAGAGAGGACAAAAGGAGGAAAGAGAGATATTAGTGGGGGAGAGGGAGAGAAGGGGAAGATAGAGATATAGATGGAAGGTGAAGAGAGGGAAGAAGAGAGATATGGGGAGAGGGGGTGATTGAAAAAGAGATTGATATATATGGAGTACGAGAGCGCGTGTGTTTAGGGGGGTGAGATAGAGAGACAAAAAAGAATATATGGAGGGGGATATAGATATGGATGGAGGGTGGAGAGAGGGAGGAATATTTCTCGCACTAGATGGATTGATATAAGTGGAGATGGTGATTTCTAATCCTATTTGATTATTTTCATTAGATGCATCGATTTTAGTGTAGATATTTATTTCTAATGATATTTGATTACTTGCACTAGATGCATTGATTTCAGTGTAGGTGGTGATTTCTAATACAATTTGATTGCTTGCACTAAATGTGTTGATTTCAATTTAGATGTCGATTTATAATTATATTTGATTACTTGCACTAGATGAATTGATTTCAATGTAGATGATTTCTAATCCTATTTGATTGTTTGCACTAAATGAATTGATTTCAGTGTAGATGGCGATTTCTAATCCTATTTGATTTCTTTGAGTAAATTCATTGATTTCAGTGTAGATGTTGGTTTCTAGAGAGAGCGAGTGAGTGATAAGGAAGATGGAGAGAGAGGGAGGGAGGACAAAAGGAGGAAAGAGAGATATTAGCGGGGGAGAGGGAGAGAAGGGGAAGATAGAGATATAGATGGAAGGTGAAGAGAGGGAAGAAGAGAGAGATGGGGAGAGGGGGTGATTAACAAAGAGAATGATATATATGGAGTGCGAGAGCATGTCTGTTTAGGGGGGTGAGATAGAGAGACAAAAAACAAGAGATGGAGGGGGATATAGATATGGATGGAGGGTAGAGGGAGGGAATAATATTTCTTGCACTAGATGGATTGATTTAAGTGGAGATGGTGATTTATAATCCTATTTGATTATTTGCACTAGATGCATCGATTTTAGTGTGGATATTTATTTCTAATGATATTTGATTACTTGCACTAGATGCATTGATTTCAGTGTAGGTGGTGACTTCTAATACTATTTGATTGCTTGCACTGGTTGTGTTGATTTCAATTTAGACGTCGATTTATAATTATATTTGATTGCTTGCACTAGATGCATTGATTTCAATGTATATTATTTCTAATCCTATTTGATTGTTTGCACTAAATGCATTGATTTTAGTGTAGATGGTGATTTCTAATATTATTTGATTGCTTTGAATAAATGCATTGATTTCAATGTAGATGTTGGTTTCTAATATTATTTAATTGTTTGAATTAGGTGCATTGATTTAAATGTAGAAGTTATTTTCTAATCTTATTTGATTGCTTGCATTAAATGCATTGATTTTAATGTATATGTTGATTTATGATTTGATTTAACTCGATATATGATGGTACATTAATTTTAAAGTGATTGGATTAACGATATGCATTGGTTTTAGTTTAAGCACAAAAAGTTATTGACAATATACATTGATTTTTGTGTTATAGTAATTTAACCTATTAATACTGGAGAGTAAGAGAGACAAGGTATCATGTTTACTACAACAGTTCGAGCTAAAGATTTAAATGGTTTACAATTTAAATTTTCTTTTTCATATAATCGATATGAAAAGATAACAAAACTAACAAGGGTGGCAATAAGAATAGTAGAAGAAAATAGTTTGAGATTGATCACAATGAAGACTATTTGTAACATGAGTACATTCTTATTATTCAAATTTTCTATCTTTCAACACTATTATTGTCACTTTGCATTCAAAAAAAATATTTCATCATTTTTCATCATTATAGTTATTAACAATATTTATCATCTCAATGAACTGAGGTAACTAAGAAAATTTAAAATTAAAATGACCAAGTTAATCTCAGAAATATTTAGCATATTTAAAATGATATATTAATATTTTATATATTTATATATTATTGATAAAATTAATCATATCTTCTATATATTTCTCTTAGCAAGACAAGCCTAGATAGAGATCCATCTTAACCTCGATTTATCAAGTAACGCAGAGGGATCAAATTTAGGTAAAACTTTTCTTCAAGTTTTTACCTCAAAAAAGAGGTTTGGTACCCCCGAGGACCAGATTTTATCCTCTCGTCATTGATAAATCCGGAGTTAGGTATTAGATCTAGGTTGGTAAATTGAGTCTTTACTTATAGCTAGTAGTCATATGTTATATATTTTAACATGATATCTATAGTGTTATTTTATTTTATCCAAAGAAAACTATTAGTAAACAAAATTAAAATATAATAAATTTTATTTTATTTTTTTATTTTTTACTTTTACTTTTAAGTTTTTGTTAATGCCTAAAATATTTTACATTTTATAAATTTAATATATTAAATCTGACATGTGAAAATGTTGACACCTACATATTTACCCTATACTAAGTTTTACATGTTGAAGCCTACCTATCCTCTCAACTCAGTAATTTATGATTTATCTTGATTATAATATATTTTATTTGATATTGAAATATCAAAAAAGATAACTATAAAAAAAATATCCCATTGTTGTGTATTTTTGTCATTATAAGTTTTTTTTAATATAATCATTTGACAACTTGTCTAATTAATCTAGACCCAAAATCAAATCTTACTCACCTCATAATTAATATATACATTCTCATATAGAAACTACAATACCTAGCACAAAACTTTCAAGACAATATTCACGATCTTAATACTTATGCTACATATTTAAAATAATAATTTCAATTATTTTTTATAAAAGTATTTTTCTTTTAAACCAAGGGCTTGTATAATTCAGTTTAATTAGATTCTATTTTTTAAATAATCAACATAAAATTATTTTAATTTTGCATCTATCAAGTGCCAAAAGCAATCAAATATCTCAAGCTGCAAACTTTTTTATAGCATTTGATAGATGTTAGATAAACTTGATCGAGTGGAGCAATTGAGGTTGTGTCAATAGTTTTAGTTAAGAGTTGTTGTTTTGGGAATTGGTAACCCATGGTATTAAGCTCATTGTATTACATAGAGTTGAAGTAGTTAAAAGAGTTGAGGATTCTCCATTGAAATATCTCTGAGTTGAGAAGGAACACTCACTTGGACATGACTAAGTGGCTTCGCTATGTTTATCCAAGAACAGCAATAGCTGGTTGGTTTTTCTCTTGTTGGGGTTTCCGATGGTAAATCAGGGTGTATTTTTGTGACAACTGCATTAATGATGATAACTAGTTGTTAACTAGTTAAAAAGACATTTTTAATTATTGATTTAATGAAAGTATGAGACAATTGTTATTATTTTCTGGAAAATTTATTCCTACTTCTTAATTATGAATAATAAAATTGGTTAGGAAAGTAAAAGTGGAAAGGTTGTTGGTAATTTTTTTCCAAGAACTGAAAAGGTGGTTGGACAGTTGAATAGTTATCTTCTCCTCTGGGATAAGAGATTCATCCCAGTGAGGAATAGGGAATAGGAGTTATGTTCATGAAAAATGAAGCGTGGATAATTTTATTGAGCTGGTATAGACCCGTGGAAAATCACTCAGTAAATTCTTGAAGATTTCTGACATTGAATGGACTTGGAGTCATGAGGTCACAACATAAATTCTACTATCAACCCGCACTTTCTATGTGAGCATGGGGACAAGTAGAGGATGTAATAGCCTCTCTTGAAGGTTGGGTGGACACTAAGAGCTAACTACGTTATTCATATAAGTGACTGTCTAGTCTATTGATATTTAAACAGAGACTAATATTCTTTCCAATACTCAATAGGCGAATGTTTTTCTAATTTTTATTTATAGAGAAAGTTGTTATGATGTCCTCAGGTGGAAGGCTATATTTATTCTTAAAAATTTGTCTCACATTATTAAGAATAGAAAGTAAGATATCGAGAATGAATGATACAGTAGATAGTTACATGACTCTGCTTATATTTACTGTACAAGCTATACTTAATTCTAGGAAATCTGTCTTATATTAAAAATATAGTGAAATACTAGAAGTGAACAGCCCAGTAAGTAAATAGTGCAGGGTCGTACATAATGTTACTGCACAAATTATAAATCTCGTTAATATACATATGTTGACGAAGTAGGGTTTTAAATAAAGTTGATTTAACCAGCATACTGTAACCTTAAACAAGAAATCATTAGCCCAGAACATTTGTAACTTTTCTCGGAAGATGGGAAGCTCACTCTGCATGAGGACTAAGATTAAGAATTATTTTTTTTATAAATGTACTTTCTAATTGAGAAAATAGATTTAGCATTATAGGCAGGAAAAGCTGGGGGTGAAACCTAGTCCAATACACATCTCTTTCCCTATAACATTCCTATACTTGGACTAAGAAGGAGTGGTTCGGTCACCCTAAAAGGAATACTAAGAAACAATTAATAAACATGAGGGTTGTACTCCTCCATTGTAAGCTACCAAAATAAAATTTATGGTAGTAGATAATTTTAATATGAAAATTGCATGAAGTATTTATGTTAAAATGCATGTGCTTAAAATAAGCTAATAATCATAAAAAAAAAATTAAACCCTTTCATAAACGACAGACCACTCATTTTCTAACAAAAGCGAAATAAGAGACTCTGTCTAAATGCAGTAGGCACACAGTAAAAAACAAGAAGATTTGCTAGAGAGAAAACTCACATTTCCGGAGATACTTCCTTTTGGAAGAAGAAGTGTAGAAAATAAATTATAAATAATGGAAAGTATAACCCTTTGTATTTTATATATTAAGAAAACAATATTCAAGTGGAAAAATCTTGGTGCAGAAAATACGCGCAAGAAGGAAATTTTATACAAAATATGGGCCATGTAATTTATAAAACCTTATTACAGTGGAAGGGATATTCCAAAGAATAATATAAGTCTAAGTTATATTAAAACCCAGAACTGTTAAATACAAATTGATGAATTAAAAACCCCAAATTCTTCACAAAGTATAAGTCCTCAGTTAAGAGGTAAATTCCCTCAAGTATTTGGACAAAGAAGTAATTTTCTTTAGCAAGCATCCATATTAAGTCTTGCAAGTGGCATGAAAATTCTTAGAAATGTAAGGTTATGCCATTGAGGTAGAAAGCACTGACGTGCAGGTAACTAGCTACAAGAGGAATAAATGAGAGAGTGTGTCAAAGGAAGAAAATGTAAATAAAAAAAAAAAACCATGAGAAAGATCAAGGAAAATAATTTACATGATGGAGAGGTTAACCTCAAGACTACGAGGTCGTGAGGCGGAACAACTTATTAAACAAATGTAAAACAATGAATTCAGAGGAAATTAACCAGTGAATCGAGAAATATAATTCTACTTAGAGAAAACAAGATGGAAGCCAAAAACGAAGAGAATAGGAAGGGTTTAAACCTTACCTACTGTGTAACCAAGGAGTGATTGGAAGCTTGAAGAATCGGCCGGGACAGAATGTAAAACCAAATCGAGAAGCTAGGCAAGCCAAGTTGTCACTGTAAGAATTTGTTTCCAAGGCATGGCAGCCACAGAACGCAAGTTGCCGTAAAGGTTTACCACAGAGCTGAGGAAAGTGTTTCCCAGAAGATTAAGAATGGAATGGCAGAAGTGATAGGGTTGGGAAGGGATAATCAGAACTTTGCCACCGGAAATAAGGACAGTAGATCTATAAAAGATATTGACGGTTCAGATTCATCAAGGTGCCATTGAAAAACATGTATGATAAATGCATAATCTCCAGCTGGTAAGTTATGTAAATGCGAATTATGGGTATCGTAAATTTCCACGTTAAGGCAACTATAACACCGTGGGAAAAATAAGGATGCGGGTTTCTGTTCTAAATAATGTCAGCAGACTAGAGGACATTCCTGGTGGTAAAACATTAAAGTGAATAAAACTTAAAACCCGAAATCAATCTTGGATAAATATGTAAATATCAGTCGTATTAAATGTTGTAAGTTTTACTATAAATTCATAAGCCAGACATAACATCATTGAAATTTGCAAAGAGTATTACATAGTGTAATTACCACCTAATGCAACAGTTATGTAATGTGTAAAAATAAATGTTGTGGTGACTTTTAAGAAGTAATATATATATATATATATATATATATATATATATATATATATATATATATATATATATGTTGTGGGTTAATTATAATTAACTTTATGAGAAGTAATAATTTATTTTATTTTAATTTGGGGTTTAGTTGTTACAAGTGGTATCAGAGCAGTATTCATA
The DNA here is from genome assembly GCA_034641835.2 of Pinus albicaulis. Lineage (NCBI taxonomy): Eukaryota > Viridiplantae > Streptophyta > Pinopsida > Pinales > Pinaceae > Pinus > Pinus albicaulis. The sequence goes on along the minus strand of CM076572.1, from coordinate 130,291,392 downwards.
CGCTGTGGCCTTAAGGAGAAACTAACGATGAAGCTATGTGTATACTGATGAATAGAGTTTAGAAGCATATTAGGAACATAATGAGAAGGGGGAAAATGCAACAACCACCCCAGGACACCGGGGAACCCCAAGCTCAAGCAGTAGTGAACCCGGAGATGTGGGTTTAGCTGAGTGTTGATCAACACCAACAAATGAGTAGACTGCTGGAGAAAAAAATCATCAAACCAGCTTACTGTTGAATACAGTACAACAGTTACAGGAAGAAATGGTATGAGTCCGAAGAGATAATTAACGATTAATGCAAGAGAAGGAAAAGAAATTAAAGAGCCTATCTGACAACAAAAACAAAGAAGTGTAACACCCTAGGACTGACAGCGGCATGCAAGAAGGTGACGAATAGAAAACAAGAGACAATACCACTAACAAAGTGGAAAGAAGTCAATCCCAGCGAAGAAAAAAAAATAAAAATTACAATGAAGCATAATTGAGCAATCTGTCAGATCAACAAGAGGTTAAAAAGAAGAAAGTAGAGCTTCAAGGGGAGTTTCGAAAAAATAAAACCACCAACATTTGATGGTGAAGCTGAGGAAGTGGCAGAAGCATGGTTAATAAACATGAACAAGTACTTTCGGGTGTATGATTACAACAACAACATGAAGGCTAGATTATCCATATACCAGTTAAGGGAGAAAGCCACTCTGTGGTGGGAAGAAGTGAAAAATGTTTGTAGCATATAGGAACAAGATGTCACCTGGGAATCGTTCCAGCAATACTTTAAATACAAGTACTTGATAGAATGATTTTATGATGAAAAAGCTAAAGAATTTCATGACTTAAGGCTGGGAAAGATGACAATGGATGAATACATCACCAAGTTCACCTCCTTGTTACGTTATGTTCCATACCTTTGAGAGAAACAAGCTAAGGTGTAGATATTTCTGAGCAGCTTGCCGACACATATGATAGAACGAATTGAGTTTGTAAATCCCAGAACCATGGAAGAAGCCATTCATAAGGCACGCATGCACTATCAGTAGTCTAAGGCTAAAGGGGAGGTGGGAAAAAGTTGACAGCCAAGGAAGGGACAGAAAATTAATTCAAATTTCAAAGGTGCCAAAAGCAGTAACTTAAAGAATTATGCATGTAATTTTGTTAGTAAAAAATTTGGCAGAAACCATCAAAGGACTCATTGGCCAGCAGAAGAGAAGCCTATAGAGGCATCTAGCAAACCTAAGCATGGGCAAGTGACCAAACCACCTCTATAGTTTTGGAGTAGTGGTGAGACACATTATTATAAAAACTACCCACAACGAGCCAGAGATGACACTATTGGAAATTTGGAGGAAGGTTCCACAGTAGGTGATGTGGCGCGAAACATTCCTCGTATCAACATAGTGTTGGAGGATCGACAGGCAGATTATCAGCCAATGATGATTGAGCTGGAAGGTAAATTACTGTCTCAATATGTTTTTATTTTGGTAGACCCAGGTGCAAGTCTAAGTTATATTAGTCCCAAAATAGTCGAACTATGTAAATTAAAAGAAAAGAAATTCAAAAACTTATGGCTGGTACAACTAGTCATAGGAGCAAAAATAAAGGTAACTTCTAAGATTCCAAATTGTACTTTGGAAACCTCAAAACAGAAGTTACAAGTAATCCTGAATATACTTCCATTAGGGTCTTACGATGTTTTTTTGGGCATGGAATGGCTAGAGAAGCATTGGACCTTAGTAGATTGCAAGGAGAATATTATTTACTACAGAATGCAAGATGGAACACATAAGGAAATTCAAGGGGTCAAGAAGCCATTACAACTACGTCTAATTACAGTATCACAGATGAATAAATGTATAACGAAAGGATGCCAGATTTATGCTATTCAAGTGGGATATGCTGAATCCAAGGAAAAATCACCTATGATGGTAAACATACCAGTGGTGAAAGAATTAATGGATGTTTTTCCATAAACTATTCCGAGTTTACCACCAAGATGAGATATCAAATTTACTATAGATTAAATGCCAGGGCCATCACGTGTGTCAAGGGCTCCTTATAAGATGAGTGTCCCTGAATTAACTGAATTAAAAATGTAGTTACAGGAACTGCTGGACAAAGGTTACATTCATCCGAGTGTGTCCCCTTGGGAAGCACCAGTGTTGTTCGTAAAGAAGAAAGACAGAACTATGTGAATGTGCATGGATTACAGACAGCTCAACAAGTTAGCAATCAAGAATAAATACCCTTTACCCAGAATTGATGATCTATTTGATAAAGTAAAGGGGGCCACAATGTTCTCTAAAATTGATTTAAGATTTGGATATCAACACATTTGAATCAAGGATGAAGATATATGCAAAACATCATTCCGTACCAGGTATGGGCATTATGAACTTGTGGTGTTGCCATTTGGTTTAACAAATGCACTAGCGACCTTTATGAGGTTAATACATGGAATCTTTCATCCTTTTCTGGATAGTTTTGTACTCATATTTATAGATGATATTCTAATTTATTCCAAAACTAGGAAGAGCACAAAGAGCACTTGAGGATTGTGCTAGAAATGTTAAGAAAACACTAGTTGTACACTAAGTTCAGCAAATGTGATTTCTTTAAAATAGAGATCCAGTATTTAGGCCATGTTATTTCAGGAGAAGGAATTGCTATCGACCCAGAGAATATAAAGACAATCATGGAATGGAGAGTATCTTAGAATGTGGTAGACATTCGATCCTTTATGGGATTAGCTAAGTACTACTGAAGATTTGTTGAAGGATTTTCCAGAATTTATTTTCCCATTACCTCTTTGCAGAGAAAAGGAAAGGCTTTCAAATGGACTGTTGAATGTCAAAACAATTTTGAAAAGCTGAAAGAGATTTGAACCAGTGCACCCATGTTGAGGGTAGATGACCCCAACAAATAATTTTAAGTTTGTACAGATGCAAGCAAAGAGGGTATTGGAGCAGTTTTATCGCAAGGAAAAGTAGTAGCATATGAGTCAAGAATGTTAAAAGAGCATGAGAAAAGGTACTTAGCCTATGATTTATAACTAACAACAGTAGCACACACACTCCATGTTTGGAGGCACTACTTGCTGGGTAAAAATTTTGTGCTAAAAACAGATCATAGCAGCTTGACTAGTTACTTCAAGCAAGCAGATTTAAACTCAAGACAGGAAAGATGGAACGCCTTCCTAAGTGAGTTTGATATGGATATTCAACACGTGAATGGAAAAGAAAATTGGGTAGCTGATGCTTTGAGTAGAAAACTACATTGAATTTATGAGATTTATTATAATAAGCTGGAAAGTAAATTTTTGGAGCAAGTGAGAGAGGAAGCACAAAAAGGTCCAGAATACCAATTCCTCTGGGAGAAAATGGAAGAAACTAGAGAATAGGGAAGTACTTCTGAGTATGGAGTAAATGAAGATCAGATGCTAAATTTTAGAGGTAAGGTGTATGTACCAAACCATGTGGACTTGAAAGAGATGATAATGAATGAATACCATCACGGAAATTATGCAGGTCACCCATGATACTAGAAAATTTTGACCACAATTAGAAAGGTATATTTTTGGCCTGGTATACGTAAAAATATTGCTCAGTATTTAAGTAAATTCTTGGAGTGTCAGTGGGTGAAGGTAGAGCATCGAAATCCCACAAGATTGTTGCAGCCTATACAGCCTATACATGTACCTAAATGGAAGTGGGAGATTATATCCCTGGACTTCATTATAGGCTTACTGCGAACAAAAAAGAAAAATGACTCCATCATGGTGGTAGTGGATAGATTGAGTAAATCTACACATTTTATACTTGTGAAGTCTACCTACAAGACTGTATAGATAGCAAACATATTCATGAAAGAAATTTTTAGGTTGCATGGTATTCCGAAGATGGTTATCTCAAACAGAGATGTTAAGCTTACCTCAACATTTTGGAAGACTCGGTTTACGGGTATGGGGACCCAAATAAACTTTAGTACAACTTATCATCCCTAGACCGACACTCAAACAGAGCGAGTAAATCAAGTATTAGAAGACATGTTGCACATGTATGTGATGCAGCAACCAACCAAATGGGAGTATTACTTGCATCTTCTTGAATTTTCTTACAACAATGGTTACTAGGAGTCCCTGAAGATGAGTCCTTTCGAGGACTTGTGTGGGAGGAGTGTCGCACATCCATAAATTGGAGCAGCCCCGAGATAAAATTAATGTTGAGACCCGAAATGCTTGCTGAAATGGAATCAGAAGTAAAGAAAATAAGACAAAATATGAAGGCTCCACAAGATCGGCAGAAGATCTATGCAGACAAAAAGAGGTCTTATTGGGAATTCGAAGTGGGATACCATGTGTATGTAAGGATCAAACCCAAAAAGAGTACCTTGTAGTGGACCTCTTGTGCCAAATTGGCTCCCAGGTTCTGTGGACCCTTCCAAATTTTGGAAAGGGTAGGACCTGTGGCCTATCGGCTGGCTTTACCCAGTCACATACGAGTACACAAGTGCTTCATGTGTCCTTGTTGAAGTGTTATGTGCATGATGCAAAGCACGTAATAAATTGGAAAAATATACAGGTAGGATAGAATTTAAAATCCTAACTTGGGATATGTTTTATTTATGATAATTTGACATGAAACTTTGTTGTTCGTAGGTAGAGCTAGACGACGAGTTCTTGGTCGAGCCGCAACACATACTTGATCAGAGGGAAATTATGCTCCAGAAGTGAGTCATCACCCAAGTCAAAGTGCAGTGGCAGCACTTCGACTCAGATGAGGCTACCTGGGAGGACAAAAAGTTTGTGCGAGAGGCTTACCCGAAGCTCTTTTCAGAGCTTGAGTACAACACCGAGGATGGTGTTACTTCCAGGGGGGGAAGTTGTCACACCTGCATTAATGATAACTAGTTGTTAACTAGTTAAAAATACATTTTTAATTATTGGTTTAAGGAAATACTGAGACAATTATTATTATTCTCTGGAAAATTTATTCCTACTTATTAATTATGAATAATAAAATTGGTTAGAAAAGTAAAAGTGGAAATTTTGTTGGTAAATGTTTTTAAAGAACTAAAAAGGTATTTGGACTGTTGAATAGTTACCTGCTCCTCTAGAGATAAGAGATTCATCCCAGTGAGGAATAGGGTTTATGTTCATGAAAAAGAAAGGGTGGATAATTTTCTTGAGCTTGTAGAGACCAGTGGAAAATCACTCATTAAATTCCTAAAGATTTCTGGCATTGACTGGACTTGGGGTCCTGAGGTCACAACAGAAATTCTACTGTCAACTCGTACCTCTTTAGGGTGGAGCACAGGCACAAGTAGAGGATGTAATAGCCTCTCTTGAAGGTTAAGTGGACACCAACAACTAACTATGTTATCCAGATAAGTGACTGTCTAGTCTATTGATATTTAAACAGAGGCTGATATTTTCTCCAATACACAATAAGCGAATGTTTTTTTAAGTGTTATTTACAGAGAGATTTTTTATGCTTTCCTCAGGTGGAAGGCTATATTTATTCTCAGAAGTCTGTCTTACATTATTAAAAATAGATATTAAGATATCAAGAATGAATGATAGAGTAGATAGCTACATGACTCTGCTTATATTTACTATACATGCTATACTTAATTCTAGGAAATTTGTCTTATATCAAAAATATAGTGAGATACTGGAATTGAACAACCTAATAAATAGTGCATGGTCGTATACAATGTTACTGCACAAATTATAAATCTGGTTAATATACATCTGTTGATAATGAAGGGTTTGAATAAAGTTGATCTAACAAGCATACTGTAACCTTAAACAAGAAATCATTAACCCAGAACATTTGTAACTTTTCTTGGAAGATGGGAAGCTCACTCTGCATGAAGACTAAGATTATGAAAAACTGCATTCATAAATGTACGTTCTAATTAAGAAAATAAATTTAGCATTATGGGCAAGAAAAGCCATTGGTATTGTGCACGGGGTGAAACCCAGTCCAATACACATCACTTTCACTATAACATTCCTATACACGGACTAAGAAGGGGTGGTCTGGTCACCCTGAAAGGAATAATAAGGAAGAATTAATAAACTGGAGGGTTGTACTCCTCCACTGTAAGCTACCGAAAGAAAATATGTGCTAGCAAATAATTTTAATATGTAATAGGCATGAAGTATTTATGTTAAAATGAATGTGCAATAAAATAAGTTGAGAAGCATAAACAAAGAAATAAACCCTTTCATAAACGACAGACCACTCATTTTCTAACGAAAACGAAATATGAGACTCTATCTAAATGCAGTAGGCACACAGTAAAAAACAAGAAGATTTGTCAGAGAGCATACAGACATTTCCGGAGATACTTCCATTTGGAAAAATAAATGTAGAAAAGGAATTATAAATAATGGAAAGTATAACCCTTTGTATTTTATATATTAAAAGAAACAATATTCAACTGGCAAAATCTTGGTATAGAAAATACGCACACGAAGGAAAATTTATATAGAATCTGGCCCATGTAATTTATAAAACTTCATTACAGTGGAAGGGATATTCCAAAGAATAGTATAAGTATAATTTATATTACAACCCAAAACCGTTAAATACAATTGATGAATTAAAAACCCCAAATTATTCACAGAGTAAAAGACCTCAGTTAAGAGGTAAATTCCCTCAGGTACCTGCACGAAAAAGTAGTTTTCACTAGCAGGTGTCCAAAGTAGGTCTGGTAAGAAGCATGCAAATTCTTAGGAATGTAAGGTTCTCCTGTTGCGGTTGAAAGCACTGACCTGCAAGTAACCAACTACGAGAGGAATAAATGAGAGAGCGTGTTAAAGGAGGTACCTATAAAACAAAACAAAAACCATAAGAATGATAAAGGAAAATAATTTACCTGATGGAGAGGTTAACCTCAAGACTCTGAGTTCCGTGAGGAAGAGCAGCTTGTTAAGCAAATGAAAAACAATGAATTCAGAGGAAATTAACCGGTGAATCAAGAAATAAAACTATGCTTAGAGAAAACAAGATGGAAGCCGAAAACAAAGATAATTGGAAGGGTTTAAACCTTACATACTGTGTAACCAAGGAGTGATTTGAAGCTTGAAGAATCAGCCACAACAGAATGTAAAACCAAATCAAGATGCTGGGCAAGTCAAGTTGTCACTGTAAGAATGTGTTTCAAAGGCATGGCAGCCACATAATGCAGAGTTGCTGTAAATATTTACCACAGAGCCGAGGAAAGTGTTTCCTAGAAGATTAAGAATGGAATGGCATAAGTGATAGGGTTGGGAAGGGATAATCATAACTTTCCCCCCGGAAATAAGGACCGTAGATCTACAAAAGAGATCAATGGTGTGAATTCATCAAGGTACCATTGAAAAACACGTATCATAAGCGCACAATATCCAGCTGGTAAGTTATGTAAATGGCAAGTATGGGTATCATAAATTTCTATGTTAAGCCAACTATAACACCGTCATAAAAATAGGGATGCGAGTTCTTATTCTAAATAATGCCAGTGGACCAGAGGCTAGCCCCTGTGGTAAAACATTACATTGAATAAAACTTAAAACCTGAAATCGAACTTGGATAAATATGTAAATATCAGTCGTATTAAATGTTGTAATTTTGACTGGAAATTCGTAAGCTAGACGTAACATCATTGAAATTTGCAAAGGGTGTTACATAGTGTAATTACCACGTAATGCAACAGTTATGTGATGTGTAAAATAAAATGTTGTGGTGACTTTTAAGAAGTAATATATATACTTATATATATGTTGTGGGTTAATTATAAGTAACCTTATGAGAAGTAATAAATTTTTTAATTTTGGGGTTTAGTTGTTACAACTTTTTTTATAGATTGTTTCTTGATTATTTTATTTATTTCTCTAAAAATGTTATGAATCCTAACAATATATTTTGAGTTAAGATGGATCTAGGATGATTATATATAAAATAATTAATTTTTTTTATTTTAATAATAATAATAACAATATATCTAAAACACAATATTTATTTGTTTCAATAATTAAATAAAAATTAGAAGTTGAGAACGGTCAACATCAATAATCGGTTAGGCTTGTGTAATAACCACCACTCAGTAATGACTTCAAAAGGAGTGATAAGGGGTTCCTGACGTGTCTCTTGAAGATAATGTTTTGAATTGGTTACATTGGGTATGGAGTTTTTTACCCACTTAAAAACTAAAGAAGTGCACTCATCTCAGTGTTCTTTGTTGGCAAGAAGGAAAGTTGGGATCTTTCCCGAAATAAAAAGTTTCATTTGGTGTCCGCCTGTGGAGGCGTAGGGTGCAAATTCATCCATAAGGGTATTCAATAGAGGAACCCTAGGGTAGGGTTGGGGTAAATAATTCCTTGAGATCCTTATATTTTATTTCATTTTCATGTTTATTTTATTTTTGGTGGCATAGTTAGTCGAATGAACTATTGTTGCATCATGATGGTAAGGTGGCTTTTCTTGAAACTAATCTCGATTGTTTCTTCATTAAGATTGGGGATTTTATTTGGATCCCATTTTTGGAGTTACATTTTTTTGGTGAAGGGGAGAGGAATTATGTGAGTAATGGGAGACTCCAATGACTCTTTCTGTGGATGTAAAAATGATTCCTTGGGGTGGGTAGGAGCATGCTGTGTATACTAGCTGTGAACCAATAATTTTTGTATGCAGAGACCAAGAGAAGCCTTCCCTCCTTCCCTCATTACATGTTCACATGTTTTCTTGAACTATATGTCATATTTTTAAAGGGATTTATTTTTCCCGAAGGCTACTTCTTTATTATTTCACAATTTATGTATTTATCATATTGACGCACTTGGACATAAGGAATGAAAAAATAATTCATGGATATTTCACATAAGAGATAAGTATTCATGTTATTCTTCTTGAAAAGAGAGATTTAATAAAAATGTTTTCCATTTAAAAGAAAATAAAGTATGCATTTTCTTGAAGAAAGGGGTGCATATGGATAATGTTTGCATAAAATATTAACCATGTTATTTTCTTAGAAAGAATTTATGGTAAAATATAAATTAAATTTGGTAATATTTTGGAAGGAAATGCATATGAATATTCTACATCAAATATAAGTAACTGTATTATTTCTTGAAATATTACATATGAATTCTTGTGCATGAAAAGATAAGAGAAATATTTCATATGAATTTTGTATATGAACTCGTAATAATCAATTTATTTTCTTGAAATGTTGCATACGAATATGGTGCATACAAGGATAACAACCCATGCTAAGTTTTGTTGAAAAAATAATGTGTTTGTATACACAAAAGTAAAGGTTATTATGTTATATTTCTTGAGAAATAATATGTGTTCATATGCAGAAGAATAAAAGCTATCGTGTTAGCTTTTTCTGGAAAAAGATATGTGTTTACATGTGCCAAGATAATAGTTGTTGGACTAATTTCTTTTGGAAAAAAATACTATGTGTTTACATGCAAAAAGATCATAGCTATTGTGTTAATTTTTCCATATATATATATATATATATATATATATATATATATATATATATAGTTGTGGTGTTTAATTTTTTTGGGAAAAGAATGTCTCTTAGTGTGGTGTTTATCTTTGGAAATATTTCCCTCTTATTCTGCGGAAAGAGAGTGATGATGATCCAGAATGGATCTTGTTACGTCAAGTCGAATTTCACTATATGTTTGAAGACCAAGATGGTCCTATGTAGCGAAAATATTCTTAACTTGTTCATAATTTTACCATCCCAGTTTCTCGCAAAAACAATGACAAGTTGAAGAGCTCAGTGCGTTGATTCAAGTGGTATCTTCATGTTCACTTTTAGCCTCCATATGAGGGAGAAAGCATCCGTTAAAATTTTTCCTACAACCATGTGACAAGTCCAAGTTACCACAAGTCAAAGTCAAAATGTAGGTGTTGGTCAACGCTTAAGGTTCCAATTTACATTGTGGAAAGCTGAGATTCTGCTAGATAGCTCATTTTGGTTTATCAAATTGCTATTGGTTGATGTTTTTTAATTGAGCCAAAAAAATAAGCACCACGTGGGAAAATGAATGGTTACCACGTGTCCTCTCCATTGCCTTTTAAAATTTATTATGAGTTGTCGGGTTCTAGTAGATTCAAAATCTCAACCTCAACACTGTCATACAACACAATTTCGAACATGCCAGCCATGCTTTCCTTATAATGGAAGGGAACATTTTTTATTAAATGTTAAGACATAGTGCAAAGGGGTAACATTAAATTAGGGTATTTATGTTGGAGAAGAGATCTATTGTTTTAAAAAATATATCAAATATGGAACAACGCATATGTATTAAAGTAAAAAATGTGGAGTCGTGTATGGTTTCAAAAACCATACAACATTATGTAATTAAAACATATGTTATGGTTATGGTGTATTACACTCAAAGGTGGAGTTTTTCATCCTTAATACATGTCGAGTATGTTATGTTGGTTAATCGGAGGTTCAAAACATAACTATGTCATATGCCACCGCAACACGATTATCCACCAGCCTTTGATACAGTCAACACGAATGGAGGGTGATTCATATACGATCCAATATTAAACGTTTGCATATACACCAATATTTCATATTTAGATGGCATAGTGAAGGTAGTGTACGTGGCATGTGAGATGGAAATAAATGAAAGTTTTTCAACCCACAACATCAAAATCCTATTGCAACAAACCAAAAATCGGTGGAGAAAAGCCATAGGTTAGTGGTTCAATAGACAACCAGGTACGCGGTTACAAAAAATGTCACTCGGTGCAAGGCTGATGTGGCACGAAAATTCAACATATTAACATCGTCGAGAATGGTAACTAAGTGCACTTTAGTTATGTCACCTACCACAAGGTTGTTGTGAAACCAGCTCCAAAAAGAGAAGAAAAGAGATATCAACGCCTTAGAAATAAGCCACTTCGAGGGGGTAACCTCCAATACATTACATGAATGAACAATTCTTGGATGATACAATTTACAAAACCTCCTTTCTATATATTGGAGTCCATGGGGCCATAATGTAATCCTAGTGGGCCACAATGTAATCCTAGCCGACCTAACAATAATAATTTAAGGGCACAATAATAACAAAATGGGGGTTACAAGGGTACAATAATAACAATAAGGGGTTTACACTAACAATAATAAGGGACTATATTAGTGATATAGGGACCTAACATGCCCCTCTCCTTCAAAAAACTGTTGTCCTCAACGCTTGAGTAGCTCCGGGTGCTTCTGTATAAAATTCTCATCCTCCCATGTAGAATCTTCAGTGGGTAAGTTCTTCCACTTGATGAGATACTCTAAAATTGATCGATTCCGTAGATGTCGAGTTCTTGTTTCCATGACTGCTTCAGGTTCCAATATGATTTTTCCTTCCTCATCAAGTTCTGGAAATATTGTTTGAATCGGAATATTTTCACCTATAACCTTCTTTAAGCATGAAACATGGAAAACTGGATGTACTCGCGAAGAAGCAGGAAGCTCCAATTTGTATGCCATAGTACCAATCTTTTGCAACACCTTGTAAGGACCATAGTACTTTGTTGATAATTTATTATCCTTCTTAGCTTGCTTGAGGGACATTTGTTTGTATGGTTGTAGCCGTAAAAATACCCAATCTCCTACATCAAAACTTCTCTCGCTGCGATGTTGATCTGCCTGTTGCTTCATTCGATTTTGTGCCAAATTCAGGTTATCCTTTAAGAGTTGGAGAACTTCTTGCTGATGCTCGATGTGATCTTCCACTGCTTGAACCTTCGAATTTTCTCTTAAATATGATGTGATGGATGGTGGATGATATCCATAAAGTGCCATAAATGGGTCATTTTTGCTGCAGTATGGAAGGAAGTGTTATACCACCATTCAGCAAGAGGTAACCACTTGACCCATTGTGTTTGTTTATCAGACACAAAACAACGAAGATATCCTTCCAAACATTTATTTACTATCTCAGTTTGACCATCAGATTGAGGATGATAAGATGAGCTATGAGCTAATTGAGTACCCAAACAAGAAAATAAATTCGTCCAAAAATTTCCAGTAAAAATGGGATCTCTGTCGCTCACAATAACCCTTGGGCTTCCATGTAGCTTTTGAATTCTGTCCATAAATGTAGTAGCAACTGTACTTGCTTTAAATGGATGAGATAATGCACAAAAGTGTGCATACTTGGTAAGTCTATCAACTACCACCATGATGACACTCTTTCCTTCGGACGTAGGTAAACCTGTGATAAAATCCATTGAAATCTCCTCCCAATGTTGACTTGGAATGGATAAAGGTTGTAGAAGTCCCAGGGTCTTAATTGTCTCAACTTTATTCTGCTAGAAAACCAAACATTCCACCACAAACTTTTGAATATCAAATTTAAGGCCATCCCAAAAAAATTCTTTCTTCACCCTATGGTAAGTTTTTAAAAATCCCGAGTGTCCTCTTAAAGGAGAAGTGTGCAATTCCAGAAGAATCTTTTGTTCTAGTTGGGAATTCTTACAAAGATATAAGCGATCTTTGTACCATAAGGAATCATTTTTCCAACTAAATGTATCAGGTACTAGGATCTTGCTGCAACTTTTGAATGAGTTTCCATACATCATTTTCCTTCTTCCATTCATCTCTTGCTTCGGTTATCCAATATGGTTGTATAATAGAAATGGCACAAAGCAATTCTTCCATCTCTTCATTCTTTCTTGAGAGTGCATCTGCAACAACATTGAGCTTTCCTTTTTTGTAGATTATTTCAAAGTCATAACCCAACATCTTTGTGACCCATTTTTGTTGCTCTTCTGAAGATAGTCTTTGTTCCAAAAAGTGTTTAAGACTATCATGATCAGTTTCTACCTTGAAGTGTCTTCCCATTAGGTAAGTTCGCCATTTCTTTAGTGCATGCAGTATTGCTAACATTTCCTTCTCATAAATAGGTTTCTGTAAATACTTTCCTTTGATTGGACGACTTTCAAAAGCAATGGGTCTTCCTTCCTGCATTAAAACTGCACCAATTCCATTTCCTGAGGCATCACATTCCACAATAAAGGTTTTTGTGAAGTCTCGAGTAGCTAAGACTGGTGCTAGGCACATTGCCTCTTTAAGATGTTCAAAGGCCTTAGTTGCTTCAGGAGTCCATGAAAATGCATCTTTCTTCAATAATGTTGTTAGAGGTGCTGCTATTCTCCCATAATTCTTAACAAACTTGTGATAATACCCTGTTAACCCGAGAAATCCTCGTAATTGCTTTATGGTTGTGGGGACTTTCCATTCCTTAATGGCTTTAATTTTGTTAGGGTCTACTTTAACACCCTCGTGAGATACAATATGACCCAGATATTCCACCTCTTGTACTCCAAAGAAACATTTGGACTTTTTTGCATATAATTGTTTCCCCTGCAATAGTTTGAGCACCCTGTCAACATGTTCAACATGATCCTTCCAAGACCTGCTGTAGATTAGTATATCATCAAAAAATACTAGCACAAATTTTCTAAGGAAGGGTTTGAAAATGGAATTCATCAACCCTGAAATGTAGAAGGTGCATTGGTAAGGCCAAAAGGCATGACCAAAAATTCATAATGACCCTCATGAGTTCGAAATGCTGTTTTTGGAATATCTTCAGTCTTCATTCTAATTTGATGATATCCTGAACGAAGATCCAACTAGGTAAAATAAATTGCTCCATGTAATTCATCCAATAATTCATCAATCACAGGAATGGGAAATTTATCTTTAATGGTGAGCTTATTGAGCTCCCTATAATCCGTACACATTCACCATGATCCATCCTTCTTGTGTACCAATACTACAGGAGCAGAGAAAGAACTTTGACTAGGTTGAATTATACCCGCCTCTAACATTTTTGTAATCATACGTTCAATTTCGCTCTTTTGGATGTAAGGATATCTATAAGGCCTGATGTTTGGAGGAACACTTCCTAGAATCAAATGAATAGCATGATCATGATCATGAATAGGTGGGAGTCCTTTGGGAGCTTCAAACACCTTGGAATGATTGTCCAAGACTTGTTGGAGATCTACAGGAATAGATGATTTTGATGTTGGAACTTCTAGTGAGCATAATTGTGTAATTACGTCTCGTTGTTCGTTCTTTAGAAGATTTTTCATGACATTAGAGCTTATTATCCTTCCTGGCTTCCCTTCAATACCCCGTAATTCGACTTCCTTTCCTTCTGAAAAAAATTTCAAGAAAAGTTCTTGAAAATTAAAAGCTACCGTCCCCAAAGATTGTAACCATTGTACTCCTAGTACAACATCAACACCTCCCATAGAAATGGAAAGCATTGGACTAGTCAATACATATTCCCCCATGGTTAGCTTAATATTATGGCATTTTCCAGAGCAATTTATAGTTCCTCCATTTGCAACCATCACTTCACATTCTGGTGCTGGGTATAGGAAACAATTTAATTCCTTGGCTACCTTACAATGAATAAAATTATGGGTGCTACCTGAATCAATCAACACTATTATCTTTTTCTTCTTGATCTGTCCTGCTATCTTGAGAGTTTGAGGAGTGGTAATTCCTGCCAGTGCATTACATGATATGGTCGGATTCATTTCTTCCTCTTCTATGGCTGGTTCCTGGTGTATATCCTCTTCTTTTTCATTTTCTTCTTCTTCACAATCTATGTAAAATAATTTCTTTTCAGCACACTTATGACCTTTAGTGTATTTTCTATCACAACTGTAGCAAAGCCCTTTTTCTCTTTTTTCTTCCAATTTTTGTGGTGTCAACCTTGTATGTTGTGGAAATCTACGCGTAGCAACACTTCGTTCTTTATATAATTGAGTGGTAGGCTTCCTTGTCACCATAATTTTACATTCAACTTTACTTGCCAACCTGAATGCTTTCTCCAATGAATCAGGTTCCAAAACACGAACTTCATGTTGGATGTTATCCTTTAGAGTGACTATGAAGAGATCAATCCTATGTTCCTTTGGAATATCAGTTACCCTTATATTCAATTTTTGGAAGTCCTCAATGTGCTACCCCACTAAACCCTTTTGTTTGAGATTTATCAATTGGCTAAAGAAGGTGTTGCTCTTTGTATCCTCATAATGTGCTATCATTTCCTCGGTAAAAATTGACCAAGTGGCAATTTTTTTACTAGAGCAAAGCCATCGATACCATACAAATGTATTTTGTTCTAAATGTAAATTTGCAATGCGTACCTTTTGTGTGTTTTTCACGTTATGAAGATCAAAATATTACTCCATCTGTAGTATCCATGTTATAGGATCCTTTCCATCAAACTTCCTCATATCCATCTTTGGAATATGGTGGTTCTTCCCTCCAACATTAGAGTTTATGAAATCACGATTAACATTTATTTTTTTCTCATCATGAGGTTCTTCTACTATATTTTCACCATTAGGAAATGTTTCTTGTATCAACTTTGTCAAACCTTCCATGTCTGCTTTTAGAACATTATTCATGTTTTCCATTTTCTCATCGATCTTAGCTTCCATGTCATCCATCTTAGATTCCATGCTAGCCTCCATGCCATATATCTTAGATTCCATGCCATATATCTTAGATTCCACGCCTTTCTTCAAACCATCCATCTTAGTTCCCACACCTTTCTTCAAAACTTCTATGTCATTTTTTGTTGCTCTTTGCGAGAGCGAAATTTGTTGCACTTGCTCTTGTAATTTTGATATGTCATGTTGCCATTCTTCGTCTTCATGAGTCTTAGTAGAGCTTTCCAAAGGCTTAATGGGTGTTGAATTCTTTTTTGGGGCTATTTTATAATCCAATACTGATATCTATTCTACAATATGCCCTTGAAATCACTTCAACTTGATTCTTCAAACAAGACTTATGCAATTCGGAAAAAAATTACACACCTTTTACTTGCTTTTGAGGAGCCCGATATTGAAATTGGATTATCTCTGTGATTGTGGCTCTTCAATATCTAAAATTCAGCACTAAAGTCACCCGCTAAATTCTCTTTTGAATGCCACATGTCTGACTTGATTTGGATTCTCCAAGAAAAATTTATGTCCAATCTCCCACAATGACCTAATTATGGACTGGTTCAGTATAGCGAACTTGTACGGCTTACCACGTGTCACTCTTTCATCCTTGGCCTCTGAAATTGATAGAAAAGAAACTACAGTCCCTGTACCTCCGACCAATTTTTACGGAACTCCAATCTGATGCTCAGAGAGAGAGTTATTGAAATTTTCCCACGATCACCTCTTTGAGATGAGATTTGGGAGCCTAAAAAATAACTACCTTCCACAGATCATATATCCATAAATATTGTGAACCAAACTCTGAAATGTTTTGAAGAGTTTCCTTAGGCTTTCAGCTTCGCACCATAAAAATTTCAGATTCTGAACCTCAGTAGAAAAAACGTTATAGCGCAAATTCCACAATGACCTGTTTAGGAGCCTGAAAAAAGACCTAACTTCCACAGATCATATCTTCGCAAATATTGCGAACTAAGCTTTGAAATTTTTAGAAAATATTCCTCGGGATTTCGGCTTCGTACCCTATACATTTCAGCTTCTGAAACTTTGTAGAAAAAAAGTTATAGTGAAAATTCCACGATGACCTATTTGGAGCAGCGAAACCTTAGAATCCAAAGCTCTGATACCAAATGTTGTGAAACCAGCTCCAAAAAGAGAAGAAAAGAGATATGAACGCCTTAGAAATAAGCCACTTCAAGGGAGAAACCTCCAATACATTACATGAATGAAAAATTCTTGGATGATACAATTTACAAAACCTCCTTTCTATATATAGGAGTCCATGGGGCCATAATGTAATCCTAGTGGGCCACAATGTAATCCTAGCCCACCTAACAATAATAATTTAAGGGCACAATAATAAAAAAATGGGGGTTAAAAGGGTACAATAATAACAATAATGGGTTTACACTAACAATAATAAGGGACTATACTAGTGATATAGGGACCTAACATGATACAGTCAACATGAATGGAGGGTGATTCATATACGATCCAATATTAAATGTTTACATATACACCAATATTTCATATTTAGATGGCATAGTGGAGGTCGCGTACGTGGCATGTGAGATGGAAATAAATGCAATTCTTTTAACCTACAACATCAAACTCCTATTGCAGCAAGCCAAAAATCGGTGGAGAAAAGCCACAGGTTAGTGGTTCAATAGACAACTAGGTACGCGGTTACAAAAAATGTCACTCGGTGCAAGGCTGATGTGGCACGAAACTTCAACATATTAACATCGTCGAGAATGGTAACTAATTGCACTTTAGTTATGTCACCTACCATAAGGCAAAGTCCAAATTGACCACAAACAACAAGCATTAACGTTATATGTGGTAATGTGATATGCATTAAAATAATTGCAACGCTTTGTAACAATGGCAAACAATAATGCACCAACCATAAAATTTAAAACCCATTTTTTTATGTTTAATTATGTTGATTCATGGTTGTTATAAACATTCATAAACTTTAGTTATAGTCTAAGCCACTATCCAATGACCTAAAAAAGTATATGGGTTGTTATTTTAATTCAGATATTAGATTGAATTTGAATAAGCCAGGGTTGTTACATGGCTGTAACAATAATTCCAAAATTAACATTGAAAAATGATATAAAAGGAGGCCAGAGCACCTGTCAAATATAGGCCATTCAGGAAGCAAAGGCAAGCATTCCAGTGAAGCCTTTTGGAAGCAAGTCAAGAAATCTAGAGTATTGTTCAAGTGTAGTTATGAGAATCGGGAGGTGTGAAGCCACTACGCCATCCATGAGTGATGCACCTTGAAGTTTTGTTCAAGTTAGTTTTTGGCTTTCTGGAAACATACGAAAGCCGAGTTGGACACTTCAAGAGAAAAAACAGGGGTTTTGGCACATTCTAGATTTAACAACATTACTTGTTTATCAGTAGCGGCGATGAATTTCACAGAAGACTGTACCTGAACTTTCTCTCTCCAAGACAAGTGGAGACGATGTAAATAATCAATGTATTGTTGAAACTCGAATACTCAATTTTAGCAGAGGTTAGAGTCATTATTTAGAGACTCTATGTTTTTTTTATAAATGAAAAGTTATTTGTACAATTTCAAGTGAATTTGTGAGAGTTCCCTGAAGGAGAGAATTTACATACTGAGGGAAATTTCCACAATTGTATCAGAAATATTCATGCACCTCTTCTAATTCACTGAAATATGAGTGACCTAGCCATTTGAGTGAGGCCAAGAGATGTAGCCGAGGTGGGGTGAACTCCATCAAAATTTTTGATGTCATTCTATTTGATGTTGCATGATTATGTGTGTCGTGTTCGTTATGTTTAACTTACTCAGCTACACCTAATCATTGTTTTTAAAGTCCCATTTAAAACTTGTGAAGTGTCACGTAGCGATATTTTTCCACAATTTCAGATCATTTTTGGGATCGGTGTAGGTCCTCACCAGGCACAAGAATGGGTAAAAGCTTGTGATCTGAGAATGGAATGTACTTGAAAAGGGTGCAAGGTATCCATTTTCATTTATCTAAATGAGTGCAAATACTCCAAATTGTAAATCTGAAAATGTGAGAACTTCTTATTTCTAATACAGAGATAGACTGTAGGGGCATTTACTGGATATGTCACCTTTCAAATAGAGGATGAATCTAGAAGCTACGTGGCCCTCTTACAGGCTCTTCCTAAAGAAATAATAGAAGTAAACACTCAGACTTAATTAAAATGACCATACTCAAAATTGACATTACGCGAAATTTTTTCTTGAAAGAGGTGTATGTCTTTTCTTCTGTTTATGTGTTTTAAGTTTATTTGTTTTTTCTGAAACTTAACATGTATATCAGCAACATAATTCAGCCATAGAATAACAAAACACAACAACAATACAATATAGGAGTTCACCCCAACTCTTGGGCTACATCTCCTTTGAGCTTAGTCAACATGACTAGACTCTTTGGGATTAAGATAATTAAATTATTTTAAAAGATCCAAAATTAACCACAATGAATAAAAAATAAATCAAAGGGCTGAGAATACCATTTTAAATCCCTTTAATTTCTCTCCAATTCCTGCAAACAACTTTAGGTTTCCATGGACACACATCCTTCTATCGGTGCACTAAGCTTCTCTGAGCTTCTAAATGGCACAAAATCCCCCATATTTCTATTTCTGCTCCTGAAACCACTACTTATACATCCAATAATGATCAGACATCAAATACCAACTATTAAATTTCTTACATTAAGCACAACATCCCCAAAAATGGCTCTCCTCCATGGTTTGCCCAGGGATGCCCATGACTTCACATCAACTTCTTCGATGCTTAAACCTCTGAAGATGACCTCTGTTAGATTTCAAACCTACTCCATTGAGTCCAGAAGGTCGAATAGAACCAAAATCAAAAAACAATTCGCTCAGAAAGGATCTCCCATGTGAAAGATATGGCAAATTTTTTTTTTTTCCAGTTTGGCCTAAACAAGCTCCACTAAATGTGGAGACACTGCGAGTTAACTTAACTAAACTAGCACATCTTCCTAATCTGAAGGGAACGCTCCTAAATTTTTGATGGTTAATGCTGGCATTAAATTTTATATATGTTGGGTGGTCACATGCAATCATGTTTGTCGGCGGAACCGTCGGAGTTAACGGTTTTCTAAACCGTGGCATTTAACTCTTATCGTGACATCCGCCTAAAATATGTGACTGCATTACTATAACTACAACTGTCGGCCTTTGTAAACCGCCGGATGATATTAACCCCATGGTTCTGTCCCATGGTCATGTGGGTTCGGGCTAGCCCTAAGGAGCTAGCCCCTTTTGCTTTTCGCCCTTACACTGTTTAAACCTTAAATATAATTTTCACGCCACCAATGTTAAGAACTAAACCATAGCTGAGTTGGTTAAAGCGCTTGGACGTTGGATTGGAAGTCTTGGGTTTAAAACCCACCGGAGCCACACAAATTTTAAACCCTCCATTGAATTGTGACTTGGGCCACGTGGCGGCCTCCAGGCTTGCCATGTGGCAGCTCCGCATTGGACTGAAAACTCAAAGGTCAACCTAATAAACCAACCGATGATTGCCAAGTGTCAAATGTTGATTGGTCCAAATGGTATATTTCATGGAATATTCCAAGGAATACTCCAAGGAATATTCCCAAAATATTTTGAGGAATATTCCTGAAATAGTTTTTTTTTAATAATTTTCCAAAGTGCAGTCAACCTTGGTCAAACTCAGCTTTTGAAGGATATTGTAAACTTCAAACCTTCATAACTTTCTCATGTAAAGTCAGATTTGAGTGTCGTTCATGGAGTTGGGATCGTATCGCCGAGGCCTATCCAGACGCTTAGGTTCCAGGTGATTTTGAGCACTTAAAATTTTGAGTTTTTTCCCAAGCTCAGTCTTGAGCCCCTTCTCACACCTCCAAAACGAGAGGCTTTTGGTCCCCAAAAGCTTACTAAAATGCTGAACTGATCTGTACTACAGAAAATGAGAGAATTAACATCCTCTTCTCCTTAGCCCTTCAAAAAATTTCTTTTCATGGAAAATGAAATTGATCCCAAATGGAAAGAAATTGACATTTCCCTTCTTGAATATGCTTTTCCTCCTGTCCACAACTGTCTTTCTTGCATTCACACAGAATTTTTCTGGTGAGAAATATACAGAATGAAACTGTACAACGCTGCCTTGATCAATGATCTAAGGTGGCTAAAAAAAAACAAGATATTACAACATAAAATGCATGCATACATTAGAAATTTGCATATGTACAAAAGGAGTACGTCTTATTGTGTCAAGAAGTCCATCCAGTTCTCACCAAGCCACTTCCATGGTGATTTTTATTGCTGCAACTTTTCCTCATGTGAAACTTCCATTTCCACATCAATAATGGAATCTGTGGATTCACCTTTGCCAAGCTTCTTGTCCTCTTGCTGCATGTGTGTAGGACGATGAGTTGGATGCAAATTCCAACAATGAGAGACAACATGTCGCTTCTTTTGGCAAAAAGTGAAAATATTATGCACCTTCTTTGAAGGTAGTCTTTGCTTCATCTACTTCCTATGTGCTTTCTTCCTTATCCAGCACCTCAAAACATGATGGTGAAATCGACCACAATATGTACAAGAATTATTTCTTCCATTAAAGCATGTAAAGTTATCATGCCTTGTAGAAACAAAATAAAATTGATCATGAGAAGATTTATACCTCTTATGCTGCTTTGCATGTTCATCCTTTTTGCCTCCATGAGGAGATGAACTAGTAGAGGCTCCAACTTTCAATTGCAGACTAACATCATCATTCTTGTCTTGAAAATTGCTTTAAACTGCATGCTTGCCATAATTTGCATGTCTACCATCTTCTTGCTGCAACAAAGGCTTAAAGCAGTGGAATTCATCATTGAAACAAATTTGACATATTTGATTCATGGAACTTGGAACAAAAGCTCTCTTTTCATTTGCCTCACATGCCTTCATGGCTTTGGAGTCTTCGCCATTATATTGCACATAACCAAGACCAAGATTCTTGGGTCATTCCTCAACAGAAAGGAGTTCAGCCATGCCTTGTGCATGATTTCCTAATCCTTTGCCTACATAACCCATTTTAAACAATAACTTGGATCCTACTCCTCTTGTATGATTTTCGAAAGAACCAAAATGTCTTTCTAAAGAGGAAATTGAAGACACATAAGAATGGATTACCTCTCCCTCACACATGTTCTTGGTCAAAGCCTCTTAGGCTTGGTGGAGCTACAACTCCATATCATGAAATATTTGAAGAATTTCTTCTTTCTCCTAATTCATGGCCAATAATTTCTCATGAAGCTCCGTGCTTTCTCTTCTATCCTCAAACACGATCTGTACCATATCCTTCAATATAATGAATTCATGCTTCATATTTTCATCGAAGAACCTTGTGAAGGAGGAAAATTCACTTGAAGAAGTTTTCATTATGATGGCGATGAAAAAATTAACTTCAACAATGTTCTTAAAGCTTTTCAAAGAAAAGGACAAATCTTTTTCACCCAAATGTCTTTACAGCCATCATATATTCAAGTAGCCAACAACACACAAATAAAGTGAAAATCTTGTTCAAGCAGCCAACAACAAACCAAATAAAGTGAAAATATTGGAGTGGTTTTGAGGTCCTTTTTGAGGTAAGGAAGATATCTTCTATTCCTTTTTGTATTCTCTAAGACTTAACTAATCAGTAGTTATCCCCAAACTTCAACAAACTCAAACAACATGCAGTTTAAAACTAGTAAAGCAGTCAATCTTTTACAATGCTTCCAACACCTTTCAAGCTATACAATCAAGCTATTGTCATGTCAATCAAGCAACCTGGCTCTGATACCAACCTAATCTGAAAATGGAATGTACTTGAAAAGGGTGCAAGGTATCCATTTTCATTTATGTAAATGAGTGCAAATACTCCAAAATTTAAATCTGAAAATGTGAGAACTTCTTATTTCTAATATAGAGATGGACTATAGGGGCATTTACCGGATATGTCACCTTTCGAAGAAATGATGAATCCAGAAGCTACCTTGCCCTCTTACAGACTTTTCCTAAAGAAATAATAGAAGTAAACACTCAGACTTAAATAAAATGACCTTACTCAAACTTGACGTTATGTGGAATTTTTGCTTGAAAGAGGTGTATGTCTTTTCTTCTATTTATGTGTTTTAATTTTATTTGTTTTTGCTGAAACTTAACATGTATATCAGCAACATAATTCAGCCATAGAATAAAAAAACACAACAGCAATATAATATAGGAGTTCACCCCAACTCTTGGGCTACATCTCCTTTGAGCTTCGTGAACATGACCAAACTCTTTGGGATTAAGATAATTAAATTATTTTACAAGATCCACACTTAACCACAATGAATACCAAATGATTCAAAGGGCTGAGAATACCATTTTAAATCCCTTTAATTTCTGTCCAATTCCTGCAAATAGCTTTAGGCTTCCATGGACACACATCCTTCTGTCGGTGCACTAATCTTCTCTGAGCTTCTAAATGGAACAAACTCCATCATATTTCTGTTTCTACTCCTGAAACCACTACCGATGCATAAAATAATGATCAAACATCAAATACCAATGGATAAATTGCTCACATTAAGCACAACATCCCCAAAAATATCTCTCCTCCACGGTTTGCCCAAGGCTGCCCACAACTTCACATCAACTTCTTCGATGCTTATACATATGAATATGACCTCTGTTATAATTTAGAACTACTCTATTGAGACCAAAAGGTTGAAGATACCCAAAATAAATAAAAAAATTTCTCAGAAAGGATCTCCCATGTGAAAGATATGGCCAAAACAAATTTTTTCCAGTTTGACCTAAACAAGCTCCACTAAATGTGGAGACACTGCCAGTTAACTTAACTAAATTGGCACATCTGCCTAATCTGGAGGGTGCGCTCCAAAATTTTCAGTGGTTAATTCTAGCACTAAATTCCATGTATGTTTGGCAGTCACATGCAATCGAGTTTTTCGGTGGAACCGTCGGAGTTAACGGTTTTCTAAACCGTGGCATTTAACTCTTATCGTGACATCCGCCTGAAATATGTGACTGCATAAATATAACTGTAACCATTGGTATTTGTAAACCACTGGATGATATCAACCCCATGGTTCTAGCCCATGGTCATGTGGGGTCGGGCTAGCCCCTTTTTCTTTCCGCCCTTACACTGTTTGAACCTTAAATATAATTTCTGCATCACCAATGTTAAGAACTAAAACATAGCCAAGTTGGTTAAAGTGCTTGAACTTTGGAAGTGAAGTCTTGGGTTCATAACCCGCTAGAGCCAAAAAAAAAATTAACCTGCCATTCAATTGTGACTTGGGGCCACGTGGCAGCCTCTAGGCCTACCACATGGAAGCTCCTCATTGGACCAAAAACTCAAAGGTAAAACCAATAAACCAACCGATGATTGCCAAGTGTCAAATGTTGATTGGTCCAAATGGTATATTCCATGGAATATTCCAAGGAATACTCCAAGAATATTTTTTTTTAATAATTTTGCAAAGTGCAGTCAACCTTGGTCAAACTCAGTTTTTGAAGGATGTTGTAAACTCAAAACCTTCATAACTTTCTCATGCGAATTCGGATTTGAGTATCGTTTGTGGAATTGGGATCATATCACTGAGGCCTATCTGGTAGCTTAGGTTCTAAGTGATTTTGAGCACTTAAAAGTTTGAGATTTTTCCCAAGCTCAGTCTTGAGCCCCTGATCAGTTTGAGGCAGCTTTGATTACATGAACTTGAAGAGTTCAACCAGCAATCCCAATAGGAGAATGTTGCATTGTGGTGAATGGTGTAAGATTTTTAGGATGAAAAGAAAATATTGCAGGCAAAAATTGAATCCTTATAGAAGAGTTGAAGGAGAATTAGTATGTCAATTCGAATTCCATATACTATAGGGAAAAATGAAATATCGCTTCATCATCAAGAAGATGAAGATAGTTCGTCTATGTCTAGCACTCAAAAGGCGCAATTAGTAGAAGAAGCCATTGGAGCCTTTTCCCCACCTTTTGAGGAATCTCCTTATGCACCAGCCTCGCCAAGAAATTATTCAG
The DNA here is from genome assembly GCA_034641835.2 of Pinus albicaulis. Taxonomy (NCBI): domain Eukaryota; kingdom Viridiplantae; phylum Streptophyta; class Pinopsida; order Pinales; family Pinaceae; genus Pinus; species Pinus albicaulis. The sequence continues at coordinate 130,266,825 of CM076572.1, read as the reverse complement.
AGAAGGACGAGGCCTCCAACAACCATGATATTGGAGCTTAAGAGAGGCATACCAGAGGAATGGGTATGATTTTGATGCACAAGATGGGCTATTAGGGAGGTCAAGGCCTAGACAAGCAATCCCACGACAGAATCCATTCGATCTTAGTACAGGAAAGGCAAAAATATGAGGGATTTATCTATGACCAATCGATATGTGACTACTGAGGGAAGATAGATCACATTTCAGATTGATGTTGGTCCCTACACCCTAACCTGATGTCGAGGAAGCTGCAAGAGTACAAAGGTAAATAGTTGAAACACTCTAGCAGTGATTCAGAAGGTGAGTCCTTAAATCAAATATTTATGTTGAAACTCATTAGAAGTATTTATCCATGTACCTTTTGTGGGAGTAACAGACATTTTGTAGAGGAATACTATAAGTATAAGGTTTTCAGAAAAAAAGTGGGTGCTACAAGGAGTAGGTCGCAGAAAGATGATGAAAAATTGCACATGAAGAAACGATGAGGAAATGAATTGCTACAATCAAAGAAAGACTCAACACCATCTAGACAAAGCTCAGACCGATCCAACAAGAGGTCTATAAATACATCACTAGGAGAAAAAAATTGTCCTCAATGCAAGTTGAGTTAACATTTGAAGAGCACATGTCTGATGTGACCGTGTGAGACAACACCAACACAAGCAGAACAAGAGGCAACAAAAGAACTTGGAGCAGAGAAACATAAGTCTCTAAAGAAGTCTCCTACTTGGATCTCAGAAAAATTTATGTTGTATTTATAAATGTGTGTTTGTAAGTTGTCATCGCGTGAGTAGGCCTAGTCGAGTCTATAACTAGGGTTGAGTTGGTTTTAATACTTATGCATGTTTTTATAAAACACATGTTTGTAATAAAAGATATGGAGGTCCAAAAGTCCCTTTTGTTGAGAGGTATGATCCAAAATGGATCTTGTTAGGTCAAGTCGAAGTTTGCTATATGTTTGAAGACCAAGATGGTCCTAGGTGGAAAAATTATTCTCAACATGTATAGACTTTTACCATCCCAGTTTCTTGCGAAAATAGTGCCAAGTCAAGGAGTTCAATGCGTTGATTCTGGTGGTATCTCTGGTTTCACATTTGGCCTTCATATGAGGGATAAAACACTCGTTTAAGTTCTTAATTCAACCAGGTGACAAGTCAAAGTTACCACAGGTCAAAGTGAAAACATAGATGCTGGTGAATGGTCAAGGTTCTAGTTTACATTGTGGCAAGACTGGATTCTTCCAAGTATCTCACTTTGGTTTATCAAAATGTTATTGGTTGATGTATTTTAATTCAGCCAAAAAAGAGAGTGCCATCTAGGCCAATGAATGGCTTCCATGTGACCTCTCATAGCATTTTGATTTTTTTTATAAGTTGCAGGGTTCTAGTAAATTCAAACTCTCAACCTCAACAATGTCAGACAATGCAATTGCCAACATGCCAACCACATTTTCCTTGCAATGGAAGGGCAATTTGTTGAATAAATGCTAAGACATATCAAAGGGGGGTAAGGTTAAATTATGGTATTTATTTTGGAGTAGGTATATATGGTTTAAAAATATATATATCAAATATGGCACAATGAATATGTATTAAAGTCAAAAAACTGGAGTCCTATACAGTTTCAAAAACCCTATAACATTATGTAATTAAAACATATGTTATCGTTATGGTGTATTAAACTCAAAGGTGGAGTTGTTCATCATTAATACATGTGGACTATGTTACATTGGTTAATATACACTTCAAAACATAGCTATTTCATACACGACCACAACATGATTATCCGCCAGCCTTTGATACAGTCAGCACGAATGGAGCGAGATTCATATACGACCCAATATTAAATGTTCGCATATACAACAATATGTCATATTTAAATTTCACAACGGAGGTCGCATATGTGGCATGTGAGATGGAAATCAATGCGGGTTGTTCAACCCACAACATTGGACTCCTGTTGCAGCAAGCCAAAAACTACCCGAGAAAATCCAAGGGTAAGTGGTTTAATATACCGTCAGGTATGTGGTTATGAAAAATCTCACTCAGTGCAGCGTTGATGTGGCACAAAACTTAAACATATTAACACCATTGAGAATGCTAAGTGAGTGCATTTTAGTTATTTCACCTACCACAGGACGAAGTCCAAATGGACGAAGTCCAAATGGACCACAAACAGCAATAATTAAAGTTATATCCGGTAATGTGCTATGTGCCAAAATAATTGCAACACTTTGTAATGATGGCCAACAATAATGCGCCAACCAGAAAAGTTAAAAACCATTTTGTTATGTTTAATTATGCGGAGTCATGGTTTTTATAACCATTTGAAAACTTAGGATAGAGTTTAAGTTGTGATGCAATGACTTAAAATGGTATATGGGTTATTATTATAATTGCGTAATTGAATTCAAAAAAGGAAAGGTTGTTACCTGGTTGTAACAACAATTCCAAAATTAACATTGGAAAAATGATATAAAAGGAGGTCGAAGCTCCTTTCAAATACATGCCATTCACGAAGCAAAGGAAAGCATTACCATTTTTAGCGTTTCAGAAGTAATTCAAGCAATCCAAAGTACTGTTGCAATGAAGTTCTAAGCACTAGGAGGTTTGAAGCCACTGCTCCATCTGGTAGTTGTGCATCTTGAAGTTTTGGTCAAGTTAGTTTTTTGGCTTTCTGAAAGCATATGAATGCCAAATTGGCATGTTCTATATTCAACTGAAGTACTTGTTTATCAGTTGCGGCAGTGAATTCTATGGATGATTGTACCTCAATTGTGTCTCAGGTAGATAAGTGTAGACAAGGTAAATAATCAATGTATTGTTGAAACTCGAATACTCGATTTCAGTAGAGGCAAGAGTCATTGTTTAGAGAATATATTTTTGTGGTAAATGACAAGTCGTTTGTAGAATTTCAAGTGAAATTCTGAGAGTTATTTGAAGGAGAGAATTTCCATACTGAGGGAAATACTCGTAATTGTATCAGCAATATTGATGTACCTCTTCTAACTCACTAAAGTACGAGTGGCCTAGCCATTTTTGCAGGGCCTCAAGACATATTCCATGAGGGGTGAACTCTGTCAACAATATCGGTGTCATTTTATTTGATGTTGCATGATTATGTGTGTCGTGTCCTTTAAGGTTAACTTACTCAACTAAACTTATTCATTGTTTCGAAAGGCCTATTTAACACTTTCCAAGTGTCAGGTAGTGATATTTTTCTGAAATTTCAGATCAGATAACCACTAGGATTCTTTGAAATATTACCGTGTTCATGTGGGAAAAAATAGAATGTAACTATTTCCCTTTCTTATGATACATGTGAAGTAGGTATAAATGATCATGACTTGGTTATTTTTATGTAATCTACTTTATGCATGTGAACTTGGATGGTTAGAAATTTCATAACCATACACATTCATGGATAAATAGATATGTTTTTTTATTATGTGTCTTTGATTAATACATGTGTGGTGTCAATAAAAAGGTATGCATCGATACTCATTATACATTTTATTTGCGTATGTGTAAGAAACTAGTTGTGCACTTGAGGATGCATGTAAAAGAAAATATCAATGACATATTTTAACATTATCATGCATGTGCAAGGAAGTGGAACATAAAAAAGTGTTTAAAGCATAACTAGTAAAGGTTGATTATTTGGGTTTGATAAATGAATATTTTATACAATCATCATGTTAGAGCTTGCTAACGGGAGTGATTGTAGGAAATAAATGTGACTTATGTGAAATATCGACTATATTTAACATTATGGAAGGAAATGAGCTAATGGTACATATATATTGAGGGATTTTCAAATGCAAGATAATCTACTGTAGAGAGCAAGCAGGCCATAAAAACATAATTCTCAAGGAATTATAGGGTAAATGATATCATGATTAATGTAATGCCTCTAGGTAGTTATGTTTGAATTTAATACAATATTTCTTTGTAAAAATGTTAACAAATGTAAGGGATGGACTCCCTTGCTACCATTAAGTGGTGAGGGGTGAGCATATTCACGAAACCTTTATTAAAATAAACGTCCATTGATTTTTTTACTTATTTTTTCATTGTGATGATATTGGTACTTTGCATGATGTTGAAACTTATATCATGATATATGTTATTAACTAGCCTAATTAAATGGAGATTGGTAATAATGCAAGGTTACAACAAGATTTATGTTAACATGTTTCAATAATGGTTGTTATGTTATGTGACTTATTATTCCATTTATAAAATTACTTTATTTAATAACATTCATTTTATCTAATGAGCCATTAAATAATATGGAATAATTCATTGGAAATATTACATGATAGTAAATTTAGTGCAAATATTCCAATTCTATGTATTTTTGCACAAAATGTATTACCAATATTACAATTATTAAATTTTGAATTTTTTAAATTTAAATTTAAATTTATTCATACCATTATTAATTTTTATTTTTTAGAATTTAAATATAAATTTATTTATATATAATTTGATGGAGTACTAACAGATTCTAGAGAAATAAATTCTTTGAAAAAAATTGTTTGAATATTTTCATATTTAAACAAATTTGTTTGTATTTAAATCATAATAGAAAATTTTATTAAGGATAATGAGACACTTAATATTTTTTTTTATGGAAAAGTAATTTTCTTTATTGTTAAATATGAAAAATAAAATTTGTTATAGAAAATGGTACCATGAAAAGTAAAAAGCTTGATGGTAAATTTTTTCCAACAATGAAAAGGTGGTTGGACAATTTGAACAATTACCTATTCCTCTGGGGATAAGAGAATCATCCCAGTGAGGAATGGGGGTGCTGTTCAAGGAATAAGGAGAGAGTGGAAATTTTCCTGAGCTAATAGAGACCAGTGGAAATACTTAGTAATCCTGATAAATTTTTTGGCACTGACTGGACTAGGAGTCTTGAGGTCACAGTAGAAAAACCACTGTTAACCTGTACCTTTCAGGAGTGGAGCACGGGGGCAAGAGGAGGATGTAATCGCCTATCTTGATTGTTGGGAGGACCTCAGCAGCAAAAATATTGTATTGCGCAGATAAGTATCTGTACATTACACTGAATTATGATGTGAACTAGTTTTCAAATACAGGTATTATTTAGTTAGAGGCAAGACCAATATTCTTATGAGCAGTACATTATAAAGAGCGAAATTTGTATTTATTTTTGAACCTAGAAATTTATGTTTGAGTTCAGTAAATTAACGATAGAAATTATAGTGTATTTTAAGTTCAGTCATTAAGCTAAAGGCAAAGAAGGAAATATAGAATATTTATTTTCAAATTACACGGCAGTGACTGTGTTCTATGTGAGTAACTGTGTTCTGTGAGAACAGTGTAAACCAAGATTTGGGTTGTATATTTTACAGTTAATATCTTAAAATAGTAAATAGTATAATTTTGTTATAGAACTACATTGAAAGATTGAAAATAGTATTGTAAAATGTGCAAATAGGAAAAAAACAGTAAACCCATATTCAAGCTAATAGACTAAGTTAGATATTTGTAAAGGTAAAAAAAAATATATATTATGTAGAAAAATTATTAATGACAAAACATGAGAGTGGATTGTCGGTCGAGGGTACAAGGTGAAACCCTAACGCAAGACACATTGTCCCTCAAACGCAGCTATAATCGGACAAATACGTGAGGTAGTCCGAACACCAAATAACTATGAAATTCTTAACATCAAGAAGCTATAACCATCAAATTAGAAACAAAGAATTGGAAAATATATTTATGGTAAAGACAATCGTAGACTCTTTTATTTACAAAAAACAGACCCAAAAGGATCATAAGTTATGTGTTGACAGAGATATACATATAACATATATAGAATCTAGGCATAACGACTATACACTGGAAAAAGTAATGCGAGTAGCAACAATATATATACAGGAAACCAAATGAAAAGAACTGTATTTTGGAGAACAAAAAATTAACGCGACAATAAAAAATCAATGAAGGGAATTCATTATCGAATTGTAGAAATAGAACTCATATATAAACATTTGAAAAGTTACTTAACCAAAATGATGAAGATTTCTATATTAACAACCGCCAGTATCAAAGCAGTGGCCTGAAAGGTATGACCCGGAAAATATTTAAATGCCTACACAAGAAATGTAGCAAGAATAGTTCTTAGATAGAAATAGTCAATGTAACTTGATTGAAAATAAATTAACTAAACATGGGTAGAAATTGTTTCTCAGTAAAAGAGAAAAATATGCGAGAGGAATGATAAACCCTAGCCATTGTACGCAACCTCTTAGGAATACCTGGAAAGAGTAGGATAAGTTAGCTGGGAAATATATTTTGCATTATGAATAATTGGAGAACATTGCAGAAGATAATTCCCTTTTGATAAGGGAACCCACCTGCAAACAAAGAAAAACCTTGAAACGCTATGAGGTAAACATGAATCCAAATTGAAAATGCAAAGTAAATTTGAACACAACATATGAAGGACACCTTGGAACTGGGTTTACTTGTGGAGGGTAGTCCTTGTGAATCATCCTAACCCGAAGCTAGAAGTTACAAACGAGTTGAAAGCTTAAACACCCAATGACACAAATTTCAATTGTAATACCCAAAGTAAAACAAAAACGTCACATGGAATCCAAAGTTACCTAAGCTGCATAGTAATGAAGCCATTAAGAATGGCACTAAAGAACTGAACATCGACTTTGGAGCGGAGTTCCTGTCAAAGACCAGAGAAAAACGGAGTAGAGACACCAAAATCCACACTCGGAAGGTTCCCTCTCACTGCAAAACAATGTTTGTTTGCCATCAGAGAACCTTAACCACAGCGAAGGTAGAACCATTCACAATAGAGTTGGCCCTCCACAAAACATGATGATACTTTCTTGTAGAGCCAAGGTAAGAAGCCAGAAAAACAAGAGCTAAGAATCAAATGAGAAATTCACATAGGGTTCTACGAGATTAACTCATTCTTCCCACCAGAGAAATGGACCGTCGATCTCTAGGTGAATGGATGGTGGGGATTATGGCAGGTGGCCTTGAATCTCACACCAAATCTACGGACAATCGCCAGATGTAGAAGGATGTACTCAATAGAACTGAGACCATTAAATTAACCAGGATGTGCCACCTCCCAAAAAATGTATGAATCAAATTACACAAATCTCCTATCTTAAATTCGACGATCTGGTGTGTAACATTATTAATCCTAGCATTAAATTCTAAGGCTAGTAGAAAAATTACAAAGGTAAAAACTTTGAGATCATATAATACATTCATGCCATTTTTGTGGCAAGTTAATACATATAATGAGTTCAAGCCATGACTGTGGTAAGTTTAGGTTAAAGTTTACATTAATTTTTTAGGTAAAACAATAATGTTTATGGTAAGAACCTCTTGAATAGGTTTTAGTTTTGTTTATGGTAAAACGTTGTTTTAACTATGGAGTAAAAATATTTTTATTTTTTTATTAGTGTTACGTGGTATCAGAGCATCATTCATTCACTGGGACCCTAAGGGTCATGTGACTATTTAAGTTGTGTGTATACTAATGCACAAAAGATAATCATAAGAGGAAAATGTCATGACAAGGGGGTCAATGCAACAAGCACACCAGAATACCACGGAACCCCAAACACGACCAGAAGTGAGCCCTAAGATGTGGGTTCAGCTGAGTGTGAATAAACACCAGTAAACAAGTAGACTGCTGGAGGAACATCAGCACCAAAAAGCATATTTTTGAATAATGTATAGAAGCTACAGGAAGAGATGGTGCGGGTTTGAAGTGATAACAAACGCTTAATGCAAGAGCAAGAAAAGGTACTCAAGAGCTAGTCAGACAAGCAGAATCAGGGAATGGAACAACCTAGTGTTGCTAAAGACATGCAAGAAGGTAATGAGTGACAAAAAAGGGACTACAACACCGACAGAGTGGAAAGAAGCCCTTCCTAGAAAAGAAACAAGAAAAAAAACTATAATGAAGCAGAGTCTAGAAATTTGTTGGATCAGCAAGAAGTTAAGAAGAAAAAAGTGGATCTTCAGTGTTAGTTTCAAAAAATAAAACCACCAACATTTGATGGTGAAGCTGAGGAAATGGCAGAGGCTTGGTTGATAAATATGAAAAAATAATTTCAAGTGTACGAGTATAGTAGAAATTTGAATTTCATACTGGCCATATATCAATTAAGGGAGAAATTCACTCTGTGGTGGGAAGAAGTAAAGAATGTTTGCAGCATTGAGGACCAATATGTTACCTGGGAATCGTTCCAGTAATACTTTAAAGAGAAGTATTTAACAGAACATTTCTACGATGAGAAATATAAATAATTTCATGACTTGAAGCTAGGACAGATGACCATGGACGAGTATATCACCAAGTTCACCTCTCTGTTAAGATATGTTCCATACCTCAGAGATGAAAAGGCTGAAGTACAAAGACTTTTGAGAAGTTTTCCAACACATATGAAGGAGTGAATTGAATTTGTAAATCCCAAAACCATGGACGAAGTTATTCGTAAGGCACGAATGTGCTACCAATAGTCCATTGAAAAAGGGGAAGTGGGAAAAAGTTGGCAGCCAAAAAAAGGACAGAAAAGAAACTCAAACTTCAAGAGTGCCAAAAGTAATAATTTTAAGAATTTTGCACGAAGTTCTATAAGTAAGCAGTTTGGCACAAACCATCAGAGAACCCGATGGTTAGCTAAAGAGAGGCCTAGAGAGGCATCTAGAAAACTTAAGCAAGGGCAAGTGACCAAACCACCTCTGCAATGTTGGTTGTGTGGAGAGGCACATTATTACAAAAGTTTCCCACAGCGAGCAAGAAATGAAACAGTTGCAAATTTACAGGAGGCCTCTACAGTAGGTGATCTGGCTCGAAGCATACCTCGTATCAATGTATCATTGGAGGATCGATAGGCAGATTATCAACCAATAATGATAGATTTGGAAGGTAAATTACTGTCTCAATCTGTTTCTATTTTGGTAGACCCAGGGCAACTTTAAGTTATGTTAATCCCAAAATAGTGGAAATTTGAAAATTAAAAGTGTAGAAATTTAAAAACCCTTGGTTGGTACAGCGAGCTACAGGAGCAAAAATAAAGGTAACTGCCAAAATTCCAAACTGCATATTAGAAATTGCAGAATTAAATGTGGACCTAAACATACTCCCATTAGGGTCCTATGATGTTTTTTTGGTCATGGACTGGCTAGAAAAACATTGGACCTTAGTGGAATAAAAAGAAAATATTATCTATTATAGAATGCAAGATGGTACAAGCAAAGAGATTCAGGGGATCAAGAAACCACTACAGGTACATCCTATTATAACATTCTAGATGAATAAGTGTATGAGGAAGAGATGTCAGATTTATGCCATCTAGGTGGGATATGCCAATTCCAAGGAAAAATAATCTATGATGGAAAACATACCAGTGTTACAAGATTTCATGGATGTATTTCCATAAAATATCCCCAGATCACCACCAAGAAGAGATGTTGATTTTACCTTTGAATTAATGCTAGGAGCATCACCTCTATCAAGGGCTCCTTAAATAATGGGTTTTTCAGAATTAAGTGAATTAAAAATGCAGTTGCAAGAACTGTTGGACAAAGGATATTTTCGTCCAAGTGTGTCCCCTTGGGGAGCACGAGTTTTGTTCGTTAAGAATAAGGACAAAACCATGCAAATGTGCATGGACTATAGATAGCTCAACAAGTTAACAGTAAAAAATAAATATCCTTTACCAAGGATTGATGCTCTGTTTGATCAGGTGAAAGGGAACACATTATTTTCAAACATTGATTTAAGATCTATATATCACTAGATCCAAATCAAGGATGAAGACATTTACAAGACGACTTTCCTTACTATGTACGCGCATTATGAGTTTGTGGTGTTATGCTTTGGGTTACCAAATAAACCAACAACATTTATGAGATTAATGCATGGTATATTCCATCCTTTCCTGGATAATTTTGTACTTATATTCATTGTTGATATTCTAATTTATTCTAAGAACCAGGAAGAACATAAAGAACATTTAAGGATTGTGCTGGAAATGTTAAGAAAACACCAACTGTAGGCTAAGTTAAGCAAGTGTGATTTCTTCAAAACAGAAATCCAGTACTTAGGCCACGTTATTTCAACAGAAGGGATAGCTCTTGATCCAGAGAAATCAAAACAATCATGAAATGGTAGGTACCCCAAAATGTGGCGGATATTTGTTCCTTTATGGGATTGGTTGGGTACTATTGAAGATTTATTGAAGGATTTTCTAAAATTGCTTTTCATAATACGTCGTTGCATAGAAAAGGAAAAGTCTTTAAGTGGACTATGGAGAGCCAGAACAGTGTTGAAAGGTTGAAGCAGCTATTGACCACTCCACCAGTGTTGAGGGTAGCTGACCCCAATAAATAATATGAATATTTTACAGATGCTTGTAAAGAGCGAGTTGGGGTAGTTTTATCTCAGGAAGGGAAAGTAGTGGCGTATGAGTCAAGAAATTTGAAGGAACATGAGAAAATATACTCAGCTTACAATCTAGAATTAACAGCAGTAGTAAATGAACTCCGGGTATGGAGGCACTAATTGGTGGGTAAGAAGTTTGTGCTAAAGATGAACCATAGCAGCCTAACCAATTATTTCAAGCAAGCTGATTTAAACTCCCGACAAGCAAGATGGAATGCCTTCTTAAGTGAGTTTGATATGGACATCCAGCACGTGAAGGGTAAGGAAAATCGGGTGGCTGATACTTTAAGTAGAAAGCTGCATTGTGTTTATGAGATTTACTATAATCAGTTTGAATGTAATTTTTGGATCAAGTAAAAGAGGACACATAGAAGGATCTTGAATATAAATTTTTATGGGAGCAAATGGAAGAGGCCAGAAAGTAAGGAAATACTTCTGAGTATGGAGTTAACCAAGAAAAAATGATAACCTTTAGAGGAAAGTTGTACGTACCAAACCATGTGGACCTAAATGAGCTAATCATGAATGAATATCATCGGAGTAATTATGTGGAACACCTAAGATACCAGAAAATGTTAACTGCTATTAGAAAATTATATTTCTGTCCTGGTATGCATAAAAATATTGATGAATATTTAAATAGATGTTTGGAGTGTCAAAAAGTAAAGGTGGAGCATCGACATCCCGCAGGATTGTTGCAGCCCATACCAGTACCTGAATGGAAGTGGGAGGTCATATCCCTAGACTTCATTACGAGTTTACCAATTTCAAAGAGGCACAATAACTCCATCATGGTGGTAATTGACAGATTGAGTAAATATGCACATTTTATACCTGTACAGTCTACTTATAAGACTGTATAGATAACATATATTTTCATGAGAGAAATATTCAGACTACACGGCATTCCAAAAACTGTTATCTTATACAAGGATATTAAGTTTACTTCAGCATTTTGGAAGAATCTGTTTATAGGTCTAGGGACCAAAATAAACTTTAGCACTGCTTATCATCCCCAAAGAGATGGTAAAAAAGAGTGGGTAAATCAAGTTTTGGAAGACATGCGGCGCATGTACGTGATGCAACGACCAACAAAATGGGAAGACTAATTGCATCTGGTTGAATTTTCTTACAACAATGGTTACCAGGAGTCCCTTAAGATGAGTTCTTTCGAAACTCTATATGGGAGGCAGTGTCACACACACATAAATTAGAGCATCTCCGAAATGAGACTAATTTTGGGACCATAAATGCTGGCTAAAATGGAATCAAAAGTAAAGAAGGTAAAACAAAATTTGAAGGTTGCGCAAGATCGGCAGAAGATCTATGTAGATAAGAATATTACTTATCGGGAATTCGAAGTGGGAGATCATGTGTATGTGAGGATCAAACCCAAGAAAAGTACCTTGAAGTTAACCTCTTGTGCCAAGTTGGCTCCCAGGTTTTGTGGACCCTTCCAAATCTTGGAAAGGGTAGGACCCGTGGCTTATCAGCTTGCTTTACCCAGTCATATCCGGGTACATAATGTGTTTCATGTGTCCCCGTTAAAGCGATATGTGAATGATTCGAAGAACATAATTCATTGGAAAAATATACAGGCAGGATAGAATTAAAAATCCTAACTTTAAGTATGATTTCTTTATGAAAATTTGACAAGGAATTTTGTTGTTTACAGCTAGAGAAAGACAACAAGTTTCTAGTCGAGCCTCAATGCATACTTGACAAGATAGAAATTATGCTCTGGAAGTGAGTCATCACCCAGGTTACCCAGGATAAACTGCAGTGGAATCACTTCGGCCTCGATGAGGCTACTTGGGAGGACGAAACATTTGTGCCCGAGGGTTACCCAGAGCTATTTTCTGAGTTGGACTTAAACACCAAGGACGGTGCTACTTCCAGGGGGAAGTTGTGATAGATGCATTTAGTGTTAACTAGTTGTTAACTAGTTAAATGACATTTTATTATTTTTAAGAGAAAAGACTGAGACACTTAATTTTTTTTTTTTGTGTGTGGAAAAGTTATTTTCCTTATTGTTAAATATGAAAAATAAAATTAGTTATGGAAAATGGTTCCATGAAAAGTAAAAAAGTATCATGGTAAATGTTTTCCAAGAACTGAAAAGGTGGTTGGACAGTTTGAAGAGTTACATGTTCCTATGGGGATAAGAGACTCATCCCAGTGAGGAATGGGAATTATGTTCATGGACTAAGGAGAGAGTGGAAATTTTCCTAAGTTGGTAGAGATCAGTGGAAAACACTTAGTAATCCTGATAAAGTTTCTGGTAGTGATTGGACTAGGAGTCCTGAGGTCACAACATAAAAACCATTTTCAACCCATACCTTTCACGAGTGGAGCACGAGGGTAAGAGGAGGATGTAATCACCTCTCTTGAAGGTTGGGAGGACCTCAGTAGCGAAAATATTTTATTGTTTAGATAAGTATATGTACATTACACTGAATTATGATGTGAAATAGTTTTCATATACAGGTATTATTTAGTTAGAGGCAATAACAGTATTCTTATGAGCAGTATGTTAGAAAGAGTGAAGTTTGTATTTATTTCTGAACATAGCAAGTTATGTTTGAGTTCAGTAAATTAAGGATAGAACTTATAATGTATTTTAAGTTAAGTAATTAAGCTAAAGGCAAAGAAATAAATATAAAATATTTATGTTCAAATTACATGGTAGTGATTGTGCTCTGTGTGAGTGACTCTGTTTGGTGAGAACATTGGAAACCAAGATTTGGGTTGTATATTTTACAGTGAATATCTTAAAATAGTAAATAGTAGAATTTTTTTGTAGAACTATATTGAAAGATTGAAAATAGTATTGTAAAATGTGCCAATAGGAAAAAGACAATAAACCCATATTCAAGCTAATAGACTAAATTAGATAGATGTAAAAGTAAAAGCACATATATATTCTGTAGAAAATTTCTAAATGACAAAATATTAGAGTGGACTATCGGTTGAGGGTACAAGGTGAAACCCTAACGAAAGATGCATTGTCCCTCAAGCACAGCTATACTCAGAAAAATAAGTGAGGTGGCCCAAACACCAAATAACTATGAAATTCTTAACAGCAAAAAGCTATAACAATCAAATTAAAAACATAGAATTGGAAAATGGAGTTACGCTAAAGATAGTCGTAAACTCTTTTATTTACAAAAAAGAGACCCAAAAAAATCATAAATTATGTGTCAACAGATATATACATATAACGTATACAGAATCTGGGCGTAAGAATATATGCTGGAAAAAGTAATGTGGGTAGCGACTATATATATACAGGAAACCAAATGAAAAGAACTGTATTTTAGAGAACAGAAAAGTATCACGATAATAACAAATCCAATGAATGGAATTCATTATCGAACTTTAGAAATAAAACTTAGATATAAACATCTGAAAAGTTATTTAACCAAAAGCAATGAAGATTTATGTATTAAGAACTGCCAGTATCAAAACCATGGCCTGAAAGATATGACCTTGAAAATATTTAAATGTCTACACAAGAAATGTAGCAACAACATTTCTTAGAAAGAAATAATCGATGTAACTCCACTGAAAATACATTAACTAAACATGGGTAGAAACCGTTTCTCAATAAAAGAGAAAAATATGCCAGAGGAATGACAAACCCTGGACATTGTGTGAAACCCCTTATGAATACCTGTAAAGAGCCGGATAAGTTAGCTAGGAAACGAAGTTTGCATTATGAACAATCGGAGAACATTGCAGAAGATAATGCCCTTTTGATAAGGGAACCCACCCGCAAAAAAAGTAAAAGCCCGAAACGCTGTGAGGTAAACATGAATCCAAACTAAAAATGCAAAGGAAATTCGAACACGATGGATGAAGGACACCTTGGAACCGGGTTTACCTGTTGAGGGTAGTCCTCGTGAATCATCCAACCCCAAAGATGGAAGTTACAAACGAGTTGAAGTTTTAAAAACCCAATGACACAAATTGCAATTTTAATATCCTAATTAAAAAGAAACGTCGCATGGAATCCAAAGTTACCTGAGATGCATAGGAAGAAAGGTGTCAAGAATGGTACTGAAGAGCCGAACAACGACTTTGGAGCGAAGTTCCTGTCAGAGACCGGAGGAAAATAGAGCAGAGAAATATAACAATTTTATTTATATAAAAATATAAATTTTCACAATAAAAAATATAATCATAATATTTCCAAAATCAAAATCGAATGTGTCGAACGTTTAAACATTAATGTTACACAGATAAAATGGCACACACTCAATATATTCTATATATTATTAATCAAGGAAAATTACGCACATATATATACAAGCAGAAGTCTCAAGATAGGAATTCTATCTTAGACATACAGTAGTGTGGTTGAGAGATTCTCTCAACCACACACTAAACTAGGAGAAACTATATTCTAGCTAATTCCTATTATGTAGGAACAAACTCCTCAAATGGAGAATTACAACCATAAACAAGTAGGAATTAATTATTTCTAACTCCCCCCCTTAATGACTACTTGTCATGATAGTGATTCACAAAGTCTCGTTGTGGTCAAACATAACAAAGAATGTGTCGACGTCCATATAAAAGAGCAACCATCTACCGGAATGCATGAGTACCAACTGCTGCAACCGTTAGTCCTGTAGAATGTCCTTCGCATACATGATTCTGTCGACCGTTTATCACTGCATATATGTACCTGCAAATCCACCACCATCAGAACCTCCAAAACACACTGCCTCTCTCGGACAGATCCGCAACTTCTCCGATCTGCTTCTTCGCAAATCTTCAAACGAAGTTGAGGCTTCCCGCGGATCTTCCAATCTGCCTCTCCCGGATAGGTCCGCAACTTCTCCGATCTGCTTTTCCGCAAATCGTCAAACGAAGATGAGGCTTCCCGCGGACCCCCATGAAGTTGAGTTGGCGTCTTCCTGAAAAGAAATCGTGTGCTTCCGCACCATTCCCGTGATTTGGCGCGTTGACACGAGTATGTACTGAATAGTTGCGCCAATTGCGCTTCTCAGCACGACTGTCAGTTAAGAAAGCACACCAACCCCCTTCTTCTCAGAGATCGATCAATCCTCTGAGACTGAGCCAGGTGTTATTGCAGTGCACCTGCTCGATTGAGCACAAAGCTCTGCTGAGCACACAGCTCTCATGCACACGCGGTCCACTCGTGTACATGCGGCCACAAAGGCACTTTTAGCCACGAAGGCAACCAGCCACAAAGGCTCTACAGATGGTTTCTGGATCACCACCAACCAGCCACAAAGGCAACCCATTATAAAGTGGTTTTAAGATCACCACGAACTTTCAGATGCCTTTAAAAGGCTTACATTTCATTCAACATTTGGAGTTTCTGGGTACATACAATGACCATTACAACAATTGGACTTGCTTATAACATGCTAGGGAGTCTATTCCACAAACCACACTAACTCAAAAAAAATCTATTTTGCTGTCCACCATTAACGTTGTCGCTGCTCCTTTACCTCATCTTTGCATTGTTCACATCTTGGGCATCTTTGTCGTTATCAAGTAAATTCTTGGAACTCCACGTTTCACCTGTCATTTGTTAGAGTAGCTAATTCTAACAAAATAACTTTACCTACATTGAGTTAGCTAGGCTCAATAAGGCTCAATAATCTTTAACCATGATTCCAAGAAACTAAATAAAAGCATAAACTCTTCAGATTTTAATTTCTCTATCTCTGCTCAAGGATAACTATTTCCCATGCCATCAAATTTACCACAATAAAACCTCAATATGCAAATTCACTCCAGCTATCTTTCTCTTCAATATGAGATACTTACACCTCACCTTGGCACAGCTTCCATCCACGGCCTCTTCTCCATTCCAGGCCACAATCCTACCACGGCTTCATCAAATGCTGCTAAACACAGCAAATGATGCAAATTTAATCGCTGAGCTCAAACCAATGCAGCCACGTCATCATGATAGCAGAGATTAATGTTGCGAAAATATATGAGGCTGGAACCTTTCCCATATCCTGAAGAACTGTCCATGTTTTTCGAGATTCATGAGAAATGTCAGTCCATGCGATTACCATAACTGGGACACCATAATCTGCTATAAAGCTTCGCAACCAAGCTGTACCATACCGCCATGAACAAGCTGATCTACTTTTCAGTGATGTCAACATGTTTAATTCTAAATTTTTCCACGGACGACATCTATTTTGAATCAAATGTAAAGATAACTATAAATAATCTTAACAAGTGCCTGAAACTCATTCTGTTCAGGCTGGCCACTATGGTATTCATCGACACTCGCAAAGATTTGATCGTAGAACAACCCAACTGTTTGATTTGCTTCTAAAGGAGGCAGACCCCATTCTGAACCTTTCATCTCGAAGGAAAGGCCGTAGTTCTGATTTGCTCACTTTACCATCTTTATTGTGATGGCTACTGCAGCAGACTTAGCCCCTTCAGCAGTTGATGCTAATGAATCCACCAATTTTGGAAGTGAGTTGAGCAAAGCTTCCTTCTTTATACGTTGATCTACAACACCAGTTGATTCGATAAAAATTTCTTCTGGATTCACTCCAAGAAGCTTCGCAACAGCCTCAGCACAGTCTAGTATATCTTGATAGCCTGGATCACTCGTTGCAGCATTTGCTTGACCTGCATTAATTAAAACTCCATGTGCCACAGATGATGCAGTCAAAACCTTCCTGCAGTAATTTTAGAAATAAAATTCTGTACAAAGAGGGTATTATTAGCATAAGAACTGGATTTCTCTTCAAACTGGAGGTCAGCGTCCCTCTTGCAATTGCAATGATCCTTTGCAACTGCAGCTTGATCCACAATTGCAGTTTCCACCGCAGCAAGACATGATGGGTCGGTTGAATATATTTGCGCACTATAAACTCTCTTATATTAATAATATCAATGACAAATAGCAGCTCAATTCAATTAAAATGAACGCAGATATCGATCTACCAGAGGACGCAACCATCGTTCCACCCAAGGACGCAGAAATCGATCTACCAGAGGACGCAACACCAATGCTTGCTCCAGCTCCGCTCGCCGTAGAAGTTTCACAAAATCACCCAAACGCTGAAGAAATAATTCATAAGAGAGTGAGATCTTGGGTGCAGCAGGACTTCACACTTCGTGCTAGCCTTATACGTCGATAAACATCCCATACAGCAGCAAATGTTATACAAAACGGCAACACAGCCAAAGTTAATGATGAAACAGCTCCACAATGGCTCCTGCGCAGTATGCCAGTCTTTCAGCAAAGACGTTACACACTGTTGTTTGAGAATCGCTCCAGATAACACTACAATGCATTAAACTTCGAAGGATCGCTCCACCTTCCGATTTCTCCTGAATTCAAAACACATTTTCACACAGGTCTTCCACAATGATGGCCCGGGGATTTCCAAGAACTCGATCACAAAACTCAACTTTGACAGTAAATATCATGCAGAGGGTGGTCGCAGTTCTTGACTTCCTTTCAAACTCGATCACATATTTCTTCGGATGAGATCTGACACATTCACTATATGGAGAACACGCAGCCCCGACAGAGCCTCAAACAGCTTCTTGAACATCACGTTCCCAACCCCGGGGCATCCAACAAGCAAGAAAATAATCGGAATGTTGGGTTTTCCGGAAACAAATCTCAATCTACTTTGTACAATATCGAAGCCGCTCAGAATCGCCAAGGCTATGACTCATCGCACCAATGTCGGCTCCACGGGCTGCTCCAAAGGCCGCAGGTTGAACAACACAAAGTATTTTTACTGGCAAACAGAACCGGCAAACATACTCCTCCGCCGCTTGTCACCAAAACCGCCGCCATGGCAAACAGCTTCAGATCTGATGCGCCATGGCTGTCTCTGCAACGACTTTCTACGATTTCATGGCACTGCGCCATCTTCGAAATCTACATCAACTTTCCCAATTCTGCTGAGTCCAAAAGAACTCGCCAGCGCTCCACTTCTGTACAGCATCCTCACCAGGAGCTCGCACGATCTCAATGGACAAACAAACAAAATAAAATAAAAACAAAACTCTCCATCTGCTATTTCCCTCAGCCCATGAAGGGCCGAGGCCCAGGCCCTTACGAGCTCTGAAGCTCTGATACCAAGATAAAATGGCACACACTCAATATATTCTATATATTATTAATCAAGGAAAATTACGCACATATATATACAAGCAGAAGTCTCAAGATAGGAATTCTATCTTAGACGTACAGTAGTGTGGTTGAGAGATTCTCTCAACCACACACTAAACTAGGAGAAACTATATTCTAGCTAATTCCTATTATGTAGGAACAAACTCCTCAAATGGAGAATTACAACCATAAACAAGTAGGAATTAATTATTTCTAACTTACACTTGCTAAAATATTATTGAATATTAAAAAATATAAAAATATAAATACTTTCTTTTTACATTAAATAAAAAAAATTAAAGAGATATAACCAATACAATTTTACATTAAAAAAACACTATTTTCACATTAAAAAAATCTACACACCAAAATATTCACCGAAGCAAAACTGATTCAATTGAATGCCAAAACATTACTTATTCTCAATGTTGTACTATTTTTGAGGGAAATTTTTTTAATGCCATATAAATTGGTTTGAATTTAAATAATTTCGATGATTATTAACAAAATTCTTTAATAGTTAATAATATATTTTTATATTTTCAGAAAATTTTATTAATAAATAATTAAATATTAAGAATTTTGTTTCTGTGACTATAGAAATTTATAAAAGTTCTTTTTGCAAATTTAAGTCATGTCCAAACGGTGAGTCAGCACTAGACGTGTCGGGTCCTGCTCGTTTCTCTCACGTCTCTTCGCAGAAGTCATTTGCATCGATGAGATTTATGTATCTGTGGGAAATTTTGGTCGACGCTCTGTAAATATGGAAGTTTTTTAACAGACAAATTAGCAATTTAATGTTCGCTGGAGAGCTGGACACAAAACTTCCAAAAAACAATTTACTTACCATAAAGCTCATCGTCTGGTGACACGTCCTTTCTTGCTAATAAAATCTCCACGTGGTTGAAGTCATAAACCCGACAGGCAACGAAAACTTCGTTCAAAGTTGCCGCTGCGATCACGATTCCGTGGTGCCCTTTCCTTCGTTTCACTTCAACGTTCTCCACATGTTATTCTAAGAGATGTTGTTTCCCTTAAAATGATTACCACGACAACGACAGGAAGAATGAGATAGGATATCACAAATAGATATCATTTGTTTTGGAGTTTTGTGGCCAAAAACAAATGCATAGCCTGTGGGTTGTTGGTCTTACATGACCACTCTAGTAAATACAGCGCAATACAAAATGGGAGTGGTGCACAAGGCTTCTGAATGGCACGCAATTAAATAAAAAATAAACTTCTAGCTTACCCACGACTAAGAAATATCGACACTGTCACCAATCTGTGGCCAATCGCAAGTGTCCATTGTGGCCCTGCTCGGAACCCAATCGCAACGCCAACATGGCAATTTCCTTCATCTTCCACATTATGCCCAACATAAGCTATGTCGACGTGAACCTCTAGTTCACGACCTGGTCCTTCAACAGCGTCACCCAACGGCCACGACCATGTCAATGAACAGCCTATAAAGATTGAATCACCACAATAACGAGCTGATATCCCGAAATCACTCCGCCTAATCAACTTACTCAGGGCGTGACAGGACAGACGTGGACCACAATATTTGGGGTGGGGTGACGACCATTCTTGAATGTCCAATTAGCATATATATATATATATATATATATATCCCGAAATCACTCCGCCTAATCAACTTACTCAGGGCGTGACTGGAAAGACGTGGACCGCAATAATTGGTGTGGGGTGACGACCATTCTTGAAGGTCATATATATATATATATATAAAAAAACACCTAGGTTTAGAATAATTGGTTTGTATGGGGTTTAGTGATGGGTGATAATCATTCTTGAAAGTCGAATTAGGATAACAATATATATATTTGTGAATTGGTCAAATACACTTATGTCTAAAATAATTAGTTTGTATGGAGTTTAGTCTACTAAGTTATAGGTTCATATCTCATGGGAGGAGTTGAAGATGGGAGTTACTTTTGAGGATTAAACCCTTACAAAGGGGCATCCAAGCTCTTTGCACAATCCTAGTGACTAATGGGCAGATTGTTCTTCCATCTAACATTGGGGCTCGTCCCAACCTAGACACAAACACAGATGCACTTTAGTCTCATACATGTCTTATTTTTTCTCAGTCCCATACATGTCTTATTTTTTCTCTGCTTTTTTATCATATATTTCCCAACATTTCTCAACAATTTTGGATGGCCCTCTTTGTCTTTGAACCTAAAACATGGCATCCAACACTAACACTATTCAATCGAAAATCAATGAAAATATTTGGGATATTCAAATTAAGGAAGGTTTGGATGTACTCCAAAAAGAAGAGGAGGAAGACTCCTATGCATCCTTGTTTAATCTACCCAAAATGTTATTGGCACTGAAGCCCGAAGCATACATTCCTCTAACTATTTCCATCAACCCTTATCACCACTAAAGATCTGAACTCTATGAGTTGGAGTGCTAAAAACTTGCAGCTATTCAGATATTTCATAGAACAATCGACAAAAGAGGCAAGTTTCAGTCCATAATCATCAAGGAGTTTAAGAAGCACAACTAGAAAATCCATAGTTGTTATCAAAATTTCATTGAATATAAGGGAGAAACCTTCGCATGGGTCATGTCCCTGAATGCCACCTTTCTTCTTGAATGTTTGCAATTTTATGTCAGACACGTCAACAAAATGTTGGACAACAACTTCAAGAAACTAAGATGAGTCTTAGAACTAAGTCGCAACAACGTTACTCAAAACTCTATTGTTAGAGATATGATGATGCTAGAAAATCAACTTATGCTTTTTCTATTACAAAAGTTTTTGAAATTGCGGATGGGTTCTAAAGTGAAGGTAGAGGAGAGGCTCTCTAAGCTACTGAGGCTTACTTTCCAGGAATTATCTCATGACACCTTCAAGTTTCCTAAAGACTCAAATATTTATATAAACGAGAGAGGGAACATCTTAGAGGTGTTTTAGTATTCCATTATCCCTAATGTTTCCAATAATCAGAATACAAATCCAAGTGAAAAGGACGAAATCGAGTTGTTTGAGATAGTAGGCAATTCAACCATTAGCCTGGCCTTGAGTACATTACTATGGAAGGATCTCTCCTTCCTAAAAAATTTCCCCTTTAAAATACTCATGAAATTGCGTAGGTGAGCGTTGAGTGTAACATCCTTGAATATTCTAGCTAAAGAAAAATATCATTAGATATGAGGAGAAAGGAATGGGAGATAGAGGAAGGGTGAAAATTCAATCATTAAGATCATACCACCCATGCAAGACGAGCCGACCATTCCATCTATGGAAGATTTACATTCTATCATAGTCAAAATCACTCATACCTATATTGTCTCTAGCCCCAACTGGGAAACAGCAACCGAGAACACTGCATAAATGTCTTTAACTTAATAGTGGAAGCATACATACTATATTGTACCATAAAAACTTAGCCTGGCCTAATAATAACGTTATTATGGAATGTGACTATACATGTTATGAAAACATGGTGCAACATGCTTAATTTGGAATTTAAATATCCCAATGCAAGCATAAAATATTAATTGTACATACCACACAATTAAAAACTATTAACAATAATTCAAACACTTATCTATTGAAAATATCCAACTAGCTACGGAAACTTCACGTTCCTCCAAACCATAGATCATGTGGATCATAAGCTCAACCACTGGTCACCCTTGAGCTAGGAAAACAATGTCATAGAAACAGTTGGCTATCAACAACAAATCCAAGCTATGGAACCAACCCCAACAACCTCAATCTCCCATCACAGGGTCATGTTCCCCTAACCAACACCCAGGTGGCATAACCCTAGTCCCTCCATGGTGCCAACATTTCAGGGAATCTTATGGTTGGGCATATAGTCTCAAACTACAATGTGAGGAGCTTTGCTATTGTCTGTTTTCCAAGTTGCAGAAGCCCAATTGAAATCCCCACAATTGGCTTTAGAGCCCCAACTAGGGCTTACGAGATATCTCCAAATGAGTTCCCCACTAAAATTCCATGGCACCAAGAAATAATCAGGACCAAAAAACCCTCGGAGACACCACGTCTCACATAAAATTTAGATGCATCCAATTAGTATGATTAACTAAATAGTTGCACCCAAGTTGGTTCTATAGCCCATCCAAGGCTCACTGGATCCTTAGTCCCAAACTCAATTGAATAATCAATAGAAAATCTTCCCTTTTTAAATGCATGGCCCTAATTGGGCATGTGGCACTCACTAAAGCCACATGGCCCAGGGTGCATACTTTTTTGCCAACTGATTGTTTCATTTTTTTCTTTAGAGTTACATTCCCTATTTTCTCTCCATGGATTGAGATTCGTAAACATCCTTATATGTTTATTATTAAATTGAAAAATATGTACAAATATACAGTACTTACATCTTGACATTCTGAGGTACTTCGCTAAAATTAGCATGAAAGGATCTAGGCAACTAGCCCCAAAATCTATTTGAATTCACTACATGGACATTTAGGCCACATATAATTTTGGTTCACTAGACTAACAATCGAAAATATTCCTAGCTCACTAGCCTAATATGGAGAGAGCACATTTACATGGTCAAAATAGGTAGCGGTATTACATTACTACCCCGTTATTTTATGCATTATTCTTAGTGCATCATATCTACAAATATCTACAGTATGTTAGTAAAAAAGGTGAGGGTATTTTTTACTCATGGCTTCTTCTTTCTCCCAAGTTGCATCATCGGGACCAAACAAAGTCCATTGCACCTTTACCATGTTGATGGCACAATTCTAGAGCACCTTGACCTTATTGTCCAAGATTCACACCAATTTAACTTCAAATTCTCCCTCAGGCTCCACCTAAATAATTTTCCAATTAATAACATGATTAGTGCTAGGAATATATTTCTTAAGCAATGAAATGTGTAAGAAGCCATGAATATGCAAATATGTATGTAATGCAAGCCTATATTCAACGACGCCTATCCTTTCCAGGATCTCAAATGACCCACAATATTTTTCTACCAAATTGGCACAACTACCCAAGTTTATTAAGATCTTCTTTGCTTTTAGTTTCAAAAATACATGCTCCCCGACTTTGAATTCCCTTTTTGTTATGTTCTTGTCTACATAATTTTTCTTCCTATCCTAGGAAACTTTAAATTCTATTTGATTTTAACTATCTATTCCTCAATATCCTTGAGAAATTTTGTACCAATCAGGATTTTGTCTTCTGGGTTACTCCAAGTCACTGTAGTATTACATTTTCTACCATACAAACCCTCAAACATGCTCAATTTTAATGATGCCTCAGAATGATTATTATATGAAAATTTCACTAAATAGAGGTAATGCTCGCATTTAGATGGTTTATCCATCAGACACATTTGTAACATATCTTAAATAACATGATTTAATTGCTATGTTTGTCCATTACACTCTGGTTGATACACTATAATAAAATTTAAATTGGTATCCAATCCTTTAAACAAACCATCTAAAAGTAGGATGTGAATTTTGTACCTTATCTAAAATCAATTCCTTAGGCACCCAGTGAGGACTATAAATCTCTTGCATATAAATATATGCAATATTTTTCTCTTTATAAACTGATTTCATCATAATAAAGTGAGAAAAATTAGTAAGTTCCTCCACTACTACCATTTATGGAGTCATACCCTCTTGTTGCTTGAGGCATATTAGTAATAAAATAAACTCATACCACCCCCCACATCCATTCAAGAATGGAAATTCGCTGAAGCAAGCTCACTAGATCATTATGTTTGACTTTAACCCTATGTAGAAATTATGGTGTATAATTGTCACTCCTCATGATATTTAATCAAAATCACAAGACAAAAACCTACTCTACTACTCAGCAGAATTTAATTCACAATTTAGAACATTAATCACAAACAGGAAATGAGAAATAACACACATGCACACAATATTTTTGGATGGGAAAGCAACTTCTAAAGACCCCTTATGTCCGCATGCATTAATATAACAAATAGAGATGTATTACAATTACTAGCTCAATCTAAGCTCAACCTGCAAGTGAGTAACCTATCTCTCTACTCAGTGAAAAGCTCTGACCTAGAATTAATCAATTTATACCTCTTTTTGAGCCCCTATTTACTTGAAAAATTCTTCAGAAATTACGCCCCTATTATTTAGTAAATTCCTCCGAAATGATTGTGCAATTCCCAAGGTTTTTCATGTGAATGCATGCAACACGTGTACACTCAAGACTAATCTACATCTGATGTTACACTGCCTTGGAATTTCCACCACAACTGGGGAACTGGTATTCTGTGCATGCATTAACTATTTTTGGTTAATTGATTATTTAATTGGATGATCACTTAATTATACTATTGTCTCATGTGCAATTGACCTTCCACTAGTTCCTCGAACAATTAGAACTAGTTTAGTTGAAAAAAACTTGAAATAATTGACCTTGATTGCTACAAACTAGCAATCACACAAGCTTAACTAAACTCCAACTCCTCTAACTCAAATTTACTGAGGTAACTTAGTGACAAGATCCATATCACACAAGTTAAATGAATCCAAGTTGTTTGTTGATGTGGAAAATCATGTTTTCTCAAATTGATGAGGGAAAAATAAAATTAATGCTTTCTTGCTCCATTTTGCAACACCATATGGCATTCCAAGAATTTGGATATATAATTATCCACTTCCTTTTTCAATCCTAGACAATAAAATTACTTTTTTGATTGTTGTAAATTTTTTATGTTACCCTAGGTCACCAATACATGGTACCCTATGAAGCATTTCTTGTAAAATTAATTCTTTCAGTATTGGCACATGTGGCTCATAAATTATTCCTTTATATAAAATAATCTCTTCCTGGCCCATTTCATAATCCTGGTATTTCACCTATGTTGTACCTTGTTGTAGGTTACTTTTAATTTGCATATATTGTTGGTCCAACTTTCCAACTTGTACAATTCTTCACATCAAAATTGTTTTATAGTTGCTAATTAACGTGACATGCATAAAATGAACTCTCTGGATAAGTGCATCAACCACCGATTTTATTTCCCCTTAATTTATCTAATTTCAAAACCATATCACCTAGTAATCCTAGCCACTTCATTTTCTCTGCACCTAAATTTTCCCAGTCAAATAAATGTTGCAGCCCATAATGATAAGTCCGTAATTCAAATTTGTGGCCCATGACATAATGCCTTGAAATTTTAAGTGCGTGAATAATGACTCCAATTTCTAAGCCATGGGAAACATACTTCTTCTCATTCTCCTTTAATTATATGGATTCATAACAAATTACTTACACATTTTGCATGAGCACTCCAGGTAGCCCCTCGTTACATGCATCAATGAATACTAGAAAATATGCATTTGGATCAACAATTGTTAATACTATACCTTTGGTTAATAATTTTTTTAACTATTGAGAATTTTCTTCACTCAAATGTTCATTGAAATTTCACACCCTTTTTATAGAAAGATGTAATGGGATGTTCTATCATTGAGAAGCCTTCAATAAACTCCTATAATAACTAACTACGCCCATGAAGGACTAGAATTCTATAATGTTCTTTGATGTTGATCATTCATTGATAGCCTTAATTTTCTTCAGATCAACTGCTATTCCCTCTTTTGAAATAATATGGCCAAATAATGGATCTGTCTATGATATAAAAGATAATTTACTCAGTTTGCCATAGAACTGATGTTATCAGAATACTTACAAGGCTAATCACAAATGTTTTTGATTCTCCTATTTAGATTTAGAATAATATTAAAATATTATTAAGAAAGATGAAAAAAAATATATACAAATACTCTCTAAAGACACCATTCATTAAACACATAAACACCCTTAGTTCATTGGATAAACCAAAATTTACCACAATGAACTCATAATGTTAGTAATGAGTCTGAATTTTTTTTTATTGATATACTCTTCCTTGATCTACAATTGGCTATACCTTGATCTTAAATCAAGTTTAGAAAATATCCCCCCCTGAAGTTAATGGAAGAGATCATCGGTTCTCAGAAACAAATATTTATATTTGACAGTAACCTTTTTCAATTTCTAGAAGTCAACACATAAACTTATATTCTCATCTTTCTTATTGACGAAAAAATCGGGGCACCCCATGATGACACAGTAGGGCATATGTATCATTTTTTCAATAATTTTTCTAACTGCATCTGCAACTCCTTAAGCTCAAGAGTACTCATTCTATATGGTTTCTTATACATTGGGATCACTCCTTGAACCATATCAATGGAAAATTCAATATCCTTTCTTGGAGGAATTATGGGTATCTCTGCAAATACATTAGTAAATTCTCATAACACTAGACAATTATCAATATTAGATATTTTATCCATATTTGTTTCCTCCATATAAGCTGCAATTATCTGACATCCTTTCCTATAATTTTTTTTTAACTTGATAGCAGATATTTCTCTGAAAGATATTGGCCCAAGAATCCCTTGGACCTATCTCTATTGTCTTTCATCATCCATAGAAATAAAGTACTTACTACAACAATCGATAATTTCATGGTGTTCTTCCAACCAATCCATGCCAATCAAACAACCATAAGTTCCCAATGAACTTACATTCAATTCAGCTTTGGTACTCAACCCATTCATGTTAAATGGGAATTCTTTTTATAACTCGATAATATTTCTCTTTACACTTGTAGTGAATTTTACTAACCATATGCTTTCAAATATTTAGCTTTTTTCCAAATTAAAATTTTCAACTAATTTCACATCAATATAATTGTGACTAGCTCCTAAGTTAGTTAAAATAATAATGGGTTGATTAATGAGCTTAACTTCAACTTCTATCATATGTGCGTGATGTTCCACTTACTGGTTATCCAAATTTGCATAGATACATGTTAAGAGAGAACCAACTATGTGCAAATTTGATTAAGTGCTCATTTTATAAGAATTATATCAATTGTTTGGAACATATTGTATCATTAGAGAGAATTTTAGTTGACTTGGAAAATATTGATGAAATTAGAGAATGGAAAACACTAAGAAAATATTATAAGTGAGATAATATATGGGAATACCTAACTACTAAAGGAAATTCATTTGTGGTTTGTCCATGATTGCACATCGATTTACTTTACTATAGTAAAAAGGAAAAAAATTTGAGTGGACAAGTAAGTGCGAAGAGAATTTCCAACACTTGAAGATAATAGTTAATGCACCTACACTAAATATTGTTGATCCAAAGGAACGCTATGTGGTGTGTGTTGTTGCATGAAATGAAGGAAATGTTTGGGTTTTTATCCAAAAAGGAAATGCCATTTATTATGAGTCACGAAAATTGGAACATGATCGGAATTATGGCACACATGACTTGGAATTGGTAGCAATTGTTCATGCACTAAATATGTGGAGGCATTACCACATAGGGAAAAAAATTGATTTGAGAAAAGACCATGGTGATTTGAAGTGTTTCTTTTAGAAATATACATTGAATGATAAAAAAAACTAGATGGTTAGAATTCCTCATTAAATATGACCTTAATATTAAACATATCAAAGGAAAAGAGAACAAAATGGTTAACGCACTCAATCCTCTTGTTTGGGAATAAGTTTTATGTTCCTACTGTTTAGGAGCTACAAATTTTGGAGTTCAAGGAAATTCATAATCTGCCTTATGTTGGACATCTAGGGTACGAAAAGACCAATGTAGCTATAAAATTTTAGTATCATTGACATAAAACAAATAAATATGTGGCTAACTACATAAGAAAATGTTTAGAGCATCAAAATATAAATGTTGAGCATAGATATCCAAAAGAATCACTACAACCATTACCTATTATTTAATGGAAATGACAGATTATTACGATTGATTTTATCACCAAGCTACCCAATATAGTAAAACAACATAAGGAAGCCAATGTTGTAGGAAATTACCATGCTATATGTGTGTCTTAGATAATACTATTAGATAGTGATCCCAAGTTCACTTCTAATTTCTAGAAAGGATTGTTGAAGGGATTTGGCAGAAATCTAAATTTCAATACAACTTATCATATGTGGTTAGATGAGAAAAGAAATACAGTCAAGTAAGGGATCGAACATATGCTAAGAATATATGTAACGGAAAATCCATTCAGATTGGAATACCTTCATTTGGTTGTTTCTTATTATATTAATGGGTATTAAGAATCATTGAATATGAGCCCATTTGAAGCACTGTATGGTAGGAATTATAACACTCTAGTGAGCTAGACAATTTAGCAAATAAAGTGATACTTGAGAAAAAAATTCTCAAGGATATAAAATATTAGATTGTAAATATTATAAGAAAATAAAAGTAGCATAAATAAAACAAAAAATTATATGGAAAATGGAAAAACACAGATATTTCAAAGAAAGAGGAAATGCATTTCTAAAACAAAAGGTTAAGAAGAGTGCACTAATGTTGGGGAACTATAAATTGGTAACGCGATATTATGGGTCATTTTAGATCCTAGATAGGATAAGACTAATTTCATAAAATCTTACATTTCCTACATCCATGAAAATTCATAATGTGTCTCATGTGTCTTTATTGAGAAAACATGTTCATCATCCTAGTCATGTGATTGATTGTACTATGATATAAGTGAAACAAGAAGGGGACTTCCAGGTCAAGTTCATGCACATATTTGATAGGAAGATAAAAGTTGTTATTGATAAATTAATCATATTTGTTAAAGTTACAATGGACCTATTATAGCCTTGAGAAGGAAACATGGGAGCATAAGAAGGCCATCTAGGAGGAGCACCTACAACTTTTCATAGATTTCAGAGAAAATTATTTGTAAAATTGTATATAAATGAACTAAGGATAGTGCAAAAATAAGTGGGAGGATATTTTAATATCCCCAACCTGATCCCCAAGTTGTATAGTCTCTATTTACATATAATGATTTGGTTGGTGAACAAATATGTTTTGCGCTAAAGTGCTTATACAACTGAAAGCTTGAAGATCCTAGTAACACAATAATACATACAATTACATTTATTAGTAAAATCAACAACAAAATTATATATCTTTGGATGGAAAGAGTATGAGGGGAAACGTATCCACAAGAGGGAAAGGTGAGGAGGGTAAGGGGCCTAGAATACTGATAAAATACCACTAAACCTAAAAATAAAACAGGAATATTAACTAAATTCATACTTTACAATATATCCTAAGTCACATTTTGACATTATATTATTTCCTAAGTCCCTGAGAATGAGGGTTAATTCTTCCAAATGTAGCTGAGTGGGATTACTTAAGTTCCACTTGTTGAAAATATGACATGCACGTAAAAGTAAGGACTTCAGTGGAAAATTACCATCTTCAATTAATTATGTTCCTTTTAAATTACTAGTTGAGATCTATATTTTTATACCATGAACTTCATGTTTCCATCACAATTACATTTTCTAGAGTCCTAAATTGAGTTATAGAAACCACGAGAGCCATGTGAGTAAAATTCTAGGTGAATTCTATCATTTAAACACACAATCTTCATTACATGTCGTTGTGAGAGGTTGGGGAACTAGATTGAGGATTGTAGAGACTTGGAGGGTATGTGGATATATTATTGGTGCATTTAAGTACATAGATCCTCAATACTCAGATACCTCCTATAATTCCCACATTAGGGCCTCAAAAGGGAAGTGCGACAACTTTAGTGAGTATGAGGTAGAGAAGAGAGAAAATTCATGGGATTTTGTAGGCTAATGGCTTATGAGCTAGAATTTCTATGTAGTTGTATATCTTGGCCTAATTTTATTGTAGTTGTTTGGAATTAAAACCATAGTTGAATGTAGTTAAAACTTCTCCACAGTGGAGCTATAACACTAGCTTTGAGGTGAGAAAGTGCTAAGAGAGTCGAAGAAGAAAATTTTATGGATAGGAGGAACATTTTCAATCTACATTTGGTTAGTGATTTATTTTAAGGTAAGTACTATGTTCTAATTAATGGTTATGCTTTTGGTTTAATGTTGTTTCAAATTTCAATTAGGTTGTTGCCTTTGATTATGATAATTTTTGTTAGATTATCATAAATTTGAGAATTATGTACAAAATGTGTGGTAGAAATTATGCATGCATAGCCATGTAATAATTCATACATAGGGAATTTCATGTAAAAAATAATAATTTTAGTATTAGGGTAGTGTATTATGTAATTTTATGGAGAATTGTAAAATTTATTCATTATCAACCTATGATTTTGTACTACGAGCATGCCAAATTTTGAGTTTCGAGCTTGTGTTTTTGTTAATGTCTTATCTAGGTAAATCCTAGGTGGCATATTCAAAATGACCTGGATGCTTCTACAACATATATTTAGAAACTAGTATGTTACATCATCACATTTTTCAAGGGGTATGCTTATTTTTATGCTATTGAATGGTTATATCACATTTTTTGTTTCTTTGTCAAGTCATTTGTGATCCTCCAAGCTTGACATGTAGCTTGAGGAGCTGCGACCCAGGTGAATCTAAGCCATCAAAGTCACTTGAGGATTGCACTTGGTGTGGGCAGCAACAACCATTAGCTGATTGTATGTTTTAGCATGTCTCCCCCCTGCCTAGCATGGGGTACAACCACCCTCGATGAGGTTTGATACTAGGTGACCTTACTAATGAGATCCATCCTCAACCGATTGTGCTAGTGGCACTTGAAAAAAATTTGTTGAGACACAAAGGTTTTTCTTAATTTAAATGTTCCAGAACGGTTGTATCAAATTACAATAATCATCTTTAATAGATTTATGTGAAATTACCAACTTATTCAATGATTATGTTACATTATGATAGGGCTATGTAAAATTGTATTTGTTAACCATTTTTTAGTATAAATAACCTTTAATAAACATGTTTCATTATTATTGATAATGATTTAAAAATTTAAATTCATTACTCAACCACATTATGAAATAAAGAAATCAATTTTAATATTATATCACCTTTGACATGAATTGACTTCAATATTATATAACATGGAATAATTAAAAACATATAAATGTATTTATTAATATGTTTATAAGCATATGATTTACTTGCATTCGTCATTGTATGTTGAGATATTAATATCTTAGTATATGGTTGCACTAAGGGGAACTATATTTCTTGGTATAGGGGAGATGCATAAGTTTAGAGTAGGTAAGCATGTCAACATTTTTTAATGTCTAGAAAAAAACAAAAATAAATAGGGGTGATGTTGTAGTGGTGTAAATGTTTGTAAACGTTTAACATTTACATGTAGGATCAATTAAAAAAATTAAAATTTAAAAAGTAATATAGAACCCAGAATGGGAGAGATGTTGTATTAGTTGTAAATCAATGTAAATTTTTCATTATTGGCTCAACTAATAATGAAATGTTAAAAGTAATAAAAAAAATCAATTTGTTATATTGTAATTTTGTTTTTATTAAGAAAATCATCAACAATTTTAATAGATAAAATAAAATCATAATATACATATCAAATTAAAAAATATAACATATAAATAGAAATTATAAACTAATATCAATTTTACCATATAAATTAAAACAACTCTTGCAATCCTCTAGTCATGCTTTGGAACAAGTTAATAAATATAGATGTGAAGTGGATAAATTAATTGATTTCTAAGCACAAGGACTTAAATTAATTTTGTTGAGTAGTAATCACTAATGAGTGAACCTATTTAAAGTTTTACTCCTACACAAGTGCTAAGAAGAACATATATATTGGTGGAAGTGACTCTTGATAAGTATATTTATTTAAATTTTATTTCTATCCATTTTTTGGCAAGGAATTACACTTAAATTGTTGTAATTATGTTATTTACATGAGTATGAGTTATTTTCAAGGATTTTTTTTTTTCGGTTTAAAAAAGCACTACACAAATATCTGAGAATCATGCCTGAATATTAGAACCATATCATAAATTATGAATATAGGAACCATTATGGCATAAAATATCTCATGCAGTTATTAGCATGAGATTGTAAATTATGAAAATGATACAATAATACCTTTAACTTATGGTCTACTCAAATGTTTGAAAAAACATTTCTTTTAATAATATTGAAAAATAATGTTAAACATCGCCATGGTAAACATACGAGACATAAAATACATGAGAAAGATAAGATATTGCATACATTTATTATTCATAAATGGTGCAATTATAGTACATTAGGCGACCCTTGGATTCATCTTCCAAGGTCTCTTAGACTTCTTATGCCATTAGCCTTCTACACCTACCCATAGAGGATTAGGTGTCCAACATTTCCCCCTTAATCCGAAGGGGTGTGTGTGAGTCCAAGAAGAGAGTTGTAATAAAAAAATGGAAAAGTATGGATGGAAACACTTAGTGCATTTCCCGAAACTCTTCCAAATATGGCAAGAAGCTAAGATCTTCTGCTAGAGGAAGTGTTCCTCATATTTTGAAGAGGGTGAACTTCAACCTAGAAGAAGGGAGGTCTACAACTTGCGATGGTTTAATGATACCCACCAACACTAAAATGCTGGATGCATTTCCTGGAACTCTTCCAAAACTAGCAAGAAGCTGAAGTCTTCTGCTAGAGGAAGTGTCCTAAATTCTTTGAAGAGGAAGAATATAAACCTTGCATAGATGGCTTAAGGCCAACCACAAACCAAAGGCATGCTCATGGGCATCTGTGTCTCTAGCTACAACTTTGTATCAAGAATGACAGGTTGTGGCTTAGGCTCGCTTGATGTGTTTTTTAAGATTGTAGATGACCATCGTTTTCCCCCTTGTCAAATACAATGTGAGATGATGGCGAAAAATCAACTGTAAGACCTTTTAATATTCTAGAAGAAATTTTTTCATATGACTGAAATATATTCTTTGTTATTGATGCCCATTGCCAAGAAGTGATCCATCTAAGATGAATATTTATTCTTGCAGGAGTCTTGTTTCTGAAGCATCTATGTGAAGAATGGGTGTTTCGAGTGCAATGCTTGCATGGGTGAATATCAAAAGAGTGATATTTCATATGGCCAACTCGATCATAGTGTTGGAATTTTACAATATCTTGTTGTTGTTGTGGAAGAGGAGCGGAATCTAGAACAGCTGTAGGTGAGCTATCATCAATAAATCTGGCACTTTGAAATTTGATGGGCTTGGAGTAGTCTGGATTATGAAAGGACAACTCTTTGTCATATCAAACACCTCTTCTGTGCTTGTTATCGACAAGCTCTTCCCAAGGCTTGATGATGGGCTTGGGAAGTGCAGGCGAAATGTTTGCTTCTGCATGAAAATATTCTCTTATATGAAGCTCACAGATTTGAACAGTTTATTGTCAATAATGGGAGTTTGTCTCAGTGTTCTGAATAAAAACAAATTTAGAATGACAACTCTTTTGCTAAAGCTCATCTTGATGTAGCTGAGATTCTCGTTGTAAAAAATCAATCTTTTCTTGTGCATGATGTAGACAGGTCTGGATGTCAAATAGAGTTTCTTTCCTGATTTTAACCATCCCATTAATAGTAGAATGTGTTAAATGATTTAACAACTCTTCTACATCATCAATCCTAGCCATTTTCTCCAACCTTATAGTTAATATCTTAGGCTAGAAAATTATTGCAACTTACAGCCTTTTAAACGCTGCTACACAAAATTTGTAATGAAATTAAATAAACAACATGAATATGCTACTAAATTCAACACATCAAATGAATTATGCATTGAATTTTAAAAACCGGCGGGACCTAAAAATGTATATAATAACTTCAATGCAAGATAAAATTGCTCAAAGAAATCCCATGGGGATTTAATACCAATGCATACCCATCAAAAAATTACATACCAAGGTGCACAACCATAATTATTTCAACACATTTCTTATCTTCCTCTAGGCTCTGAAAATAACAGGAACAATACTATGCAACATCCGGAGAGAGGAAACATCAATGTACATGCATAGGGACAAACATACACACTGGAGAAGATAAATATCAACAATACCAAGATTTTTTGAAGTTATCAAATCAGATAGCCTCCATATTCATTGAGTGCGTGAGAATGAAATTTACTTCCTTATTGTAGGCCACGTATCGAACCTTCACATTTACATAATATTGGACAATCATTGAACGAGCGAACGATTCTAGAGTTTAAGCTCCCTGCTCTTGGACATGGCGACTGGAAGGTTATTTAAAGGTGATGCCAAGGATGAGAAGGGTGAATGGGATATGATGGCTTATTTTTTTAGTGGCATGGTAATAACTGACCTTGTAAAGATCACTTTAGGACCTATAGGGATGGATTTTTTTTTGCAATCCATAGGTAGGGGACATAGTGTCACCATTACAAATGATGGAACTACTATATAGAAATCTCTTCTCATAGATAATCCTGCTACCAAAGTAATGGTCGACATCTCGGAAGTTCAAGATGACGAGGTAGGAGATGGAACCACTTCAGTAGTTGTTTTGGCTGACAAGCTCATGCAAGATGTAGAAAAACTAGTAGCAATGAAGATTCACCGTATGAAAATTATCTCTGGTTTGAGAATGGTTATTGAGTGTGCTCGCAATGTTTTAGAACAACGATTTTGGGACAATAAGGAAAAATAAGAATCCTTATAGTTCCACCTGATGAATATTTGTAGGTGTGAATCGAGCAGTAGTATGTATAGACTCCTCAAGCAGTGAGTATGCCGAGGAGAGGGAGGCCACGATGGAGGTGTGGTGGAAATGACATGTCAGAAGCCCTCCTCTTGTTTCCCCTTCATTTCGTGCTTCTCTGATACCTTTGAATTTTCAATTCTCTGTACTCTTGAGAGAATGTGCAATTCCATCAAAAGTAATGCACAAGGTAATGAGGCAAGGGCTTCTCTTGAATATTGTAAGTTGCATGCAGCATCCTCCTATACCCACATGAATAAATGCACCCACAAGACGTAAATTTCTACAGAATATACCAAACAACTGCAGCTATGAAGCAGTGAGTCGTGTGACTCTCCAACTTCTAAAATTGTGATGGTCGGAGTAGGTGACTCAAATGAAAATGAACCAATGGACTATGAATTCAAAACAAGTGCAGGAGTGGAAGCAGTCTTGAGTTTTGATCAGATGGGCATCCGAGATGACCTCCTTTGAGGTATTTACTAGTATAGATTCGAGAAGCCTTCAACCATTCAATAGAGAGAAATGATTCCCATCATCAATGGAATAGATGTCATTGTGAAGGCCTAGTCTGGTATTGGAAATACCTCCATTATTTCCCTCACCATTTGCCAAACAATCGACACCTCTATGCGAGAGGTTCAAGATTTAATTTTGTCGCCTACATGAGAACTTGTAGCTTAAATAGAGAAAGTGATACTTGACATCGGAGATTTCATAAATGTTCAAGCTCATGCATGTATCGATGGTAAGATTATTAGAGAGGATATCAGAAAACATAAATATGGGGTTCATGTGGTATCATGAACACCAAGAAGAGTGTGTCATATGATCAAATGCAAAACGCTAAGGACGAGAGATATTAAATTACTTGTTCTCGATGAATCTAATGAGATGTTGAGAAGGGGATTCAAAGCCCAGATTTATGATGTGTATCGATATCTTCCACAAGAGCTAGAGGTTGTCCTAATATCATCAACTTTACAGAATAAGATTTTGGATATGAGCTAGTGTATTAGTTAAATACACCAATAAGAAAGACAGAGGGATTGAGGAAGATATGACGACTCAATAAGGTTGCAGACAGAGACAAAAGTGATAGGCACATGACCAGAACATTTTTATTCAGGAGACGTGTTGCATTTTCAGAGCTAAATTTAGAGCTAAGGAAATGACACTTGGAGCTTTGACAAGACATACTAGCACATGCAAAGGAATAACATACTAAAATTATAGTTTTGAGGGGTGCCAAGGTTTTCAGGAAGATTTCAAAGCATTAGGCTAGGTGCACAGTGAGGAGGATAATATTGCACACCCAACTAAGAATGGTAGCACAATAATAGATGAAAAAGCTAAAATGCACACAAATGCCACAAAATTAGAGGCTCACAGAAGATTGGGCAGGTTAGGAAGGCACCCACTCTAATATCATGTTAAAATACACCATGGCAAACATATGAGACATGGAAGACATGAGAAAGATAAGACATTAGATACATTTATCATTCATAAATGGTGCATTTATAGTACATAAGGTGACGCTTGGATTCATCTTCCAAGGACTCTTGGACTTCTTATGTCCATTCACCTTCTACACCTACCCATAGAGGATTAGGTGTCCAACAAATAAAAATTTATTTTTCAAAGTTAAACATTATGAGTTGCAATGGTCAATGCTAAACTAATAATAGTCAAAGGAAACTCGATTGTTAGATGAAATGATTAATAATATTTTTGTAACAATGTTTAAATTTAATTAATAAACACATAAAAACTTAATACTTACAATATAATTAAAATATAACAAGATTCTTAATCATGCCTATTCACCCCCACTTTACCATGGATATTATAACTTGTAAATAGGATTTGTTATAATACCATGTGCCAATACCATCCCTTATCAATACCACATGCCCAAAAACCATAACTCATTTCATAATCAAAATAATTTACAAATATTTTATTTTAACTTAATTTTATAACAATTTTTTAATAAATTTTAAAATAAAAATATCATACTTTTGAGATATATCTAAACCATCTATCTCACTACTACTAAAAATATCTAGTGGATATTTCATTGATATTAAATAAAGCTTTTAATAAAACTAAAAATGAGAATAATTTTGCACATAGAGATGTGAAATTGATATAATACCAACATAGATCCATCCAAACACTAGATCTACTAAGCACTAAAAGGGATCAACTATATTTTCACTCCAAAGACGTTTGCACCTCAAAAGATTTGATCCCTTTGGGACTTGGTAACTCCAGATTTAAAATGAATCAAAGCTATTTTATACACATTTCTCCTTATACTTTTTTAAGGGCTCTAACTTGGCTCAACCATGTTATTTTTAATAATAATAAAAAATTTAAATGTTTTTCACTTGATCTCATCATAACATATGGTCATAGAATTAATGTTGGGTTATGTATTGATTTTATTTTAATTATTTACTAGTTTTTTATTCTCATATGAATGAATCCTATTATGCATAACAAATATTTCGGATAGATATTTTATTTCAATGGTAAAATTTTCATATAAATGATCATAAAAATGTTAATTTTCATTCAGAAGCTAAGAAATGTATTTATATCATATGTGGAAAACAATACATTCTACTTTGAAAAATCCTATAAAGATATAAAACCATTGTCCGGGAAAGCTATGACATTATTTCAAGGAGAAATGAGGCAAATTCAATATATATTGATTGATGATATGAGATTTATAGGTCCAAGGCTTTTCATACAGATAGATTCTTGTTTGTGAGAAGCCTTTCCTGAAAACACAGATTCTCCTTTTGGTGGTAGGTCGATTATTCTTGTAGGTGATCTTAGCCAACTACTTCTTGTTAGGGATAAACCCTTGTATGCAGGTAGAAAAAGTGGGAACTTTTTATGGGAAAGATTCAGCATTATTGTGACTTTGGATAAAATTTCTAGGCAGCAAGGACATGATCTAGGACAAAACTTTTTTCACAATATTCTAATCAATATTAGAAATGCACGGCTTTTTCTTGTTGATTGGTATTTTCTTATGATGTGTGTCGATAGTCACTTGGATCATTAGGAAAAGAGTTTGTTTGATTCTTATGTTCACTTGTTTGTGATGAATCATCTCGCCAATTTGCACAATCTAAAAATGATTAAATCATTAAATTTTATTATTGTAAGATGGGTTGTAGATTGGAGTAGAAGACCATAAATAAGTGACAACGATGATGATGTGTTGGGGTGTGCGGTTTTATTATGTCATGGAAAGCGCATGATGTTAATGTGTAATTTATGGGTTTAGGATGGGTTGGTTAATGGTGCACTTGGATGTATTGAAGATATCTTCTTTGCGCCTGGTTTAAAGCCGCCATAATTTCTACAATTCAATACAGTTATTTTTGAAAAATACTGGGTGTTCCATTTGATAAGGACTATCCAAACATTGTGTCCATTTCACCTGTCGTTAAGTGGAATATTAGACAAATACCTTTGAAAATGAACTCTCTCTAGTGCCACCTCATTTTTAAAGTGAAAAGAAATAATTGAGAAGAGGTTTTGGTCACATTGATTTAGACATCTTGTTTGTAAATGGTGCCAGGTTTTTTTCAAAGAAAATCTCAAGCTTATGTGTGAAATGATTACATTGTAAGAGTCCACGCAGATCAAATACCCGCAATACACAGTCTAATTTCTCAAGATTTTCAAAATTGAAACATTAGCCATTTTGTAGTATTCAACCAATGATAATGCAAACTCAACAATCATTTGTGGTCAAAATGAAAAATTCAACCTCAAATACTTACTTAATAGTTATTTTGGACAAGCCATCCATGGTGTTAGAATCGCATGTTCGAGGCACTCATCTTTCATCTGTTCAGACGGTTCTTATTAATCCTCATTGTAGTGCCACGTGTTGCAAGAAATCTTAATTATATTGAAAATAGATCTCCCAATGTGAAGTTGTAATTTTTTCTTATGAAAATTTTATTCCTAATCATTACAATCACTCAAAATATATTTAATATATTAATAATATATAGAAAAATATAAATAATAGTGTTGATCATATGGTTAACAGTCACTGCTGTTCCCAATTTTGAAGCCTCCCTGTTGGTGAAGAAAATGCCCAAAAGGCCTCCTTTTCCCTCTTATTTCATTTCCTCTAAACCTTTGTTTTTATCATTATTCCTCCCCTTCTAATTTTCCCTTATTACCCTTTAAAATCACCCAAATCCCATTTTAAACCTTTCAAATGCCTTTGTTTGGCTTAAAATCCCTTCATTCCTCTTACCATTACCCCTTTTTGGCCTTAAAATGCATTGAAAATAGGCCAAAATACCATATTTTACATATGAGGCTTAACCCCTTTTTGGCCAGCCCCCTTAACCACTTCCCCACATGTGCCCAAGCACTAAGACCAAGCACTAGCCTGTGAGGTGCTCATCGCATTGGAAGGATCGGTAAGAACGTTTATTTTCTTTGTAAAACAAAACTTCTGATGCGATAGTGTTTTGATCGGTCGACTTTCAAAATAATCTCCATCGTCGATCTTAAAGCAATCCAATGGTTGGCATTGAATCGCTCCATCGCCAATCAGAAGTTCTTAAATGTGTCACCCGTCGTGCCCCCGATTGTGATCCTCCGATTAGATCTTAGCCGCCCATCCCTTCAGATCCAATGGTTGGAATTTAATCGTGCTCTACTCATTCTCCTTTCATCGGAACCTCCTCTAACTTCACCGCTTAATCACGACCGTTGATATCCTCTTGAGATCCAACAGCTCATTTCTAATTGCCCTACATCCATGCTGGGTCCCACATCATGGTCTTCGTTTCATTCATTTGCCATGTTATTTTGTGTATTCACCAGAAACCTTAAAGGCTCCAGGTTTTATACTAATGCATTATTTCTCTGCCTCCACCATTTCCACCTTTCCTCCAGGCCTTCAAAGCATCCTTCACTCGCTCCCCTGGATTTCTTAACTAGTTCATTTCATTGTGCAGGGATTAGATAGCGAAGAAACTCGTGTTTTCGTCGCAGTCACGGCCACTGTAGATGAAAGTGTAGAGAGGCCATTACAACAGTAGTCAGAGTAGCAGCAGAGATGGATTAAGAAGATTAAAATGCTTAACCCTGCGTTCTAAGGAAGAAAGCACAGTTGGAAGACTAAAGAGCACACGTAAAAACCACATCTGGGTTTGAATGTCCGCGGGACATTTTCTCCAGACAATACACCTTCCCACTAAAGCCTCCATGCCTCCTCGAGCCCAAAAACAGTTAATTACATTGACAAAAGCTTCTTAAAGACTGTTAGAACCAACAGTTGTGGAGTATGGAGGCCCGCTGACCTTCCATCCAATTCATCAATTCCAGAAGGCAGAACAGGGAGCTCTATAGCCAGAAAGGACCCCAAAGAAACATCAGAGGTCAGATATCGACCTGACAAACTCCCCTCAGCCATACTATAAAATAAATACAGCAACACAGTGTCATTAAGTAGCATGGGCATGGACGCTTCCTCCCTGTTGTCTTAGTGAATCAATTTATTTCACATCATCCACCCCTGTTACTCATTTTTCTCCTATAAGAATCCCCAAGAACGAATTGTAAAAGTTTCCATATTTTCAGAAAAATATGTGGTGAGAAAATTTTGTATGCATTTTTTTTGAACTTTTATATGAATGCAGAGAGCCCGTTGGGTTTTAGTGATGAGGAGTTCCATCTTTAAAGTGGATTCTGGTCTTTGTGCTTTGCAGTGTGTAAATTTCTCCTATATGTGATAGTTTAATTGTTCACCTCGTTTTCATCCATTTCTCTGGTATCATGTTCTGGAATGCAAGTGGCTCACTGGTTTTTGGTATGAATTTATCCTAATTGATACTCATGCTAGAACCTATCAAGCGCTTTAAATATGGCTCAGGCGTGATATATTGTTTCATTTTCCACTTCAACCATACTTCTACTATATTAGCTTCTATGGGATGTGGTTTTTAAAATGATTTTGTTATGTATGGATTCTTAATTTTGTAAGCCCATTGCATGTTGATATTTTTTTCTGGATATCATCCCAATGACAGTTAGTATTATCTCAATCTTTCATACCCCATAAAACACCTTCTGATTATTCATCTCTGTGAGGTATTTTAGAACCCAACCCTCTTTACAGTAAGTTGCCTTTGAATTGTCTGATACATTGGTATTAAAGTTCTACATCTTGCCTCTACAGTATTTCCTTCCCTGTGTCAAGCTTCTGAAGGTTTTGGTCCCATTCAAATTAACCTTATTGTTTACAAGAGATAGCAAGAGAGGCTTTCCCTGATAACTTCCCATGTTATATCATATGCTCCTTGCTGTATAAGATGTCCTTTCTGTATAAGATGTCCTAGGCACTAGTATTTCACAACTAAAGGTTGTCTCTAGGGCCGACAACATCTTTTTGGCGCTGTTGCGAAGGAATGAAGTTAAGAAAATTTGAATCCTTGGGCCTCGACAAAATCATTATTCACTCTTCAGAAAGGTGAGCATGGAGAGTTGAGAGTTGTAGATCCCTGACCTTGTTGACTCCACATTCATTTATCAAAAATATTTACTTGCAGTCCTGGCTCCTCGTAAGCCACACCTAATGTCAAATATGTCTTAGCCAAAGACATCTTCTATGTCTGACCCTGAGAAGATCCTATGTAGAAGGAGTTGGAGGGAAAGACAATCCATCCACACTCATTTCCTTGAATTTTCTTTAGAAGACTTTCCATACTCTTCTTCTCAAGTAGCTCAAGTGTAAGGTCTCGACTTCACTGTGGGAGATACTGATTACTACTTAGACAGTCCACCCCGGGGAGGTGTTCAAATTAAAGGCGAAGCTGAGTCAGGGGATAACATAGATTACACATTTCACCCTACTCCTAAAATTGAAGAGGTCAAAGAAGTCACCGAAATATCTGCTATTAATAGCCCATTGTTCCTGTCAACACCTCAAGCTATTGTCCAATACATTCCTATTGTCATTCATACTTCCCTTCCACCTCCTCTTCCTCCTTTTACACATCAAACCCTTGCACTATGCCCACCTCCCCCAATGGCAAATGTTATTGGCTTCTTGTTGAATAAATATGCCCCCTTGGCATTACCTCAAGTGTTGAATGATATGCCATGGGACTATCTGAAGATCATACCCCGATTCAATGGAGAAAATGAGATTGAAGCTCAAAAACATCTTGAGGTTTTTTTCTTTTTTGCAGAGAACTTTAATGTGGAACATTTAGATGTAGTCTTAAGACTGTTTGTTCAATATCTTGATGGTGAAGCCCGAAAATGGTTTAAGACATTGGGAAACCATTCTATCACCACTTGGGAAGGAATGGAGGATACTTTTCCTAGAAAATGGGGGGAGAAGAAATATCATGGACATTGTCTTACTGAGTTTAACACACTCAAGAAAAGACATAATGAAGGAGTGTCAGAGTTCATCAAGAGGTTTAATAAATTGTATTTGAGTCTTCCGGCTGATATGAAACCTCATCAAACCACTGCTAAAGTTGTTTTCGTAGCAGCTTTAGACTCAGAATTCAGTTTCTCTTTGAGAGAAATAAAGCCTGCCACCCTGGATGATGCTCAAACAGATGTACTAGATTTGGAGGAAAATTTTGCCTCCACTGAAAAATCAAAGGGAAAATCAGAACATGATGCTAGAAGAAAGAGCAAAGAAGAGGTGTCTACTTCTAGCCAAGACAGAGACTCAGCTGATAACAGAATTGAAGAAATGAACAAAATTATTAAGAACCTTTAAATTAAGCTGGTAAAACTTGAATTGGAGGCCAAGAATTCATCCTCCAAGAATTTCCAGAATGCTCCAAACAGGGGTTACAATCCTCAGTATAGGAAACCACCTCTGCAAATACTGCAAAGGGAAGGGAAAGAGAAACAAGATTAGGTACCACACCCGCTGTATTTGGAAGGCTCAATAAATAGTCCTACTGACGACACTGCCTATGAACAAGAGGGTGCATATCTTGCTTTTTCGAATAATGATGGAGTAGAATGCCCCTTGCAAGTAAGTGATGGAACCGAGATATCATTACAAGAAGAAGAGAAGGCTAGAGGCATAGAAGACCCAGAGATTGATGACTATTGTAAGAAATTTGTTGATTTCATGAAAGCACAGTTCAATAGAAGATATGATCTTAGATCTTCTAGGAAAAGGACTCGTA
This sequence comes from Pinus albicaulis, assembly GCA_034641835.2. Classification (NCBI taxonomy): domain Eukaryota; kingdom Viridiplantae; phylum Streptophyta; class Pinopsida; order Pinales; family Pinaceae; genus Pinus; species Pinus albicaulis. The sequence goes on along the minus strand of CM076572.1, from coordinate 130,223,357 downwards.
CTCAAGATCAAGAAGAGGAGCCACCCTAGAAGGAAGCACCTGCTTAGAAGGAGTCAACAATGCAAAAGGTCACAGACAAAGGTAAGAGGCCTCTAAACAAACCTTTGCAGTCTAATGATAAAATTCCTTCCTCTTCAAAAGTATCCATTCCCCCTAATACCAAGTCTATGTCAAAAGAAGCCAAACCTGTGGCTGAAAATAAAGAGTCAAAGGAGGTTGCAATCGAAAATTCCTCTCCTGCCTTTAGTCTACAAAAGGAGCTTGAGAAGGTCAAAATCCTAGTTCCCTTAACTGAATTGTTGAAGCAACCTGCATATTAGTCCCAGGTCACCTCTTTCAGGCTCCCTCCAGAAGGAGCACACATCCCAGATAGTCTCAACCTTCAAGAAGAAAGACCCATGGTTGTGTTTGGCCCCCACGTTGAGATGTTTCTACTCCTCCTTTTTATGTGTCTCTAGTGATTCATGACCTGCTATTACATAACTGTATGTTAGATTCGGGAGCTTCCCATAATATATTTCCTCTGTCAGTCATGGAACAACTAGGATTACAAATCACCTGTCCATACAAGGACCTCTATTCATTTGATTCCCAAAGAGTTAAATGCCTAGTAATGATCAAGGATTTGGTGGTCAATTTAGCCCAAACCCCAGCAAAAAGTGTGGTGATGGACATGGTGGTGGCTGACATCCCAGCTCGCTTCAGCATGTTGCTGTCAAGGTCTTGGGGGACTAAAATCGGTGGGTCAATCAAGTTGGACTTGACCTATGAAACGATCTCGGTTTTTGGTGGCCAGGAGAGGAGATTGTATAGGGAAACCAAATTTGTCAAGATGGTTACTAAGGCTGAAAACTCAGTTAATTCACCACTATACAGTAAAGAAGGTGATTTCTCATGTTTAATGCTGGAGGAAGACCAAGATTATGCTCAAGAACCATCATTCTTCTAGATCAAGACTGAGCAACCCTCAGAGAGCCATGAAGCAGGAATCTAGACACTTCATTTTGATGGAGCAAATTCAAGAGAAGGTAATGGGGTCAGAGTATTATTGATTTCTCCTATAGGTAGATGGGTCCCATTGTCTTTCAAGCTAGAATATGAAGCCACTAATAATGTGGCCGAATATGAAGCACTTCTATTAGGGTTATAGATAGCCAAAAGCATGAATATACAAAGTTTAAAAGTTATGGGAGATTCGGAACTGGTAGTTAGACAAGTGAAGAACCAATGTCAAACCAAACATCCTAGGCTAAAGGCTTATAGGAATGAAGCATGGGACCTGGTGGAAAACTTTTTCTTGGTATTTAACATTCAATTTATGCCTAGAGAATAGAATTGGATGGTGGATTCCCTTGCAGTGGCTGCTAGTACATTCCGTCCATCTCAGAACCCTCTCTTAAGATATAAAATTGAGGTGTGTTATCGGTCATCAATCCCAGATAACATCAAGCACTGGAAGGTGTTTGAGGATGAAGAGAAAGTGAAAATATTTATGGAAAAATTGAAGAATTCTCAAACATGGAGATAGATGTTTGTGATGAAGAAGAAGATGAAGACTTTTTAGAAAAAAAATGGGAGGAAAAGGTGGCAGGTCATAAAGTGTTTCAATTGAAGGGAAACATTATACCTAGAGGGTTGGTGCCTCTAGAAAGACTGTTTGAAAAGAACGATGTCCCACTGTAGCCAAACAAAGTCGTAGAAGAAAATCAGATAGAAGACATGAATCTCGGTACTGACGCTAACCCAAAAATTGTGAAGTTGTCCAAGAAAGTCCTAGGAGAATATAAATATCTCTACCAGGAACTGTTTTAGTTTTACAAAGATGTGTTTGCATGGTCTTATCAGGACCTGAAAACTTTTAATATCAACATTATGCAACACAAAATTCCTCTGAAAGGAGATGCGAAGCTGCACAAGTAGAAGCTTAGACAGATTAACCCTCTGCTACTCCCCTCCATAGAGAAATAAATTAAGAAGTTATTGAAGGAAAAAATAATTGTACCATTGAGGTATTCTGAGTGGGTAGCAAACCTAGTCCCTGTCTGGAAAAATAATGGAGAAATAAGGCTATGTGTTGATTTCCAAAACCTAAACCGACCATCCTTAAAGGATAATTATCCACTGCCCAAGATGGATCACATCCTGCAAAAAGTGGTAGGAGCTTCTCAGATGTCAATGATGGCTGGATTCTCAGGTTACAATTAGGTGGCTGTACTACCAGAAGATCAGAAGAAGACTGCCTTTACCACACCATGGGGTACATTTATGTACGCCAGGATGCCTTTCGGGTTGATTAATGCAGGGGCCAGTTTCCAAAGGGCCATGGACATAGCCTTTGTTGGGGAGCAAGATAAGTTTGTGGTGGTCTATCTCAATGATATCACTGTGTTTTCAAAGGATGATACTGAGCACATTGAGCATTTGCGTAAAACATTTTAGAAATGCAGAAGGTATGGTTTCTCTCAACCCACAAAAGTCTTTATTTGCATTAGAAGAAGGCAAGCTTTTGGGACATATTGTAACCAAAGATGGGGTAAGAATTGATCCTAAAAGAGTTGAAGTCATAAATGGTATCTCTCTTCCCAGAAATAAGAAGGAGGTGCAGGTGTTCCTAGGGCACATTAACTTTCTATGGAGGTTTATCCCTAACTATACTGAGATAGTTAGACATATAACCGACATGCTGAAGAAAAATAATGAGGTAAAGTGGTCTCAAGAATCACGAGAGGCCTTTTTCAGGATAAAAAATGCCTTTTTAAGAGCTCCTGTGCTAGCAGGACCAGACTATGCCAAGCCTTTCATGATATTTTCATTTGCATCACCTCATACAGCAGCATGAGTTTTATTACAGAAAAAAGAAGAATGTTATGAGCAGCCCATCGCTTTCTTTAGTCAGGTGCTCCGTGATGCAAAGTTGAAGTATAACATATTATAAAAATAGGCGTATGCTCTAGTGAAGTCTCTTAAAGCCTTCCGCAGGTATGTCTTGCAGTCACACATCACGACATTTGTACCCATAGCTGCAATAAAAAGATATTCTTATCCAAGGAGATAGCGAAGGGAAAAGAGGGAAATGGATTACCAAAATACAAGAGTGTGAGCTAGACATCCGTCCTACCAAACTGATCAAGGGACAAGGGCTAGCCAGAATCTTACCTGAATCAAACTATCAGGCTTGGGGTATAAATCTTTCCATGATAGAAAATGAGGAGTCAGAGAAGAAAGAAGAGTGACAGGGAGTAGAGATAGCTACTCAAAAGACACATATGAAGTACCTCACCAGCCCATGGTACAAAGAGATAGTGGAATTTATTCTAACACTCAACTGCACACCTAGCTGTGATAAAGCTAAATACAAAACACTAAGGTTGAGATCACAAAAGTAGATAGTTTCCAATGGTCGATTGTACTAGCGAGATCCTTCAGGTATTCTTCTCCTATATCTCATAGAGGATGAGGTAGAAAATATAATGGTTGAATTTCATGATGGCATCTGTGGAGGTCATTATAGCTGGAGGGCCACTGCTCACAAAATCCTGAAGGTTGGTTTCTATTGGCCCAAACTCTTTGGAAACATGTTTGTCTGAGTCAGAGCTTGTGAGAAATGCTAGAAATTTGCTGAAATAAAAAATTTGGCACCTCTGCCCATGACCCCTGTTCACGTGGATGAACCATTCCAGCAATGGGGAATCGACTTTATCGATGAAATACATCCTCCGTCAAGTGGTCAGCACAAGTGGATATTAACTGCTACCGATTATTTCACCAAGTGGGTGGAAGCTATACCTACGAGGAATGCAACAAATGCTATGGTAATGAAATTCATGGAAGAAAATATCATATCAAGATTTGGCTGCCCTGCCAAGATAGTGACTCACAATGCACAGGCCTTTAAGTCTGCAAAGTTTGTCAGCTTTTTCCAGCAGTATAACATTGTGCTAGGTCATTCCATGGCCTATTACCCACAAGGAAATGGCCTGGTAGAGTCTTCAAATAAAACCTTGGTGAGGGCACTTAAGAAGGCTATCAACGAAAATAAGAAAAATTGGGATTCTGAGTTGAAATTCGCTCTGTGGGCCAACAGGATTACCAGCAAGAGAGCAATCGGGAAGTCGCCATATGCATTAGTATATGGGAGGGCAGTAGTATTCCCTGTACAGTTAGCCTTACCAATAGCTCGATTCATGCAAGAAAGTTAAGAAGAACCCAATCATGCGACCAGGAGAATCAATCAGTTGGTGGGGTTAGAAGAAACACAGAACCAGGTAATACAAAGGCTAACTGAATATCAAGAGAAGATGAAGGACTTTTTTGATCAGCATGCCAAGGACGGGAAGTTGCAGGTTGGGGATTTAGTGCTTAGATGGGATGTTCAAAGAGCTGAAAAGGGGAAACATGGTAAATTCGACCCACTCTGGTTCGACACTTTTAAAATTGTGGAACAATGGGGCAATAACACTTTTAGGTTGGAAAATTTACAGGGAGACTTACTCGATCCCCCTATAAATGGTTAGTTCCTCAAACCTTACTTCCAGTTCTGATTCAGGCCGAGAGAGCCTGATGTATTATACTGTACATTAGTTTTTTGTTTTCATCTTTGTTTGAACGATGTGTGTCGTGAAGAATCATGAAAATAAAAATAAGAAGTGTTGAAGAGTGGTGCCCACATAGAAGATTAACAAGTGGTCTGTGAAGTTCTCGACATGCCCAAAGATGAACGTGTCGTCCCCAGGTGGAGTAAAATGTTGATCATATGCTTAACATTCACTGTTGTTCCCAGTTTTGAAGCCTCCCTGTTGGTGAAGAAAATGCCCAAAAGGCCTCCTTTTCCCTCTTATTTCATTCCCTTTAAACCTTTGTTTTCATCATTATTCCTCCCCTTCTAATTTTCCCTTATTAACCTTTAAAATCACCCAAATCCCATTTTAAACCTTTAAAATGCCTTTGTTTGGCTTAAAATCCCTTCATTCCTCTTACCATTACCCCTTTTTGGCCTTAAAATGCATTGAAAATAGGCCAAAAAACCATATTTTACATATGAGGCTTAACCCCTTTTTGGCCAGCCCCCTTAATCACTTCCCCACATGCACCTGAGTGCTAAGACCAAATGCTAGCCCGTAAGGTGCTCATCGCATCAAAAGGATCAGTCAGAACGATTATTTTCTTTGTAAAACAAAACTTCCAATGCAATAGTGTTTTGACTGATCGGCTTTCGAAATAATCTCCACCGTCGATCTTAAAGCAATCCAATGGTTGGCGTTGAATTGCTCCATCACCAATCGGAGGTTCTTAAATGTGTCACCCCCCGTGCCCCCGATTGTGATCCTCCGATTCGATCTTAGCCGCCCATCCCTTCAAATCCGATGGCTGGAATCTAATCGCGCTCTACTCATTCTCCTTTCATCGGAAGCTCCTCTAACTTCACCATTTAATCACCACCGTTGATCTCCTCCTGAGATCCAATGGTTCATTTCTAATCGCCCTCCGCCCATGCCGGGTCCCACATCATGGTCTCTGTTTCATTCATTATCCATGTTATTCAGTGTATTCATCCAAAACCTTAAAGGCTCCGGGTTTTACACTAATGCATTATTTCTCCACCTCCACCATTTCCACCTTTCCTCCAGGCCTTCAAAGCATCCTTCACTCACTCCCCTGTATTTATTAACTAGTTCATTTCATTGTGCAGGAATTACATAGCGAAGAAACTCGCGTTGTCCCCGCAGTCACGGCCACTGTGGCTGAAAGTGCAGAGAGGCCATTACAACAATAGTCAGAGTAGCAGCAGAGATGGATTAGGAAGATTAAAACTCTTAACCCTGCGTTCTAAGGAAGAAAGCACAGTTGGAAGACTAAAGAGCACACTTAACAGCCATATCTATGTTTGACTGTCTGTGGGACATTTTCTCCAGACAGTACACCTTCCCACTAAAGCCTCCATGCCTCCTCAAGCCCAGAAACAGTTAATTACACTGATAGAAGCTTCCTAAAGACTGTCAGAACTAGCAGCTATGGAGTATGGAGGCCCGCTGACTTTCCATCCAGTTCACTAATTCCAGAAGGCAGAACAGGGAGCTCTATAGCTAGAAATCACCCCAAAGAAACATCAGAGGTCAGATATCGACCTGACAAAGTCCCCTCAGCCATACTATAAAATAAATACAGCAACACAGTGTCATTAAGCAGCATGGGCGTGGATGCTTCCTCCCTGCTGTATTAATGAATCAATGTATTGCACATCATCACCCCTATTACTCGTTTTTCTCCTATAAGAATCCCCAAGAACGGATTGTAAAAGGTTCCAGATTTTCAGAAAAATATGTGGTGAGAAAATTTTGTATGCATTTTTGTTGAAATTTTATATGAATGCAGAGAGCCCGTTGGGTTTTAGTGATGAGGATCTCCATATTTAATGAAGATTCTGGTCTTTTTGCTTCGCAGTGTGTAACTTTCTCCTATATGTGATAGTTTAATTGTTCGCCTCATTTTCATCCATTTCTCTGGTATCATGTTCTGGAATGCGAGTGGCTCACTGGTTTTTCGTATGAATTTTTCCTAATTGATACTCATGCTAGAACCTATCAAGTGCTTTAAATATGGCTCAGGCATGATATATTGTTTCATTTTCCACTTCAACCATACTTCTGCTATATTAGCTTCTATGGGATGTTGTTTTAAAAATTATTTTGTCATGTATGGATTCTTAATTTTGTAAGCCCATTACATGTTGATATTTGTTTCTGGATATCATTCCAATGACAGTTAGTATTATCTCAATCTTTCATACCTCGTAAAACACCTTCTGATTACTCATCTTTGTGAGGTATTTTAGAACCTAGCCCTCTTTACAGTAAGCTGCCTTTGAATTGTCTAATACATTGGTATTAAAGTTTTGCATCTTGCCTCTGTAGTATTTCCTTCCCTGTGTCAAGCTTCTGAAGGTTTTGGTCCCATTCAAATTAGCCTTCTTGTTTACAAGAGATAGCAAGAGAGCCTTTCCCTGATAACTTCCCATGTTATATCATATGCTCCTTGCTGTATAAGATGTCCTAGGCACTAGTCTTTCACAACTCAAGGTTGTCTCTAGGGTCGACAACAAATAGTATATAGAAAAATAATTTATATTGATTTTTTTTTACTGAGATCACAAACTATTTGTGAAATCAAACTTTCTCATCTAAAAATTAGACCACATTCTTAGGAATTTATTGTAAACTTATATTTAAGTAACCAATAAAATTGTTAATTTTACTCCTAGTTGAATATGCATAATTTGTAATTTACATGGATTACAATCAATACAAAAATGTGTATAAAATAAATATATTTCATTTGACAGTGAAATATGAAATATTAGGAAAGTAATTATAAAAATATATACCATATTGTTGTGTATTTTTTATATTATAGGATTTTTTTTCCTTAATATAATGATTTCGTAATATTTTTTGATTAATCTAAACCAAAAATAAATTCTTTGTGATCTCATAATTAATATATAGATTCTCATATCAAAACTACTATATATAATACAGGACTTCCACATGAGATTAGCGATCTTAATCTATATTTTATATATTTAAAAATAATAATTTCACTTATTTATTATAAAAATTGCATTTGTTACACGTTAATTTTATGAGATCCACATGTGAAATAGGTCAAATTGTATGGTCAAACTTTGAATAGATTTAGTATCCAAACAACTAGATCCAAGACAATTTTTAAACACAATGAGCTATGTCGTCTGATAGATGGGAGCTTGTCCATAGGATGGTTCACTACTTGGACACTTTTTATGAAAGTTACAACAAGCTATATGATTTGGCAGAATAAAGTATGTCAACATTGTTGATCGTGCAAGTTCATCAAAGATGGTTAGAGGTGTTTATGTTTTAAATGGAGTTGAAATGAAAAATAGAAGGTAGGTTGTGAATAAAGAGCACCGTTTGCAAGATTCCAGAGTGGATGTGAGTGTTGATGAAGACCAACAAAAAATATTTGACTATATGTAATTTATGATTCTTGTAATAATATTTGTAATAATGAATGTATGCATTAAAAGGGAGACTTGGAAATAATGTTTAAATTTGTAAACATGTAGCATTGGTTTGTTAGTTAGATTGGGTTGTTGAGAGATTCCTTCAACAATATTCTTCTTGTTTGGAATTTGTTGGATCTCATGAGCACTATTTATGTGGCTTGTGTTTTGGTTTTGAGAGTAATACAAGAATTGATCTGAGTGAATCTGTGCACCATGTTTGCTGCTCTGTGCACAAATCTATTTTTATATGAAAATCCAATTTTTCACATTAAAAAATATAAGAACGATAATATTTACAAAAACAAAATTGAATAAATTAAACGTCGAAACATTATTGTTACAATTTCTTAAATTGTTGAAATTGACAATAAGAAGATGCTTCTAATTTAATTTTCCCTTAATTAAACTAGAAGGAAATTGTAATTCCACATAATATGACAACTTGTACAAGTTAAATGAGTTGGGAAGACTTAGTTAGCTAAGTCAATTCGAGTCAGTACATAGAGTTAACTATAAGTTTTAGGGAGTCGAGATGCAGTTTGTTTTGAATTGTAATTGTTTAACTTAATTATTTGAGTCAAAATTAGTTTAAACGGTTCTAACTGATGGAGGATATCGTGAGACATCTAGTCAATTAAATATGATTTAATTCACATGCAGTGATCAATTAAATAAATGATAATTAAATATAAATATTCGTTTCATATAAATGCTAAGGAAGACCGAGTTGAGATTGGAGTTAAAGGGAAGTATACTATCAATTGTATAATTAGAAAATTGTACAGGTCATGAATTATTTTAACCAGATGCCTTGGATGAATTGGGCAATCAATTATTGGGAATTTCCTAATTAATAGGAGCTCAATTCCCTCAGGAATGGGTAAGAAAGGATGAGTATCCAGAGGCAAGGAATTGGTTAAGTATTGGACCAAAATTTCTCAGATTAGAGTGAGATGGTTAGAGATAGTGCATAGAGCTCTCAATCTTGAGAGAAGAATTTTATTGTTTCATATTATTGGCTTAATTCAAGATACAGATAATGGGATTTTTAGATTAGTCTTTCCCTAGATAAATATTTGTGTTGTGCGATTGTAATTGGTTTCTGCAATTTGTAGAATAGATTCAAGTGTTTTTTTTTTTTAGCATATTATAATATCAGTTGAATTTATGTCAATTTTCTACATGGTATCATAGCAGGAAACACTATAGAAGAGAAGAAAATGAGATTATTTTGAACAGGTGAATCAATTTTGCAGATTCATTCTTCAGGACCAACAACAGATCAATTTGTGTTTTTGTGGATTGAGACTCAAATATGCCTTTGAGGTTAGTTAGGATTAAATATCCTGGAAGGAAAGGATGGAGGCAATTTTGGATTACAATGACTTAAAGGAATTCATAGCCAATGATATTTCCATGCCCGTAGCATCAGATGATCAAAATATTGATGCATGGAAGAAGAATGTAGCAAAGGCGAGAAGGATTCTGTTAGAAGGAGTTCGAGATCATATTGTCTCAAACCTCCATCGAAAGGAAACTCCTTATGCTATGTGGAAAGCCTTAAAATATTTGTTTGAGAACAACAATGCCCACATGAATCTGGCACTGAAGGAAAAACTTAGAAATATAAATATGGACAAGGGTGACACGATACCAAAATACTTCACGAAGTTCACTCAATGTGGAGATGATATTAGAAGTGTTGGTGTGATAGTTGTCAAGGATAATTTGGTGAGCTTAGCACTTCTAGGCATTCCCAAGAGTTGGCACAACTACCAGGATTCAATGAATGGGAGGGAGAAACTAGGAGAGTGGGATCAATTGTGGTCTAAGTTGGTACAAGAAGGGATTAAGCAGAACATCAGTGATGGATCCTCATCAAATACTGATGATGAGGATAATTGTGCCTTGGTTAGGAAGGCGAAGAAAGGGAAAGGAATTGCATCACAATCTATATCATATTTTTTTCAGGCAGGGAAAAAGAGAGACTTATAAAAGATAAAACGTTTTCACTGCCATGAGCTTGGACACTATACTACAAAGTGTCTCCACAAGAATATTGATAACAATCCCTTGGGAGGAGGGACAAATGAAGCACTTGCTTGACAGTTCCAGTTGGAGTTCACTCTCATCGCATGCATGGTTTCATCAGTGATGTATTTTTTGTGTTACGTGGATATTGGAGTTTCATTCCAGATGACTGACAACAAATAATTTTTCAGTAACTTGGAGGAGAAGGATCTCCAGATGCATATTGATATGGGATATGACTGGAAGTATAGCGCGATCGACATAGGTACAATTACCTTTTAGAGAGAGTCTAGTACTCCTCTCACATTAAGATATGTCATGTATGTTCCTGGTTTAAAGAAGAATTTAGTTTCAGTTTATATGTTGGAATATCATGGCTATGATGTGATATTTAGCGAAGGAAAGGCGTTCCATCGTCACAAAGCCACATGATAGGTGAAAAATATTAGGTTTCGAGTAAAGAACTTGTACAAATTAGATGTAGAAGATTTTGTTAACTTGAGAATGAAAGTAGAGAAGGTGGAGAGACAAGACATCAGTGAGTTATGCCATAAAATATTAGGCCATCTACACCATGGCACTTTGAAGATCATGCAACATATTTCTATAGGATTTTCCAAGAGTGCGCTTGAGCAGCAAGATACATGCAAAGGGTATACATTGGGGAAGTACACCAAAGCCACCTTTCATGAGAAGAAAATTCGAGCAAGAACGATCCTTGAGAGAGTTCACTCAGACATGGGTGGACCATTCTCGACAACCTCAAAAAAAAAACACAAAGTATTATGTAATTTTTGTAGATGATTTTTCACGCAAGTGTTGAATATTCTTGATGTAGAAGAAATATCAAATATTCTCAAAGTTGTGTGTTGAAAGAACTTGTCGAGAAAGATACATGGAATAAGGTGAAGGCTCTTAGAAGCAACAATAGTGGAGATTATGTGTCGAATGAATTCAATAACTTCTATGCTTCAAAAGGAATTCGACAGGAATTGATAGCACCTCATAACAATAGCTATTTTTATCCAAATAACTCACACTTAAAAAAATATAATTATAAAATCTCATAGTCATCGCATAAAACCCTAAAATTATCAAACACTTGAAATTATATACTTTATTATAAAAAATAAAAATAAAAAATCTTTCCAAAATTTACCTACGACTAAGACAAATTTGACTATAACATACTAACTGATATCTTTTGCCTTACATAGACATGTTTATTTATTAAGAGAAGAAAATTTTGGAATCAGTTATTTTATTTCTAACCATTATCAATTTAACTTTAATTTTATTTTATTTTTAGAATTTTAGAATTTTAATTTTATTTTACTATTATTAATTTAATGTTGATTTTATTTAATTTTTAAAATTTTAAAATTTTAATTTAATTTAATTTTTAAAATTCTAGTTTGAAAATATTATTTTTATTTTATTTTAAAATTCTAATTTGAATAAATTAAAATGTTTATTTGAAATCGAGGTTCACTTCTTAACTCATGGAGAAAGTATTCAATCTTGTAATCTTGTCATGAGAGCTTTTCTAAACGTAAAATGAATTCGAAGATTTTCTCTGTTTTCCAGTCAGCCGTATTCAATCTTGTAATAATAATCTTGTTGCCAGAGCTTTCTGAACGGACATTGAAATTGAATTCGAAGATTTTCTTTCGTTTTGCAGTCAGCCGTAAATACTTTCATCACCGTAATATTTTTAACATGCTTTGCTTCACGTGTACATTCATTCTTCCTTCATTTTTCAATTTGTTAACCATTTCACGTCGACGTTGAGGAGAAAATAAGCTCAATAATTACGCAGAACTTGCATCAACCATTGTAGTAAGTAGTAAGGAAAGTGAACCATTTAAACTGGTTTGCCGTTTATTTAGATTACAAATTTTGGAAATTACATGGTAATGAATAAAGTCAAATGTTTAATATATAACAACAGACCGAATAAAATTCTATATACCCTCAAATTACAACAAAATGCTAAATTAGCAAAAACTTTTGTTGTAATTTCTACCCTGATTCTTCTTAAAGTACTCACGGAAAAACATGTATCTGTGTTCTAAGTCGTGTCCACCGGTGAGTCAGCACTAGATGTGCTCGGTCCTGCTCGTTTCTCTCCCTCTCTTCGCAGAAGTCATTTACATCGATGAGATTTATGAATATGTGGGAAATTTTGTTTCGAAATCCCGAAAATATGGGAGATTTTAACAGACAAACTAGCACCTAATGCTCCCAGGACAGCTAATCACAAAAACTTCCTAAAAACAATTTCTGGTGACACGTCCTTATAAGCTCAACGTCTCCATCTACTTCTGGTGACACGTCCTTTCTCGCTGATAAAATCTCCACGTAGTTGAAGTCATTAACCCGAGAGGCAAAGAAAACTTCGTTCAAAGTTGCCGCTGCCCTCTGGAATTTGTAATTAACTCCCAAATCACGATTCCGTGGTGCCCTTTCTTTCCTTTCACTTCAGAGTTCTCCACATGCTATTCTAAGAGAAGTTGTTTCCCTTAAAATGATTACCATTACCACGACAACGACAGGAAGAATGAGATATGATATCACAAATAGATCACATTTGTTTTGGGTGTTTTGTGGCCAAAATCATATGGATAGCCTGTTGGTTGTTGGTCTTACATGACGACTCTAATAAATACAGCTCAATTCAAAATGGGAATGGCCAACAAGGCTTCTGAATGGCACACAATTAAAGAAAAAAGTAAACTTCTAGCTTACCCACGACTAAGAAATATTGACACTGTCACCTTAGATATATATGTGGCCAATGGCAAGTGTCCATTGCGGCCCTGCTCGGAACCCAATCGCAACACCATCATGGCAATTTCCTGCACCTGCTATGTCGACGTGAACCTCTCGTTCGCGACCTTGTCCTTCAGCAACGTCACCCAAGTGGCCACAACCATGTCATTGAAAATCCTATACAGATTGAATCACCACAAGAACGAGCTGAAATTACGTCGCCGAATCAACTCACTCAGCGCGTGACAGGACAGACGTGGACCGCAAGATTTGGGGTGATGACCATTCTTGAAAGTGTAATTAGGATAACGACAGATATATATATTTGAATTTGTCAAAATACACTTGTGTTTAGAATAAGGGGTTTGAATGGAGTTTAGTCTCATGAGGTTCAAATTTCGTGGGAAGGGTTGAGGATGGAAGGTACTTTTGGGGAATTAAACCCTTACAAAGTTTCATGGGAAGGGTTGAGGATGGGAGGTACTTGTGGGGAATTAAACCCTTACAAAGGGGCATTGATGGACAAGTTGTTCTTCCATTTTGAGTCTTATACATGTCTTAATTTTTCTCCTCTCTTTCCTCATATATTTCCCAACATTTGTTCAAATTTCATGGGAAGGTTTGAGGATGTGAGGTACTTTTGGGGAATTAAACACTTACAAAGGGGCACTCATGGACAAGTTGTTCTTCCATTTTGAGTCTTATACATGTCTTAATTTTTCTCCGCTCTTTCCTCATATATTTCCCAACATTTGTTCAAATTTCATTGGAAGGGTTGAGGATGGGAGGTACTTTTGGGGAATTAAACCATTACAAAGTGGCACTGATGGAAAAGTTGTTATTCCATTTTGAGTCTCATACATGTCTTAATTTTTCTTCGCTCTTTCCTCATATATTTCCCAACATTTCTCGACAATTTTGTATGGCCCTTTTTTTCTTTCATAGTGAAATATCAAATCCAACACTAACATTGTTTAATCGAAAATCAATGAGAATATTTGGGTTATTCAAATTAATGAAGGTTTGGATATACTCCAACAAGAAGAGGAGGAAGACTTCTATGCATTCGTGTTTAATGTTCCCAAAGAGTTATTGGCACTGAAGCCTAAAGAATACATTCTTCTAACCATTTCCATAAACCCTTATCACCATTAAAGAAGTGAACTCTATGATATGGAGCACTACAAACTTGAAGCTATTTACATATTTGAGAGAACAATGAATAAAAGAGGCAAGTTTCAGTCATAGTCATGGAGGAGTTTAAGAAGTGCAACTCGAAAATCCATATTTTTTATCAAAAGTTCATTGACTATAAGGAAGAAACCTTAGCATAGGTCATGTCCCTCAATGCCACCTTTCTTGTTGGATGTTTTCAATTTTATGTCAGACACATCAACAAAATGACGGATGAGGACTTCAAGCAACTAAGACGAGTCTTAGATATTTGTGGCAACAACACTACTCAAAACTCTATTCTTAGATATCTAATGATGCTAGAAAATCAACCTATGCTCTTTCTATTATAGCTATTTTGGAATTGAAAATGGGTTCTAAAGTGAAGGTAGAGGAGAGGCTCTCCAAGCTGCTAAGGCTTGCTTTCCAGGAATTATCTCATCTCCCCTTGAAGTTTCCTAAAAACTCAAATATCTATATAAACAGAGGAGGGAACATCTTAGAGGTGTTGTAATATGCCATTGTCCTTAATGCTTCCAATAATCAGAATCTAAATCCAAGTGACAACTCAACCATTAGACTAGTCTTCGATACATTTCTATGGAAGGCTTTCTCCTTTCTAAATGCTTGTCCCTTTAAATTTCTCATGAAATTGCGTGGGTGAGTGCTAAGTCTAAGATCATTGAATCTTCTTGCCAAAAAAATACCATTAGATATGAGGAGAAAGGAAAGAGAGATAGGGGAAGGGAAAAAATTCCATCATTAAGATTATACCACACATGCGAGACGAACTGGCCATTCCATCTATGGCAGATTTACATTCTATGCTAGTCAAATTCACCTCTACCTACAGTGTCTCCGGCACCAACGAAGAAACACCAACCGACCACACTGTATAAATGTCCTTAATTTAATTGTGGAAGAATACATACTATATTCTACTATAAATATTTAGCATGACCTAATAGTAACTTAATTATGGAATGCGAATCTATATGTTATGCAAACATGGTGCAACATGCTTGATGTGCAATGTTAATATGTAAGTGGAAGCATAAAATATTAATTGTACATACCACATAAATAAAAAAATATGAACACTAATTCAAATACTTATCTATTGAAAAGATCCAACTGGCTACGGGAACATCATGTTCCTTCCAACCATAGATGATGGGGATCATAAGCTCAACCGATGGTCATAGTTGAGCTAGGACAACAATGCCATATGAAATATTTAGCTATCAACAACAAACCCAGGCTACGACACCAACCAAACAACCTCAACCTCTTGTCACGAGCTCATATTCCCAAAACCAACACCCAAGTGGCATAAACCCAGTCCCTCAATAGTGCCCACCTTTCAAGACATCTTATTGTTGGAAATATACAGTTAACCTAAAATGTAAGGAGCTTCGCTATTGTTTGGTGTCCAAGTTGCGGAAGCCCAATTGAAATCCTCAAAATTAGTTTCAAAGCCCCAACTACGACTCACTAGCTATCTCCAATCGATTTTACCACTATAATTCCATGGCACCAAGAAATAATCAGGGCCAACAAACCCTCAGAGCCACCAGGGCTCACATAAAATTTAGATGCATCCTATTAGTATGATTAACTAAATATTTGTGCTCGAGTTGGTTCTAGAGCCCATCTAGGACTCACTTTTTCCTTAGTCTCGAACTTAGTTCCATGACTATGTACTGAATGAATTATCAATACAAGACCATCCCTTTTTAAATGCATGGCCCCAACTAGCCATGTGGCATTGACTAAAGCCACATGGCCATAGGGTGCACACTTTTCTACAATCCAATTGTTTCCTTTTTTATTTGGAGTTACATCCCATATTTTCTCTCCATGGAGTGGCATATGCAAAAATCCTTATTTTTATTACTAAATTAAAAATTATTTACAAATATAAATATTTATATCTCAACGTTCTCAGCCACTTATACAAAATTAACATAAAATGGTGTGGGAAACTAGCCCCAAAATATATTTGAATTCACCACATGGACATATAGGCCACATCTTATAATTTCGGCTCAGTAGCCGGATAGTCAAAAATATTCCTAGCTCACTAGCCTAATATGGCGAGATCACATATTTACATGGTCAAAATAGGCAGGGGAATTACATTCCTCCCCCCTTATTTTATGCATTATCCTTATTGCATCATATATACAAATATCTACAATATGTTAGTAAAAAAGGTGGGTATTTTTTACTCATTACTTCTTCTTGCTCCCAAGTTGTATTCTCAAGACCAAACACAGTCCATTTCACCTTTACCATGTTGATGGCTCAATTCCGTAGAACATTGGCCTTGTTGTCCAATATTCACACGAAACTTCAAAGTCTCCCTCGGGTTCCATCTAAATAATTTTTCAATCAATAAAATGATTAGTGCCAGGAATATAATTCTTAAGCTATGAAATTTGGAAGAATTCATGAATATGCAAAGATGTAGGTAATTAAGGCCTATATTCAATGGGGCCTATCATTTCTAGGATCTCAAATGGTCCACAATATTTTGCTGCCAACTTGGCACAACTGCCCAATTTTATTATGCTCTTCTTTGCTTTTAGTTTCAAGAATACATGCTCCCTGACTTTGAATTACCTATTTGCTATGTTATTATATGCATATCTTTTCTTCCTATCCTAGGAAACTTTCAAATCATGTTTGATTTTGGCTGTTTATTCCTCCATATCCTTGAGAAATTCTAAACCAACCATGATTCTGTCTACTAGGTTACTCCAAGTCACTGGAGTATTACATTTTCTACCATACAAACCCTCAAACATGCTCAATTTTTTTTTATGTCTCATACTGATTATTATATGAAAATTTCATTAAATAGAGGTAATCCTCCCATTTAGATGGTTTATCCATCACACACATTTTTAATATATCTTCAATAACATTATTTAACCACTCTGTGTGTCCATCAAACTAAGGATGATACACTATTATAAAATTTAAATTGGTAGCCAATCCTTTAAATAAGCCATCCAAAAGTTGGATGTAAATTTTGTATCTTTATTTAAAATTATTTCCTTAGGAACCCCATGAAGCATAACAATCTCTCGCATATAATGTATGCAATATTTATCTCTTTCTATATTGATTTCATCGAAATAAAATGAGAAAAATTAGTAAATGTGTCCACTTCTACCATTTATGGAGTCATGCCCTCTTGTTGTTCGAGGAAGAATAGTAATAAAATAAATGGATACCACCTCCCACTTTTTCTTATGAATGGAAATTGGCTGAAGAAAACCAACTGGATGTTTATGTTAGACTTTAAACCTATGTAGAAATTATGGTATAAAATTGTTACTACTTATGAAATTTTAATAAAAATCACAAGAAACAATCCTACTCTACCACTCTACAGAATTCAATTCACAATTTAGAATATAAAGCACAAACATGCTATGAGAAATAACACACATGCAAAAAGTATTATTCCATGGGAAATCAACTTCTAAAAACCCCTTATGTCTACTTGCATTAATATGATAAATATATATGTTTTAGAATTGCTAGCTCAATCTAAGCTCAACTTGCAAGTTAATAAACTATCTCTCTTCTTAGCAAGAAGCTCTAACCTATACTTAGTTAATTTCTACCTCTTCTTGAGCCCCTATTTCCTTGTGTAATTTCTGAGAAATTAAGCCCCTATTATTTAGGAAATTCCTCCAAAATGTTTGCGCAATTCCCAAGGTTGATCATCTAACTGCATGCAACACCTGTACACTCAAGGCTATTCTACAACATATGTTACACTGCCTTGGAATATCCACCACAATTTATTAACGCAAATTCTCTGGATGCACTAGCTATTTTTGGTTGATTTATTAGTTAACTGGATGATCACTGAGTTAGACTTTTTTCTCATTGCACAACTGGCCTTCCACTAGTTCCTCCAACATTTAGAACTATTTTAACTAAAAACAACTTGATTAGTTTAACTGAAAACAACTTGATTAGTTTAGTATGAGTAATTTAAGTCTTAGGGTTTATTATATAAAGTTTTTTAATTAATTTAAGCACTTAGGGGTTTTAAAATTAAAATTTAAAAAATTTAAATATTTATTAAAAAAATTTAGTTATTATTATAATTAAAATAAAAATAATTTTTTTTATTAATATATATATATATATATATGTATATATATATATATATATATATATATATATATATATATATATATATATGTATATATATATATATTATTAAATTTTTTTATTGAAATAAAAAAATAAAAAAATAAAAAAATATATTTAAATAAGATTGTTATCTATTGTCAGATCCTCTCAAACATCATTGCCCTTATCTATTTATACCTTGACCTTCTGCAACCTTCTTTCATTCTTCATTCTCGTCCTGATGATGGATCCTCGTTGGGATCGAAACATCGATCAATATTTTATGATACTGTGGACAATCCAGATTTTGCTATTAACTTGAAATAATTGACCTTGATTGCTACAAATTAGAAATCACACATTCGTAACTAAACTCCAACTCCTGTAACTCGAATTTATTGATTTAACTGAGTGAAAAGAGCCATGTCACACAAGTTAACTGCATCCAAGTTGTTTGATGATGTGGAAATTCAAATTTTCTCAATTTCACCAAGGAAAAATCAAATTAAGAATTTCTTGCTGCATTTTTTTAACAACATGTGGAATTCCAAACATCTGGATATATAATCAGTCACTTAATTTTTCAAGCCTAGCCAATAAAATTACTTGTTTGATTGTTGTTAAATTTTTATGGTACCCTAGGTGACAAACATATGGTACCCTGTGCATTTCATATAAAATTAATTATCTCACTGTTTGCACATCTGTCTCATAAATTCTCCCTTTATATAAAAGAACATATTCGTGGTCCATTTCATAATCTTGGTATTTCATCTATGTTGTACCTTGTTGTAGGTCACTTTTAATATGCATATATTGTTGGTCCAACTTTGCAACTTGTATAATTCCTTCCATAAAATCTATTTTATATTTGCTAATTAACGTGGCATGCATAACATGCACTCTCTAGATAAGTGCATCAACCACTCGATTTTCTTTCCCCTTAATGTATCTTATTTCAAAATCATATTACCTAGTAATCCTAGCCAGATGACTTGTTGTGCACTTAAATTTAGCTGCTCAAATAAATGTTGTGGCCCATAATTATTAGTCCGTAATTCAAATTTGTGGCCCATGAGATATTTCCTCCGCATTTTAAGTGCGTGAATAATGAATGCAAGTTCTAAGCCATGGGAAACATACTTCTTCTCATTCCCCTTTAATTTTCTAGATTCATAACAAATCCATTACCCATTTTGCATGAGTAGTCCACCTAGCCCCTCTTTACATGCATCAATGAATAGCAGAAAATATGCACTTGGATCAACAATTCTTAATAGTGGATCTCTCGTTAATAAATATTTTAACTATTGAAAAGTTGCTTCACACTTATATGTTCATTGAAATTTCACACCCTATTTATGTAAAGATGTAATGAGATGTTCTATCCTTGATAAGCTTTCAATAAACCTCCTATAATAATGAGCTACACCTATGAAGGACTATACTTCTATAACTTTCTTTGGTGTTGACCATTCACTAATAGCCTTAATTTTTTTCACTTCCACTGATATTCCCTCTTTTGAAATAATATGGCCAAATAATGGATCTATCTATGATAAAAAAAAAATAACATTTACTCAAGTTTGCATAGAATTTATGATCTCTAAGTACTTGCAAGACTAATCTCAAATGTTGTTGATGTTTCTCTTTAGATTTATAACAATATTAAAATATCATTAAGAAATATAAAAATAAATTTATCTAAATACTCTCTGAATACACCATTCATTAAACAAATAAACACCCTTAATTCATTAGATAAACCAAAGGGAACCACAGTGAAATCATAATGTAATTAATGAGTTCGAATGATTTTTTATTTATATGCTCTTCCTTGATCTTAAATTGGTTATTCCTTGACATTAAATTGAGTTTAGAAAATATTCGCCCCATGAAGCTAAAGGAAGAGATCATCGATTCTTGGCAACAAATTATTATTTTTGACAATAACCTTTCTTAGTTGCTAGAAGTCAATACATAAACGCACAATTCGATATTTATTCTTGACAAAAAGAACCAAGGCACTGCACAATGATACACTAGGGAATATGTATCCTTTTTTAAATAATTCTTCTAAATGCATCTGCAACTTCTTAAGCTCATGAGTACTCATTCTATATGGTGTATTAGACATTGGGACCACTCTAGGCACCATATCTATAGAAAAGAAAATATCTTTTCTTGGAGGAAATATGGGTATCTCTACAAATACATCAACAAATTCTCGTAACACTAGACAATTATCTATATTAGATTGTTGATCTATATTTGTTTCCTCCACATGAGATGCAACGATCTGACATCCTTTCATTTTTCAACTATATAGCCGATATTTCTTTGATAGATATTGGCCTGATAATCCCTTGGACCTATCTCTATTTTCTGTCATCATCCATAGAAATAAAATACTTACTACAATAGTCGAGAATTGCATGATTTTATTCCAACCAATCCATGCCAATCAAACAATCATAAGTTCTCAGTGAAATTACATTCAATTCAACTTTCATACTCAACCCATTCTTGTTAATTAAGAATTATTTATATAATTCTATAATATTTCTCTCTACACATGTAGCTAATTGTACTCAATATGCTTTTGAATGTTTAGTTTTTTTCAAATTAAAATTTTCAACCAATTTCACATCTATTTAATGTGACTAGCTCCTAAGTCAATTAAAATAATAATGGGTCAATTACTGAGCTTAACTTCAACTTCTATCATGTGTACTTGATGTTCCACTTACTGGTTATCCAAAGATGCATAGATTATGGGCATACCCCTTTCCACATATTCCATAGTAACCACTACCTATATGTTGTGCATAGTCTTCAACTTCTCTGCCTTATGAAAAAAATATTTGTACATGTGATCCCCTTAATAGCACGAATATTTAATTGATGGAAATTGAGGCTTCTTATTGGAAAAATCTCCCCCTTTTTGCTGGTTAGGAGCTAATGTCGCTTGTTGGCTTGCCTGAGAAATTTTCTTGAATTGTGAGGGTTTAAACAACTTTTTCCTTTGCTCCATGAGATTATTTTTCTTGTTTCCCACAATTATATGCAAAACATACCTATTTTTTTCTTCTCATAATTTTTTTTCCCTTTCCTCATAGTTTCCTCAAGGGTCTTAAGCTAATCAAATTTCAACTTTTTGTGTAAAAAAAGGGGAATCCACTAATATACCTCTTAATTTTAGATTTTTCAGAATTAATAAATATGACACACCTCAATAGATTAGTGAATTTCTGACCATACTCCTCCATGATCATATTTCGAAGTTAAAGCTTGAACATTTCCTACATTGTTTTGCTCATAATAAAATCCACATAGAAATTTCCTTTGGAAATATTCTTTGAATTTATTCCAGGTGATTTTCATTTCATCCAAATTCTTTATTTCTTTGAGTTTCTCCCATCATAGGTTGGATTTTCCCTTCAAATGATATATGTAAATTTTGGCCTCTAGGTTCGAAGAGTAATTGTACTACTAAAGATATTTTCTCATCTCTAGAAACCTGGTCTCTCCCTCCTCTCCCTTGTTTTTTTCTCCATTAAATGTGGGAGGTTTGATTTCCTTAACACCCCTTGTAAATCCTCCCAATCAGATATGCTTTTGTTGTTTGAGAGTGGTGATATGCTAGGGATACTACAGAATCCAAATGTGGAATAATTACTTTTGCTAGTCCTCCATGTTCAATGATAGTGTTATTAGGAAACAACCCCAGAGTGACTTGAACTTCTGATACCTTTCTCCTTGATCTGAACATTGTGTTCATATTCTAGCCTCGATTAAGCTTTATCATCTAACTCCCTTTGAATTTTATTCAATATTTGTAGAATGACTACAAGGAAAACACCCTCTACTGGAGGTTTTTGCAGAAGCCCCTATAAAAATAGCCCAAAAATATGTTTGTAGCAGAGGTCACTGACGAAGTTGGGCAAGAGAATGTTCTAGTGGATTTTTTTAACAGTGTTTCTACAATATACTAACATACTGGTGCATTAATATAAATAGACGCACTAGTGATTAATAACATATTGTTCACATGGTAGAGTTATTTTTTATAGAAATAAAAAATAACTGTGCACTAAGTAAATAAGGCACACCAGTCCGTACACTACTCGATAGCATAAAAAAAGGGTTAAATTTTAAAAAATGTCAGTCGTAAAATTCATTTTTCCCAATCTGGTGCTATACTCTGATAATGCCTCTGTGCTAAAAAAACATAGGAATTCCCAAGTGCATAAAAAATGTGGTGCAACGTAGTGGGGTTTTTAATTTAAAATTAATGATGTGCTTATTATATGATACACAATAGTACCATTATTTAAATTGAAGGCCCCAATCCTTAATAGAGAATAGTGCACTGTTGTAGGGTTCTATTGCACTCTTTTATAAATTTTCAAAACTCTTTATATTTTATGGTCTTCCATGCAAATGGTTAATTAATTTGGAAGCCTGGAATATTATTGTGAGTCTAGCAATCGTGTCCTCAAAATTTGAAAAATTTGTTGAATTTCACCATGATCGTATATAACTTGCAGTGGAATATCATTGTGAGGTCAACAATGATATCCTCCAAATTTGAAAAAGATGTTGAATCACGTACTCTTAACTATTTGACAACTTTTTTTTTTAATGAATTTTATTTTAAATTTGTGAGGAAATTGTCTAGATTGTTATTGGGTATAATTTGTGTGTTTTCGAAGGTGTTGAATAATTTTATATATTAAAATACATTTTATTGTAAATTATATTTTCAAAATAAAAAAATAGAAATAAAATAGCTAAATTGGGAAAATACACAAATCTAGATAGTATCAAGATTTAGAATGCCAACCAAGAATTTTACATAAAAGCGAAGATGGATTTTAAAAAAAATAGAAAATTACTCATATGGGCAGAACTAATGGCTTCAAATTGATACTAGATGTCACTTACAGTGAAATAAAAATAAAAAATAACGGTGTTCTAAGTAACTTTGGAGCAGCAGTGCATATACTACTTGATAGTATCAGACTAGCGTTAAATTTAAAAAAAAGTTCGTCGTAAAATTCAGTTTTACTATTTAGATGCTATACTCCCAAGAAGCTCTAGTGCTTACTAACATATGGTGCACTGGTGCTTAATAGCATATGGTGCACCGTGGAAAATTGATTTTTTAGAAAAATAAAAAAATAATGGTGCACTAAGTAAATCATGTGCAACGGTGTGTATACTACTCGATAGCACTCGAAAAAGGGTTGAATTTTAAAAAATTTCAGTCGTAAAAATCATTTTTCCCAGTCTAGTGCTATACTCTCATGATGCCCCAGTGCTAGACCCGTATAAGAATGCCACCGTGCATACATGATATGGTGCACCATTGTGGGGTTTTTAATTTAAAAAAGGCATGGTGTTGATTATGTTATACGCTCCAGTGTTGTTAATTGAACTGAAGGCCTTGGTGCTTAATATAAAATGGTGCATTGTTGAAGGGATAATTTTTATACAAATAAAAACAATTTTGCACTACGTATATAAGGAGAACCAGTGTGTATATTATTCGATAATGCAGGGAAATGGTGAAATTTAAAAACATGTCAGTCGTAAAATTTATTTTTACTAGTTTGGTCCTATACTCACATTAAGCACTCAAAATTTCCCATTTTATGAAAGCACCGGTGTGTAAAATCGTGGTGCAATGCGGAAAGGTTTTTAATTTAAAAAATAGTGGTGCACTAATCATATAATAATCATCGGTGTGAATAATAGAATTATACGTTGCAATTCTTAATAAAAAAATGTTGCACAATTTGAGGGTTGTTTTTTTAAAATAAAAAAATAACGGTGCACTAAATAAGTATGGAGTGTTGGTCTACTGAATAGCACTCGAATAGTGTAAATTTTAAAAAAATCTAGTTGTGAAATTCATTTTCACCATTATAGTGGAAGCCTTAGTGCTTTGACATTTTTGGAATGCCCCGGTATGTATACAACACGGTGCACAATTACAATGTTTTTAATTTAAAAATAGTTGTATACTAGGTGAAACCATAGCACCGGTGCGTATACTGCTTGATAGCATCGGACAAGGGATAAATTTGAAAAAATGTTGGTAATAAAAATAATTTTCACCATTTCGGTGCTATACTCTCAAGAGGCATTGATGATCTTCCTATTTTAAAATTCCTTGGATAATAAACAACATGGTGCACCATAGTATGACTTTTAATTTAAAAAACATGGTGCACTTAGTAAATAAGTTGCACCGATACATCAGGTTTGAGTGCATTGGAACATGGTTAAGTAAAAAAAAAGCTTACCATCCATAAAATTCATTTTTACCATTCACACTGTTGTAGAGCTCTCAAGCACTGGTGCAAAGTTTCCCTCTATGAAGCACCTTGCAATTGGTGCTTCCCCCTTTTTCCATCGTCCAATTCATTTATCACTATGTACCTTTCAAATTTTGTCAAACGATGGTCATTTTTTTTTTTTACGTGGAAACCATGCCTCTCAAATGAGAAAATTTCCAGGGAATTGATATGTTTCTCCCTAAATTATCATTTTAGTGGAGTAGAATTGAAAATTAAGTAAAAAATGCATTATTTTTTCTCTCTTCTACGTGGTGCATTCGATACGATCATCTGGCATCATTCATGGTACATTTCCCTTTAGTGCATGAAGTTAATGCATGATTAGTGGGTCAATTCCTTTGGTAAATGGAAATTCATTGAGTTGTTAATTCCATTATGCACCACTTTAAAAATTATAATTTTTACGATGGTGTGTCTGGTAAAAGTAACTTCCTAAAGGATTTTTTTTTCCAAAAAAATACTCAACATTTAAAAAATATATTTCAGTGTGTTCATTCACTGAACATTTCATGCATTGCGTCGATGTAAAATTAATGCACCGGTGCAAAATGTTATACATGTAAAATTAACGCACTAGTGAAAAATGTTATGTCAATGTACCACACTTAAAAATAAAAATATTTGATTTGTTATGTATGAATGAAAATCGAAATCTGTGTGTCATGTCAATGAATGCACCATTTTTGGTGCATTCCTATTTTTTGGCACATTGTGCTCGGTGTGATCTTGTTTTCAGGGGCATCGAGGTTAATTTTTTTTTAATTTAAAATTATATTTCCATATTTATAAATTTTTTTTTCATTTAATAATTTATTTTTAAAATATATTAGGATTACGTATTTTATATGTTAATCATGCATAGATGTCAGAGGAGAGAGGAGCAACAAAAACAAGAGCATAAAGCTAACTAGTACAATATGGTACAAGTATGGGAGACATGAGAAAGGAAGAGGTATTTGTACCCTCACCCTAATACTAACACAACCCAAGGAATATTGAGGAATTTATGCTTCCTTAAGTACTATGAGAATGCTACATCCCTTAAGGGGAATTCCAGGTTGTTGGCACAATTGATCCGTTGGTGAGATTTCCACCCATAAGCTTTCTGTGTTGGTCTTGACATGTGGTTTCAACACAATGAGGAGGAAATTTATTTTATCACTAGCCTATCCAAGAGAGGGGAGGGTTTCTCTATTTCCCTGATGTCCCCCATGGTGTTGTAGTAGAGATTCTACCTTTCTACTCTCATATATATGTTGGGGATCATGTAGTTTCTCCAATAGATTTTTAGATGTCTAATGGACAACTACAGATTGTTTCTTTTGGTGCAGAGAATGTTAGGTTCCTCTAACTATTAGTGAGTACCATTGCACACTATAGTAGTGATGGGAAATGAAATAGTTTCCCTATTTTATTTTATGTTGATTCTTTGGTGCAAAGGTTAATATGTATCATATGATCTGCCATTTTTTTATGGAAATTTTGTATAGCTTTATATATATGTCATGATATGATACATGGGAGGGAGAAATTTCCTTTTTCTTTAGAGCTATTTTCATTAATTTTGAGAGGTTTTGAGAGAATAGGCCTACTTCTGATCGTCACCCTCCTATGATGGTGAATGAGGTGCAGATGCGTATGTGGGGTGAGATGATGGCTAAGAGAGACTAGCCAAAGTATCTGACCAATATTTCCACAGATGCACTAGGGATACTGGGCTGTGAGACCAAACACCAATTCGTTATGGTGTCGTGTCCTTACATGGGGATGGATTGGTGATAATGTACCAACATCCTCTTCACAAAAGATGAGCTAGCAGATGATAGAGGTAATTATTTTTTTCCTTAAATTAATCTAGTTTCATTTTATTGTATTGATTAATGAGAATAAATTGTATTATAACACGTTATTTAAATTGTTTTACTAAAATGGTTTAATGAAATTGTCTAACTAATTTTGTGTACTATATATTTTGTAGAAATAACATTCGTTGTGAACATTCCTCCTTCCCCACCAGATGGAGATGCAGATATTGCCAAGGTCATGGAGGATGACTGATGTCTTGATTTGATACATGTGGCCATGCAGATTGGATTTAGGATGGAGTTGGGAGACCAACTCTATAGAATTTTGGTTGAGGCAGGAGTCTCCCTTTCAATGTATCAAGACATAGAGTGATCTGAACTTATATAAGAATGCAACATAATACATATATAACCATAAATATAGATATTCAAGAAGAAATAACACTTCATTTCATTAATATCAAATAACTAAAATATGCGTACAAACAAAATGTAAATAAACTAGCCCGGGTGATGGTAACTTATCTCTAAGAAGAGATGTGGAAAATACATGCCTATGAAATGTTTTACAATGAGGCTTAAAGGCCTATTTGTTATTGAGAAACAATGTAAAACCCTAAAACTCCAATAACCTAACCCTAGGAGACGAATCACCAAATTTGTGGGCCCCGTTGGGGTAAAATCATACACCAACTTCCCGGGGTCATAACTTTGGCATATGATCTCTATTTGACCTACACAATACCTCGTAAGAAATATCTATTCGAGGAATACAAATTTTGACTAAAAACATGAAAAAGTGTTTTCTGTTTTCCCATTTTCCAAAAAAACTTTGTTTAGGGCCTCAAAACGACTTTGGAAGTTCAGGACCCAAAAAACTGACAAAAAATAGTAAATTTTGCTACAATTAAGGAAACTAAAAAAATTGAAAGAAACAATGGTGAGAGTCCAAGCTGAATAGGTGGGTGGCCACCAATATCCAACTAGATCAGTCCTCCCCGATTAGGAAGCAATGGTCCCCATTTCATTGTGTGCCTCTATGAGATGGGGAAACTTTTGCTGTGGTTCTTAGTGAGCCACTTTCCTTGGTGCAGGAGTTGGCCATCTTTGACACCATGGTATAGTTGAATATTCTACTAGCGAGTATTCTTGATCTACGTGTCCATGATTTGATCAGTTGTGGGCTATTCCATGCAGTATGAGTTTACTTGTTTTGGTGTTAGTTTTTATGTAATGTCTGAAGTGTCCAGTAATGGTGGAAAGTATGGATGAAGGCTGCCCACATTGAAAATTGGGTGCAGGCCAGGGAATGGGGGAATTTTGAGCTCAAAAGAATTGTCTCCCATAGTCTTGGTGATTGTGTAAGGTCCATATCGAAGTGACCTGAGCTTCTGATGGTCTGCGATAAAGAATTCTTTTTGAAAATGAAACCAAACTTTTTTGCCAACCTGAAACTTGTGTGGCACCCATTTTTTATCATGTCACTGCTTGTACTTGACATTGTAATTCTCCAGGATGGCGTCAACCTGCTGGCAGATGTTCTGGACTCATTCAATAAATCTAGTTTCTTTATCAGCCTTAGACAATCCATATGTGGATTATGTCTGTGTAGTTTCATGAGGTATGGAAACATCAATCAGAAAAAACAGTTGAAATCCTAGACACACTTGAAAGGGACTATGAAGAGTCGAGGGATGAAGAGATCTGTTGGGTAGAGGTGCTCTGGGAGTTAGATCGATCATTTGCTTGACCTAAAAATGCAAGGGTACCCTTGTGGATGACGAGAAGATGTCCAGATATTATTCCACAAACTTATCCACCCGCTTCTATTGTCTGGACGAACCCTTCCCAGGAGCCATGGATGGGGCCATGATCTTCTCATTACTTTGAAAGTGAATCAGAAAGAAAAAAAAATTCCCGGTATGGGAGATGATATTAGTGAATTTCTTAGCAGAGATCAAAGATATGGCGGTAGGCAAGGCTACCTTTGTTATCTTGTATAACTCAGTTCCCAAATAAATGATAAGAGTGTGAGGCCTAGATTCATACACAGCATGTCACTTCCATAAATATGGTTTCAAGAGGAGCAACATCAAAAGGTACCTCATCTGTGAAGGGATTGATGTTTTAGGGGAGGTAGTATTGTTTGTTGACACAGAGATCTCTTCCTTGGTGAAGCCACCTGATGATGTAGGGATGCAGGTGTGTTACAGCTGGTAGGCCTAGCCGCTTCACTACCTATACTGAAATGAGGTTCTTTTGGCTCCCGATGTCGATAATGAATTGCAATGGGGAATTGTTCACCCACATCAGTAAGTGTAAGAGACACTCCCCCTCCTATGGATCTTCGGCTTCTCCATTTTGAAGCTTGGTGGTAGATACCATCGAAGTGGGTTCTACGTCAATGAAATTCTTACCCTTGACAGTTTGCTTGTTGGGATCTGGCTTAGAATCATAGCATGAATCTATTTCTGAGTCTTTTAACTTGGCCATAAGACCCTTATTTGTGTGACATTTATTCATGTTGTGAGTGGGAATTTTATGAAACTCGCACCACTTATTGGTGTCCTTCTTTTCCTTCTTGTCACCCTCGGCTTAAGGCTTTGATGAGTTTCCTTGGGGGATCCCATCCGGCCTCTATCCTTTGCTATGCTTTTTTTTCGTAGATCCAAATTCTCACTTCTTCTCTTTAAATTTTTCTCGATCTTGGTAGCATATTGGTATGATGCACTAAGCGAGGAGATGTCGAGGAACTCCATTTCCTCCTGAATGTATCTCTATAAACAACTATGGTACTTAAGCACCCGTTGTTCCTCTAAATCTTTAATACTCAACTTTGTGCGTAGGGTATGGAATAGATTCATCAGCTTATGTACATCTTGATCCCTTTTCTGTCATAACATAGTCCATTGTATGTACTTATCCTCATAGCTCCCCATTGGGTAATATTTTTCCTTGATGGAATATCATAATGAATTCCAAGTAGGTTCGACTAAAAATAGTGAGGGTTCTCTCTCGTCCCTCTGTTCGCAGTAGGTTTCCCATCATTCCTTGACATAGGGGGTGAATTTTGTTAGGTACCAGATTTGTATACTTTTCTCTCCCATTTTCGCCGACCTTTCTATCTCTTGCTGTCATTATTATTCTTAAACACACAAAGTAAACCCCTTTCTCTTATTTTACATGGGATATTTGATTAATGAAGTAATAGTCAAGGAGGTTTTACCTTTTTCAAATGTTAACTCTGATATTTTTACAGATTCGGAAAAAAACAGAAGGTTACAACTGTGAGTCATTGAGTGGATCCTATTTCTAGTGTTGCCTTCACTTGCTGCTACAGTGCAGTAGACTCCATTTCACCCCAACAACATTTCAGGCTTTTTCATGGTTTCCATTTGGCAATTAGGTTGTTGTTGCAACGAATTGTATAATTGTAGATATGTAGTTGTTAGAGGAAATATGTGATTTCTTGAATAGTTGTATAACGAGGGCCTACGGGCTGTGAATCGGGGTTAAGCCCAGTACATACAGATTTTGTAATAGTATATTCTAGAATCAATTGAATGCACAACACTTTGTTGTTTCACTTGTAATTTGTGAGTTTTCCGCAGCCCTGATCAGAGAGTTTGGCCCACTCTTCTGATCAGGTGATGCATTATCTTTCTTTTCATTGATTTCATGTTTAGTTAGGTTTGTTACTACTATTCTAGTATAATCATTTAAATTTCGATGAGTGCCTTTTAATTTTGCAGTATGTTTTTATTGCTGTTACAGTGCTATGTGTGTTCATTGAATAAGCCTGTGGTCTAATAGCAGGTTATGTGATTTCTCTTGCATATACTGTGTTGTTAGTCTTGAAATAACTAATGCCCTCATGTTGATAATTTATGTGGAAAAAGGGTTTGAATATTGTTCACATCCGAACACCAACATTTTGGCGTCGTTTTCGAGGAAGGCTAACAAGGTGCAAGAACACGATTTGTAATTGATCTAAGGGTTGATCCCTCATCTTGGGGAGGGAATTTATTTCCCTGCTTCAAGTCTTGAGTGTAGTGTTCTATGTTTTTCTGCTTTTTACTATTTTCTTTAATTTTTGATCTCTCGTCTTGGGGAAGGTATCTATCACCTTGCTTCGAGTCCTGAGCATAGTGTGATGTTTTTACTTTGCTTTGTTTTCTTTTGTTAAGATTGATATCTTGCCTTAGGGAGTGAATTTTTTACCCTTCTTTAAGTCCTGGGCATAGTTTTCAGTTTTTCTTTCCTGATTTTTTATTAGTTTCTAAAAGGGCCAACTTCTCATCTTGCGGAGGGTGTTTGATTTCTCTACTTCAGGTCTTGAACTTAATTTTCTTTTCTATTTATTTTATTTTCTATTTTGAACCTATTCTCTCATCTAAGGGAGGATGTTATCTTTCCTGCTCCGGGTCCTGAGCGCTTTTGTCATTTTGATGAATTATTCTCACCAATTGTATGAACAAAGATCTAAATAAGAGGGGTAGACAAAGACCCCCAAAGAAAGGAAAGTATCTGGGAAGGAAGACTTATATTCAGGAGATTATTGAGAAAGATAAATCTGAAGTTTCCTTTCGTGTTGCTGTCAGGGTAAGGGTTCAGACGAGGTTCGAAGGGCAGTCAGTTGAGCAGCCAGCTCCAAGCACAGTACTAGAGGAAATTCTTTAGACGGTGGAAGAAGTAATAAATAGGGTACCAGTGGAGGATATATCCCTACTCTCAGTAGAAGGGGAAGAAATAGCAAGTAGAGGGTCAGAAGAAATGAGCAATTTTAATTCGGAAGAAGAACCTCTGAAAGGGTTTTCATCACCAAGAGACCAAGGGAGTGTTGTGAAGCCTCCTGCAGTCGAACTAAGCAACTCCAATTTGGAAAGAGAGTTCCTAAAGGATTTTGTGTCACCAAGAGACCAGCGGAGTGTGATGAAACCTCCTACAGTTGAATCACCCCAAGTACCAATCGCAGAACCAGTTGAAATCCTAGGTGAGTATGGGAGGATATTTATGGCACCTGCAAGTTCTTCTATTGATTTTCCAATTGGAAACATTATAGGTGATGCACCGATGAAGTCCATCCCTTTAACCGCTCTGCCTAATTTTCATGGGCTTTATTCGGAAGAGCCTGATACATTCCTCTTCGAGTTTGCAATTTCTATTGAGGCTACGATTATATCTTCGATGCTCCGAAACAAAAAATATTCCCTGCTACCCTAAAAGGGAAAGCCCTGAGATGGTTCATGGGTTTAGGAGGGAGAACCATTACCTCATGGGAAGGAATGAAAGAAGCCTTTTTGGAAAAATATCAAGATTACTGTAAATCCCATGACATTAAGGAGGAAATCTTTAATTTTGTACAAAAAGAGGATGAGAACATGGAAGACTGCATGGAGCGATTCAAATATATATTGTAGTGGTCAGGCCATAGTGACCTGGATAAGGATATTCTGAAGATCATTCTTCTCCGGGCCCTTAGGGAAGATTCTCTGCAGCTCCTGAACATAGTAGGAAAGGGGGATATTTCAAAAGAAGACTTCGACACTATCTATGACTATTGCATTCAGTCTTCATGGGGAGCCACAAGGAGTGGACAAGGAATTTGGTCATTAAATACTTCTGGAGGAGGGGTTACAAAGGATAAAATTGGAAACCTACTGGATAATCTAAGGATTGATATCCTGAGAAAATTATCTACCCAGATGGACACCCTGCAAGTAAAATAGAAACAAATAAAGTTGGAAAATACTATGGCTATATTATGCTCACAATTCAGAAAGAAGCATCCTTTGAAAGAGTGCCCATTAAACACAATGGAATCCTGCGCAATCTGTGAACAGACTCATGTGACCAGCTCATGTCCTTCCTTGCTCGAACTGAAGGCGGCTTTTCAAGGAGCAACTGAATAAAATGTGGTAGATCAGTTGTACATCATTGGGCTGAAAAAGAAATGGAAACCTCGACCACCAGATATGAATCCAGGTATTTTTTAGGAACCATCCTAGTATTTTAATAGTTCTAATATGGGTCCCTAGTATGCATCATTATCATCTATGTGGTCTCAGTATCAATACCCCCCTTGGAAACCATGGTTTCCGTAGCCTAGTTCAAAACCTTCATGAAATCAAAGCTGGCATGGCCCTCTCCTAGTGGTAAATTTCCTTAATCTATGCCTCAAAAACAACTTCAGTTGCCCTCTAATGTACCTCCTGGTAATCCAACCCTTCGACCCAGCTTCCTATCCAGCCCAATCCGAATCCTAATAATAAACAAGTCTAGCAAACATATACTCTTAACCTTCCATCTTATAGAATTTCCACCGGAGGACTTAACGAGATAAAATTACGATCTGGGCGGGTATTAAATGTTCCCACTTCACCTATTATTATAGAACAGATTGAGAGTGAAGTTATAGAATAAGAACATAGGACATTTGTGGATAAAATAGACCAAAACATGACAAATCAGATACCTCCCCAACCTGCTCTTAATTAGGGTCATTCAACTTCTCCACCATATCTTGAAAGACTAACCTTGAATAAACAAAACCCTCAAGACAAGTTTGATTTTCTGGGGGAATTGAAAAATCTCTTTGTTAAAATACCCCTGCTACATGCTATAAGAGATTTACCTATATATGCAAAAACTATCAAAGAGTATTGCTCTAAGAAACATTGGAAGAAACCAAGGGATCTGTTAACTATTCATGTGATGGGTAGATTGTCCGAAATTATGCTAGGAAAGACTATGCCTATGAAATTTGGAGACCCAGGAAACCAAATTATGACAGTAAAAATCAATGGGGTTGAAATCCAAAATGTACTAGTGGATTTGGGCACTGCCATCAATATCATTACCTCTGAAACAATGAACACATTAGGCCTTGGAAATGTCAAGCCAAGTCCTACCATATTGGAATGAGCAGATAGGTCAAAATTAAACTAGTAGGGAAACTGGAAGATGTGACCATTTCGGTGGATTCATGGCACTACCCACTGGATCTCCTTGTGTTACAAAAAATATCTTCAGTTGGAGGTCACCCATTGATTTTTGGGAAGACCTTGGCTAGCAAATGTAGATGCTTACATAGTCTACCGATCTAGGCATATGATCATATCAAATGGGACTGTTACAAAGAGTCTTACTCTCTACCCTCCTCCAGAACCTAGCCCATCTAAAAAATTATTAGCCAGTCAGAAACCTCTACCAATAGAAGAGCCTGAACCTAAAAATGAAGAAGTTAGACTAGTCCTCACTATTGGGCAGGCCCTTTAGTTCAAAATAGAAATTGAGGACGATGCCATCAACACTGTTATAAATAATCCTAGTTTTGTTTCCAATTCAACTTCTAAAATTTTAGAATCTGCTATGAGCTGTGAAACACAGGGAAAAATTGAACCAGAAAATGAAATTGGATACATTCCTATAACCTCATCCCATGATAGTATTCCAATTGAAATTGAACCAGGGAAAAAAATCAATATCAATCCTAATTTGTCTGAATCCCAGACAAAACATCTCTTAAAAGTCCTTCAAGATCATTAGGAAGCTTTTTCCTAGGATTATACTGACATGAAGGGGATCGCTGCTAATTTATGTATTCATCATATTTATATTAAAGAAGATTGCTGCCCTATAAGACAACCCCAACAGAGAATTAATCCTGCTCTAAATAGCATTGTCAAATAATAATTACAAAAATTATTGGATGTACGTTTCATTTACCCCATCTCAGATAGCCAATGGGTATCCTTGCTAGTTATTGTTCCTAAAAAGAATGGTAAGTGGCGGATCTGCGTAGATTATAGGCAGTTAAATAAGGCAACTCAAATAGACCATTTCCCTTTGTCATTCATTGACTAAGTCCTAGACACCCTGGTTAGGAAGAATTTCTTTTCCTTCCTAGACAGATTCAGTGGATATAACCAGATTCAGATAGCCCTGGAAGACCAAGATAAAACAACTTTCACATGCCCATGGAGAACCTTTGCATACACGGTCCTCCCATTTTTCCTGTGTAATGCTCCTGGTACCTTTCGGAGGGAAATTATGGGAATATTTTCTGATTTAGTCGATGATAGTGTTGAAATATATATGGATGATTTTACTCCATATGGAAACTCATTTGAAGAGTGACTAGAAAATCTAGAGGAAGTACTCAAAAGATGTAAGCAGACCCATGTATCTTTGAGTACAGTTAAATGCCATATGATGAGGGAAGAAGGGATAGTATTGGGACATTTTCTCTCAGCCGCTGGAATTCGAGTTGATCCAGCCAAAGTAGAGGTGATATTAAACTTCGTGGTACTAAAGACACCCACACATGTACGTAGCTTTATTGGTTGTGCTCGTTATTACAAAAATTTCATAGAAAATTTTGCTAAGGTAGCACATCCACTTTTTCAATTTCTAACGAAAGATGCATAATTCTTGTGGACTGAAGACTCTGAAATAGTTTTCATGAAAATTAAGGGACTGATTTGCAAGGATCCAATCATTCGAGGACCTAATTGGGAATTAAATTTCACATACATGATGATGCTTCTCAGACAACAGTAGGAGCTGTTTTAGGATAGCAGGTAGAAAAAACACCATATGCAATTTATTATGTCAACAAGAATTTAATTCCCGCTGAGCTGAATTACGCGGTGATGGAAAAAGAATTCCTGGCTGTCATTTATGTTATCAATAAGTTCCGACACTACATCACCGGGTATCCTACTTTTCTACATACTGATCATGTAGCAATCGGGTATTTTATGAATAAACCTATCACTCTTGGTTGTATTACAAGATGGTTGCTATTGCTTCAAGAATTTGACATCACAATAGTAGACAAACCATGAAAAGATAATATAGTTGTTGATTTCCTATCTATAATGGATAACAATGATGAATGCACACCTATAGAAGATCATTTCCCCGACGAATATCTTTTTGCAGTTTTTACTAAACCTCCATGGTATGTAGATATTGCTAACTATCTTTCTACAAGGAAAGTGCCTCCTCATTTGTCATATAGGGAAAAACGAAAAATTATTCATCACAGTGCCTGATATTCTTGGATGGCAGGGTGCCTTTTTCATACAGGAGTTGATAAGAAAATTCGACGTTGTGTATCTGAGGATGATATTTCTAAAGTATTGAAGGGTTCCCATGATGGCCCTTATGGAGGGAATTTTTCAGACAAAATAACAGGCCATAAGGTGCTACAAATGGGATATTAGTAGCCTTCTATCTTTCGGGATGCACAAAATTATGTTAGGAGGTATGATAGTTGCCAATGTATGGGGCAGCCCGGTCGAGTTGATGAAATGCCTTTGTAGGCACAGGTAGTCCTCGGACCTTTTAAGAAATGGGCTATTGACTTCATTGGACTCCTTAACCCACCCTCCCAACAAAAGGTCCACATCTTGGTCTATAATGATTATGTGACTAAGTGGGTAGAATCCAAAGCTGTTGCAAAAGAAACAGAGCAGGCCGTCTCGGATTTCCTATTTGAAGAAATTTTTGCTCATTACAGTACCCTAAGAGAGATTCTTTCAGATGGAGGAGCACAATTTACATCACACAAGATAGCAAAGCTCTTGCAGAAATATGGAGTCAAACATAGGGTGAAATCTCCATACCATCCCTTGGCGAATGGACAAGTAGAAAGCACAAACAAGACATTGGAAAATATCTTGACAAAAACTGTGGCATACCATCATTAGGATTGGGCGTAAAAGCTGCCTAAAGCTCTCTGGGCATACAGAACAACATGGTGGAACACAGCTGGGTTTTCACCATTTGAGTTGGTTTATGGGAAATCCCTGTTGTTTCCAATAGAGTTTGAAATCAGTACGCTCAGAACAACTCTTGAAGTTGGTTTGGATCTGTCAGATGCCCTGAAACACCGACTGGCCCAGATCAATGAACTAGATGAAATCCGCTCAATGGATGTCCAGAGAACTACTGCTATTCAGTAGTAGAGAATGAAATGCTATGATAAGTTTATCAAGAATAAGGTGTTTTAGATGGGAGATTGGGAACTACTCTATGACTCCCGCTTTAAGAATTTTAAGGGAAAGATTTTCACTCACTGGATGGGACCTTATGAGGTGGGCATTGTATTTGATAATGGAATAGTCAGGCTAGTCACAATAGATGATACATGTGCTTCATTCATAGAAAATGGAAATCGCTTAAGATTATACCACCGCCCAGCCTCTAAGGATGCTTTTATCAAACACCTCTCTGAGAAATCTGATTTGAAGGTTATCAACATGGAGACCTCTTCCTCTGCATCCTCTCTCTCTCTCTCTCTCTCTCTATATATATATATATATATATATATATATATAAAGAATTATACTGTTACTTTTTATTTTTGCTGTCTTTTTGCAGGAGTTACTACTAAGAAGTAATGTTTTAAAATCGAAATTTTTTTCTAAGTATCAATTGTTGCTACTCATGATGTTGTTACTCGGTTGCTGCTACTCCTCATGCTGTACTCGGTTGCTGCTATTCATGATGCTGTTACTCGGTTGCTGCTACTAAGGATGTTGTTACTCAGTTGTTGTTACTTAGGATGTTGTTACTCAGTTGCTTCTACTCCTCATGCTGCTACTTGGTTGCTGCTACTCATGATGTTATTACTTGGTTGCTACTGCTCATGATGTTATTACTCGGCTGCTGCTACTCAGGGTGTTATTACTCGGTTGCTGCTACTCCTGATGTTGTTACTCAGTTATTGTTACTCATGATGCTGTTACTCGGTTGTTGCTACTCAGGGTGTTGTTACTCGGTTGCTACTACTCATGACGTTGTTACTCCATATGTTGTTACTTCGGATGTTGTTACTCCATATGTTGTTACTCCGAATGTTACTACTTGCACTGTTTTTACTCCAGATGATGCTACTCTGGATGCTGCTACTCGCACTACTGTTACTCCAGATGTTGTTACCTCAGATGCTGCTACTCACATTGCTATTACTCCATATGCTATTACTCTGGATGTTGCTACTCGCATTGCTATTACTCCAGATGTTGTTACTATGGATGCTTCTACTCGTACTGCTATTACCCCAACCGCATCATTGTTATATTTTCATCCTACCAACCGTCCCTTCGTCTAGGTAGGCCACAAGGTATGCCTCCACGTGACTTTTACCTATTTCATTAAATATCCCATGTGAACACAGTAATGCCGCAGATGACAGCTTTTAAAGTTGGGGGGGGGAGTGCCATCACAATTTAATGACGATGTAATGATGAATTTGTGAGTCATTATTGTAATACCATGTGTGGTACACCTTACGATCCCTATCAATAACTCAGTATAATTATTAAATATGCATTGGGATCCATAACATGTCCTTTCTATTTCACACGAAATAATTACCATTCTATTCATTGCACTTACCATACTTTTTCATGATTTTTCTTGGTTTCCGAGAATTACCATCTGTATTTACCGTTACCACCATTCAGTTTCACCATGCTATTTTTCCAAATTTGGTATCCACTATTCTTTCCAATGGTTTACTGTTCCAAGAAGTGTTGTTACAGTCCCCACAGTATGGGCGGACTGGTTGCACGGCATAAACCTAATATGACTTCGGTCTACAGTAATCCAGAGGTATGGAAAATCTTTGTCAATTTAGGTTGGGATAACTATTTTGATAGATTGGAGGGGTTTGACAGGGAAATCACAATGGAGTTCTTGCTTAATTTGGATGAAAATGGATCACGGGTCAGAGGATTGGAAATTCCTATAACAGAAGATATAATTGTAGAAGTTAGTGGGCTGAGACAGTAAGGGTAGCAATGGATTGATCGGAGAGTTTCCCTCCTGGAATCTCCCGAATTATTCTTGCAGGAAGGAGAAAGTGTTGTTCAAATGGGTAGAGGATATAAGTGCAAGTCTGTGTCGTATCCATGGAACGAAGTCACAGGTTTTGTAATGAAATACATAACATGTGATGGTTGGGCCAGCACACTATTTAAATACCATTTTAAAATTCTAACTCAGCTTCGATTTCCACAGGATCAGGTGCATTCCTTAAATATGCCCTTCTTCCTATTGAAATAGTTGCATTACATGGCATAGTCTGCTCGACGTTCGCACTAGATTCTGGTAGTGCTCTCCAACCATGGATTGGTGCATTTACTAGTCATGCATGCAATAGACAGATTTTGGGTCTCCTGGGCAGAAGTCTGTGGATCCTCAAAAGAAGATATATTAGCCATTATTGCTGCTAGAGAAAAGTAACGAGTCTCTCCAGCTAGTTTAGTAGAAGAAGAACATTCAGAGGGAATTTATCAAGAGGAACTCAAAGAAATGGAAATGGAGGTTGATTAGGAGGAACCCGAAGAAGTGGAAATGGAGTTTTATCAAGAAGAACCTAAAGAAATGAGAATAGAGGAGATAATTGGAGACACACTTGAGGCTACCACACAAGAACTAGCCTCACCTGAGGAGCCGACAGATGAAGGAATTATGGATATCATGCATGAAGTAGAGACTATCATACAGTCGTTGAATTTTTTCAATGAAGAGCAGGGAAGTGAAATTTCATATAGAGGGATGGAAATTGATGTTGTTTTGCAAGAAAAAGCATCACCAGCCCAAGCAGATATGTATATTGAAACAGTTGGGGGTGTTACACAAGAGCCACCACCGATTCAGCTAGAACAGGGAAACAAAGAAGAAATTCATGAGGAACAGGAAGATAGAGAAGGAATAAACCATGAGGTCCATACTGTCCCACAAGAACTAGTATCGACCTCAAAAGAACAAATAATGCACAAAGGACAAGAGGAAATAAGGGAAACAACCCTCGGAATCGACATTGTGCCACAAGAACCAGCATCGACCCCGATTGAAGTAATAACGCATGAAAATCTGGCTCAAGCTGGAAACATGGATGATGAAGACACTCCCTAATCTCCGTTCCAGTCCATGATGCCGAGAGGGGTGAGGGGATTCCGCTCACCCTAATGATTAATGATGGAAATAGTTGTTCCACCGTGCTTAAATTTGTTGACCTAGGAGAGGACATGGCCAATATCGGCCCATTCATTTCTAAATCTCTATTGGAGCACTCAGAGGCTCATAAATAAGATAGGGTTCATGTGGAACAATCGGAACATAGAGTGGTCGATGGAAATGTTGACCAGATGGTAGGAGTCCCTAAGTGAATATAGAGGAAGAATCCACTGAAGATAGGGAGCCCAGCTAGAAAGACCTAACAAAAGAACCAACTGGTAATACCAGCAACATTCTGCCACTTCCTGAACCTGTAATAAGCCAAAAAATTGAATTTCTTGTTAAACATGAATGGATTGAAAAATGGGAGAAGAGAGGGTTACCTCTCCAAAAAAGGTACTAGTTGCAGTTCAATGAAACCATGCAATTGAAAAGGAAGGTTCAGGAGTTGAAGAAACAAGTTTCCTGGTTGACAAAGAAGGTAAAAAATTACAAGTGGAAGGTAGTAAAGCCAAAAGTTGAGGTCTCTTATGTAGCTATGCAGACTGGTTCGATTGAATAGTTGTTTGAAGGCCGAGAATTTTTCTTGGCCATTGAGATCTAGAGGTGGCAGTATGTTGTGAATGGACATAAGAAAGAGACAATGTAGGTAAAATAATAGGCTGCCAGGATATTTTTAGGATACATCGACTAGGTAGATAAGGCACGGCTGAAGCAAGCTAAACAAAAGGCCAGAATAGAAGAATTGGAAGAACAAGTGTAGCTGCTGCAATCAGATAAGGAGAAGATGTTCTTCCTAGAACAACAGGTAATGGCCTGTAGACCTCCTACACATAGCTATGCCTTATTCCTTCACAAAAAATTTCTTTTATTTTTTCTTGAAAGTATATATAAGGATATTTTGCATGATATTGAGGGCCCCATTCAGTTTCTCCATATCTAAAAAATTCATGATATCATAGGACAACACTTAATGTGTGAGCTCTACATGCATGGGTAATTCTTGAGGTATGATCAGTCTTTTAACCATGTTCCATTTTTGGGTGAAATTCATTTAAGAGCTTTTACCTCCTATACCATCAATCAAATTAAGTGGAGAAAGGCATGTGATACGTTTGAAGAGAACCAAGTCATAAGGCTGCTAATGATAAGGAAGGAGCATGGCCAGTCATGAAACATTTATAACAAGCATTACACATTTCTACAGATTGAGGGGCATAGAGAACACATGTTGGCAACCCAGAAATGGTGTGCTGACATCTGTGT
The DNA here is from genome assembly GCA_034641835.2 of Pinus albicaulis. Taxonomy (NCBI): domain Eukaryota; kingdom Viridiplantae; phylum Streptophyta; class Pinopsida; order Pinales; family Pinaceae; genus Pinus; species Pinus albicaulis. The sequence continues at coordinate 130,182,768 of CM076572.1, read as the reverse complement.
TAGACAGATTACAATGTTCCATAAGGAAGCATTGGAGAGTTATCAGAGAAGGTGGATGTTGTCATCCTTAGCCGTAAGAGGACGAGAACCATTTGGGGCACCTAACTTTGCACGAAATCCAGAGAGGATGCCACATTTTGTACCATGCATTTAGATCTATGGGGTCAGATGGATGGGGCTGTGGTTTTAGTTTCCCCTTATTTGGTTGCTAGCCAAGCAATATACTCCTGCATATGACGTTGACCTAGATTGGTGGAAGGATTTTGTTTTAACAGAAGGTTATAAACCCCCTGGGATGGAAATGGCTAAAGAATATGATCTCACACAGGTTCATGCCAGTCACAGTCAGTCCAACCCAGATCTGAGGAGATGATGAGCTGCATGAGGACATGTGGATAGACCAGTTGGGGGGAGATGTTGGGTACCATATTTGTATACTTTTCTCTCTCATTTTCGCCGACTTTTCTATCTCTTTGTGTCCTTATTATTCTTAAACACACAAGGTAAACCCGTTTCCCTTATTTTACATGGGATATTTGATTAATGAAGTAATAGTAAAGGAGGTTTTACCTTTTGTAAATGTTAGCTTCGATATTTTTACAGATTCGGAAAATGCAGGAAGCTTATAGCTGTGATTCGTGGAGCGGCTCCTATTTCCAGTGTTGCCTTCACTTGCTGCTACAATGCAACAGACTCTGTTTCACCCCAGTAACATTTCAGGCTTTTTGATGGTTTCCTTTTGGAAATTAGGTTGTTATTGCAAGGAATTGTATAATTGTATATATGCAGTTGTTAGAGGAAATCTACGATTTCCTGAACAGTTGTATAAAGAGGGCCTGCGAGCTGAATTAGGGTTAAGCCCAGTACATACATATTTTGTAACAATATATTCTGCAATTAATTGAATGCACAAAACTCTGTTGTTTCACATGTAATTTGTGAGTTTTCCACAACCCTGATCAGAGATTTGGGCCCACTCTTCTGATTAGGTGCTGCATTATCTTTCTTGTTGTTGATTTCATGTTTACTTGGATTTGTTACTACTATTCCAGTATAATCCTTTAAATTGCTGTGAATTCCTTTTAATTCTGCAAAGTTTTTTATTGCTGTTACAGTGGTCTATGTGTTCATATATTAAGCTTGTGGTCTTATAGCAGGTTATGTGATTTCTCTTGCATATACTGTGATGTTAATCTTGGAATAACTAACACCCCCGAGTTGATAATCTATGTGGAAAAAGGGTTTAAATATTTTTCTCTCCAACAACTTTGAGGAGTGTAAAAGTAAAATTTTCCCTATTGTAAAAATCATGGAATAGAAAATATCCTTGAAACATATTTAACCATATATCTATGACATATAACTCTATGAAAATTTCAAATACAGTAATGTCAGAGTTGACGTGTACCTTGAAGGAATTGGCAACTCCAGAGTGACTTTCAGATGAATATGCGTCACTTGTGGGTATTTGCCGAAGGCTCTCAACAAAATTGTCCATCATTGTGTTCCTTTGTCACTCAAGGGCTTCTTCGAGAAATATTTTGAAAGGATCTACTGCTCCCTCATATTTATTTGTTTTCCACCATGGGAGGTCTTTGAGATTTGCGAGGTTGGTCTTGCAAAGGTTCAACCAGTTCGAGCCCTAACTCCTTAACCCTGACTTCATTGTGGACATGCAAAGAAAAACAATGAAAGAGGATATCCCTCTGATACCACTGATCTGAAATTGAATAGGAACGTAACAAAATACAAATATAAGCATAAATACATATATGTAACAAAAATAACACTTCATTTCATTAATATCAAAGAACTTAAATATTCTTACAAACAAAATGGAAATAAACTAGTTTGAGCGATGGTAGCTTATCTCTGAGAAAAAATGCGGTGGCTACACACCTCTGAACTATGTTAAAATGAGGCTTAAAGCCATATTTATTATTTAGAAATAATGGAAAAACCTAAATATCCAAAAACCTAACCCTATGAGATGAATCACCAAATTTTTGAGCCCTATTGGGGTAAATTTGTACATCAAATTCCTGGGGTCGTAAATTTGGAATATGATCTTCGTTTGACATGCAAAATACCTCATTAGAAATATATATCCGAGGAATACATTTCCATTTTTCCATGTTTTCCATTTTTCCAAAAAGATGTCATTTAGCACATCAAAATGGCTCCATAATTTGAGGACCCAAAAAAATGCCAAAAATAGTAATTAAGGAAATTGAAAAACTGAAAGAAATAATGGTGAGGGTCCAAGTGGAATAGCTGTGTGGCCACCAATATCCACCTCAATCATAAAGTTATATCCTAGGATCATGAAGCTCAATATAGACTTCTTGTGCGATATGATGAATTTTAGGTGTCATATCATCGGAGCTAACAAGTGTATATTGTCATTGAGGAGGGATCATTTCCATGTAGTAGATACAAATTATTCACATAATACCGCCCCATAATATCATTATTATCAGGGTGGTGATCATTCTTGTAGTACAACACCTCCTCAGGATGGCCATGCATCAGATACAAAGTCTTCACCCAGGCATACTACCCTATTGAATGACGATTAGGGTCATGGTGTTCCTTTTGGTAGTACTCGACCACCTCCTCCTCATTCACCTCATCATCACCCACTACCTCATGCTTCTCCTCATAGGTAAGACCAACCACCTCCTCCTCCACCTCACAGTTTGACTCTTGATCAGTTATTTTACCATCCATTGTCTTCGAATACAAACCACACTGGCACTACTATTGTTGTATAAGATAGTTTATGGAAGTTATTTGACTTTATATATATATATATATATATATATATATATTTCCTTTTTACTGTTCATGTTTATGTACTTAATTTATATGTTGGTTTTGATGTGTATATTGTTAGGTCATGTTAGATATGCTCATTTAATGTTCTTGCAGATAGATGTGTATGTCATAACAATTATTTGACAATATGATATGTATATTCTAGTATGTGTGTGGTTATGATGTTAGATAATGCTTGTGTTTTTTTATATGTGGTCACGATAATGATGTTCTCTTAGATTATTAGAGTCATGTGCTAGCTAATGATGTTTATGCATGCTAGAGGTGTATATAATTAGATGATTCTATAAAATTTGAATGTGTATTTGATATGAAATTTATGTTTGTTAGATGGTTATCATCATAACATTTATTTTTATGAAATGATATTTATTATAGATTATGTTTTTGTGAAACTATATCAAAATTTAATATGTGAAATTACATGAAAATGAATCACTTTAAATAAAAAATGCAAATATATTTTTATAAATTACAAAAATGAACATAAATTAATAGTTTAATATAATAAATTTTCCTTTCTAAACTTTTTGTCAATATTTCATTTAGAAAGAAAAATTAAATCTACAACTTTGAGTATAACACAAATGAAAATTTATTTATAAATTCATAAGAAGTATTACATAAATATTAGAAAGGTGATAAAATTATAAAGTATTAATTAAAAATAAAAAACATAATCTATATAAAAATAAAAATAAAAGTGGTATAGTTTTCTTAGTTGAATTTTAAAGAATTTTAGAGATGAATACTAACTTTCAAATATATAAAAAATGATATATTTTTTTAAATATTGAAATTGAATTTAAAAATAGAAAAAAAAAATTCTTTTAATGTTATGGACAATATTCAAATCCTTATTATCAAATAAGAATATTTTACTTAACCAGACTTTTGAATCTTGGACAACAATCCAGCTTTATTATAAAGCAAGAGGAATTTACTAAAGCTTATTATTAAAATATTAGCATAGGAAAATCTTAAAACATTAAATGCCATCAATTAGAAATATAAAAATTTTGAGGACTATTCCTTATCTATCAAATTCATAACCTCTTTAGTTTAGTGGTCAAGTAGGTTTTTCCTAAACCATGGAATTAAAGACTTATTTTTATGGTTGTGAAAATTGATAATAAAAATAAACCTTCACATTATTGGATTTTATAAACAACTCTCTATTAGCCAAGTTAGATGGAGTTATCTTATAAAGGAAGAACCATTGACATATAATTAGAAAAATAACAGAAAATGATTAAAGTTTTGTTAATTCTAGAATCTATCCTTCAAATAATGATCACATAGTTGCACTTAATATTACCATAGAGTGATATTGTACAAACCAATCTCTTGTGTATGGTTTCACTTAATATTACCATAGATTAATATTGTAAAAACAAATCTCTTGTGTTTTTGTGTTCTCTTTAGAATAGATCTTGAAATGATGCCTAGAAATAATCCTTGGAGCATATGAAGTGAGCAAAAAATTCCTTTTGATTTGAGTCTTGATGTGATATTGTTGTATAATAATTTTGTTTATAAGTTTGAGAATACTAGGAAAACAACTATTCTAATATAAACGTTAAGAAAAGTTGTCATAAAAATATTATTAATAAATTATAGAAGATCTATTTTGATCTTGAAAAATTTGTGCATAAATGGATTTCTAGTTTTTGGAAGCGCGAAAGCTTCTCTTTGGAGCTCTTGTAACTTATGTTATCTTATATGGATGTGAAATTTTAGATTTTAATATGTCTAGAGAATCATGGAGGAAGATTGAACAGATTCAAAATTGTTTTATAACTTCTAACCTTAAAATTAGAAATAGTACACTCTATCATATCCATATTATAAAATCAAATATTTCATCCATTAAGGATATAAATATGAATATGTACCTAATGTACAAGCACAAAAAAACTAACATTAAACATAAGAGACTTTGTAAGACTACTTCAAAAAATCCTATCATACTTAGATATAGCTTAATAGGGAATGGAATAAAGACATTATGTCTTGGTTAAATGGTTGAGAATAAATGGAAAATGGAAGGGAATGTCACTTTAGATAATGTTAATAACAAAAAAAATGATATTACATCTAAATTTAAGGAAAAAATTTTGTGTAATAAAAAAATATAGAAGATTAAGATATTATAAAGAGGTGAGTAATACTAATCTACAAGCTCAAAAGTATGAAATTGTGGTGCCCTAAAAATATTAAAAATAAAATAAAATTAGAATAGTATAAAGAGATCTATAACACAAATCTAACACATCAAAAGTATATTTATGTTATAGTTAGCTTCAAGAAGAAAAATGATATTGTTAAAATAAGAATAAGCTCTCATGAGATTTATAGTAAAATAGGTCATTCTAGAATTCCTAAAACTCCATAAGATGGAAAAAATTTCACAATTATAATACGAAGAAAATAAAGAAAAAAATTATTTTCCTATAAGATATTTCAATTTAAAAATAAGTTTAACAATACCAAACTTTCTAACTTGTTAACTTATCAAAATAAATATTGATAGTTGTATGTGTAGATTTTTGGGTGAATTAAGCTATTTGAACACATAACCTACATTGGGTTTCCATTGTATAGGTTGGATCCCTAGAGTAAGTATTTTGGAGGCTTAAATGGTACCTAGAGAATCCATTGGTGCAAATGAAGCTCACATTTTCCCAAGGCTTCAATACTTCATATCTTACCTATGTTGGAGCCTTAGAAGGGAATTGGGGCAACTTGAGTGACTATGAAGTAGATATGGGGGTTCACTTCCTTGGGTTGTGTAGGCTAATGAATAACAAGAGCTAGTTGGTTGGAATTGCTTTGTAGTTGGGTACCTTGGCCTAATTTTCTTGTAGTCATGTGGGCTTCAAACAAAAGTTGGTTTTAGGTATCATTTTCTTTTGTGGAGCCATAGCCCTATTAGAATAACTACTACTTTTGAATCATAACTAATTTTTATGTGTAAATTTTAAATGAAGTTAAGGATGAATTGTTATGTATTCGGTCCAAACAAAATATCTAAATAAGTCATTATGGTCACCTATAGATACATACAGACCATTTTTATTCTATATGTAACATACATGACTAGATTGATCTAATACATTCCTTCTTTAAGTGTTTCTTGTTCCTTGTGTCCTCACTTTATATTTCCTTATATATATTTTTCATGCAGTTATTACATACTATTAAATCCAAGAAGCCCTATTTTAGAGGTGACTTGCTACTAAGAGAGCTGGATCAATAGAGTTTATGGCTAGGGGGAACATTTATGATCTCTATCTAGTTAGTGATTCTTTTAAGGATATGTATTGTGTTCTTAATTATTGTGATTTTGTTTAAATACCATGTGGGATTTTAATTGGGTTGTTGTGTTTCATTATGTTAATTTCAATGTTACTTTATCATGCATTTAATAATTATTTACAATTAATGTGTAATAGAAACTATGCATGCATAGTAATGTAATGATGCATACATGGTCTATTTCATGTAAAACATAGCATGTTTAGTATTAGAAATTATGAATGCATATGTAACACCCCATCCCACATTTACCCGCTTTAAGAGGATATCTAGGGTAAACATGAGCTGAGAGTTACTATTACATGACCCAACATCTTGGTTCCAGTTATGGAAGTGGGGTATACTAACCAGAAACATAATGACACCTCCCAGGAGCATCACATCAGCCAAATACCAGACAACATCTGTTGATGAGAATGCCCTAGGTTGAAACTTTCTTTTTCCCAAACCTCCAACCCAAGTTGGACACATGCCAAGCTGTGCATTGGGTTTGAAGGCTCTCGCCACAAAAACATGCCTTCTTTCATGTGGTTGTAGCTGGAATCTATTAGTTTAGAGGTTGTAAATAATAACTCAAGTTCAAATTTTCAGGAATAGCTACAGAAAAGCTATTGAAAACAACCCAGAATTCTCTATACCTTAGTCTAAGATGATAATAAGTCTGAATGATAAGTACTAAGGCTAGATATTGGTCGAAAATTTCCAAAAAAATGAGAAAAATTTCGTCAAATACATGGTAAACATAGTAACTATAGGTCATGAACACATATTTTTTTAATGTCTTCTTCTCTTCAACAAGGAATCATCAAGAAGGCTTAATGCCCTCTTAATTTAGCTACAACAACACTTGTTTACCCTTACATTCATAAAACCATTTAATAACTTATCAAGTTATGAACAAGATCCATAACAAGAGCACGTAATTTAGCCATGCCTATAACCAAAATCTAACCATAAAAAATCCATGATAAACCACTCATAAAATCACCATAATAATCAACATATATGTGTTCAATGATCACAATAAGAAAATAACTCACATTAACATATCAAAATTCCAACCAAGTCAGGACTTCCACGTACCACCCGGACATCATTTGGGCTGAACCAAATCTCTCTTTCATCCAATCACCCCCCTTCCATATTCGAAGCATGAATGTGGGATATAATGTGATAAATCAAAAAATAACTACCAGGGCTTTTAGAGGCCAAACCACCTCCACCCTCCACTACAGTGATTTCATCTAACCCAGTCCAGAAATCACTAACACCAAACAAGCTTGGATGCCTCAAACATTCTTCACCATAACGAGAGGAATTCTCCTGTCTCCACCCATCCATCAAGAGTTCCAGGAGAAATTCCATCTTCACCTTTGACCATTGGGAATTTACTGAAACTATCTCACTAGGATCCAAAGTCTACTAGTCATCCAAAGCTTAAAACAAAGAAGAAACTCACAACACCATGACTATCGAGGAACCGAGCTATGTAAAAAGGCCGTAAACCATCAATCCAGAAAATCCTATACATGGCCAAATAAAGACTCCAGAAATAACCAACTGCATGTACCATGCATCCAAATGTCAACAATTAAATCACACATGCAACCTGTTATCTCGAATGTCGTCGTGTTGTAGCTTATTTTCCAATCTGTTCCGTGTGCTCCTTTACTTTCCTTTGTGTGCTTGCTTGATTTTCCAAGTGCTTCCTCTCTATTCTCTTAGAGCTCTATTCATGAAAGTGATCAAAAGCTAGAACTGACAAAAACTGTCAACTATTTCTCTGATGTCTTTTAATTGTTGATGTCTAGTCTCTTCCTTTATTTTTTCCTTTTTTCTTCATTTTACCTCATTTTCTCTCTAATTTCCCTTGCATGCATATTTGTGTCTCTTCATTTTCTTTTCTCCTATTTTCCTTTATTTGTCATATTAAATTTCGATTTATTGTCTCATTGTCTTTGTCAATTCCCATAGTCGTTAATTAACTACAAGTGATGCCATTATAGTGTTTTGTCCTCCATTCAACTTGGAAGATGTGTCCCATAACCTTGGTTTAATTTATTTACATAGAAAATCAACCCGGAGTTGTTACATCATCGCAATGTAATGATGCATTTCATGTAAAACATAGTATATTTAGTATTATGGCATAATTTTATGGGGAATTATATAATCACTTTCTTATAATCATGTGATTTTGTATCGTGGGCATGTCAAATTTTGAGGTTAAAGCTTCATTTTTTTTTTAATGTCTTGTATAAGGACACTCTAGATGGCATATTCAAAATAAGTTGGATGCTCTTGCATAAAAAAAAATGAGCAACTATTATATGACATTATAATATTTTTCAAAACTTACACTTAATTTTGATATAGTGTGTCACATTGCAACATTTATCTTTATCAACTTTATCTCAAATAATTTTTGAATAATTATATTGCATTATAACATTCATGCAATATCAAATTGACTTTGATTAATTATAGTAAAATATAAATAACTTTATTTAAATATGTTTCATCAAGACTAATAATAATTATAATATAAATTTTATATTCAATCACATTAATAATCATAATATATATTTAATGGTGAAATAAAGAAATTAATTTCAATTTGATATCACTCTGATATATATTGAGTGAAATACTATATAACATTAATTTCGTAATTAAAAGATTTATTTTATTATATTTATAAGCATCCTATTTTCTTTTGATTCTTCATTGTACACTGAGATATTATCATCGTAGCGTATGGTTTGCACACATTACTCTTCAATTAATCAGTTTAAATAGCTTTCGTTGGACCTCATAAAATTTTGTTGTGCTTTTTATTTTAATATGGACGAATCTCGGCACGCATAACCGATAGTTTGAATACAAATTTTATTTTGATGCAAACATCACAATTTTGAATTTTCATTGAAAAGATAATGAACGTCTTAATCTGAATTTCTGTGGGAAATACACGTCATGTCTCTATTTTCCAAGGCGATAAACATGAAAAAGTATATCTGCCATTTGTTCGGAGTTCCATAAGAGTTCCATTTGTTTTGGAGTTTCTTTGAAAGTGGGAAGTGACCAATTATTAAATAAACATACCCGGAAATTTGTACGAATGTTTTGGTCACACTTATTTTAAACATCTCGTTTGTAATTGGTACGAAAGTTTTGGTCACACTTATTTTAAACATCTCGTCTGTAATTGGTACGAAAGTTTCTTCTACGTTTGATTTAAATCTGCAATACGTGCTCTTAATCATTAAAAATATTCAAAGAACATTCAAGTTATTTCTTTCAGCTATTTTGAACATAAAGATTAAATTTAAAAATAGTTATTGATTTATGTGACCGTTAACATTAGTATAGCCATTTAAGCAACTCCAATTTGTAAATGTAAAACTCTATTATGTTATTTTTCTTTCAACTACAGTAAGAGGGTGGTTTCCTCCTCCCTTTCACAGTAATAGTTAAAATAGTATCAGAGCTATCTGTCCCCATGATCTGCCACTGAGAGCGAAAGAGTCTCACTGCTATCTGTCTCTTACAATATATATTCAACTGACCGCTGTCCCTTAAAAAAAAATACATAGTCATTTATTTTTTTCACTGCCTTCCGGCTCTTTTTGTTTAATTTTTAATAGAAATTAATTTTAAAAAACAGAACTATTAATTTATTTATTTTTAAACAAACTAACGTTTCATATATATATTCAAGACAGCTATTAATTTTATTTTTTTTAAACGAAGTAAGGTTTCATATATATATTATAAACTTAAGAAGCCTATAATATATGTATATTAAAACAAATACATATACGTGTCTTAAGTCAAAGGATTTTTTCATAAAACATATTGCGGTATTAAACAAAAAAATATAACCAAAGTCTTTAAAACCTTTACAAAAATAATTTTTAGCGGATTTGAGAGTTATTTATGCAATATGGTTGACCAGGAGTTAGTGGGTCCATTTGCAAGGTGGATGATGTAAGCATCCATATGCGCGATAACATTTAATACTAGTTTTAATCTTTTTTGGGTCCATTTGGGGGCTGTCCACATCAGCATCCCATCTATGCGAATGGGCTGTGATTGGCTCACAGTTGCAGCGTAGACGTTGGTGGCGACCTCCGTGACGTGACCTGTTTTAAATAAAAAACAAAACTAGTGGGTAAGTGGTTCTGTGGTTGTTGGTGTTTACTGACGCAGAGGATAGTGTTTAGACAATGGTTTCAGAGGATTTATGGAGCGGAGGATTGTGTGGTCAACCCACGATATTACAAATCAAAACAGGCCTACAGCCATGATAAAAAATATGAACTTGCAGGCTCAATCAAATCTAGAATTAATTGCTCAGTTGCATGCCAAACATAATTTTAATTTTTTACTGCTGTCGTTGTCCTTCTAGTCTTCCTGCCGTTCAATTTCTTCCTCCTCTGTAAACTGTGCAGTTGGAATTAAATTCCAATACTCCCCTTTAATTTCAACTGTTGGATTTTCTTCCATACCCAGACATCTTCTCAAATAATTAAAACTTTTCTGCCCCAATGGTTTTGTCAATATCTCAGCCAATTGCTCTTCAGTTCTACAATGTTGTAAAATAATTTCAGCATTGCTCACTAGCTCCCTGATGTAGTGATACTTGGCATCAATTCCTTTACATAGGCTGTTCGGTTTCCCAATAAATGGTAATCCATTTACCATTCCTTTCCTATGCAACAAATTCAGACCTCCAAAGTTGAGATGTCCAAATCTCAAGTGCCATAACCAGTTTCCATCCTTTGCTTCTCTTTGTTAAGTCTCTTGTGTCACTGCTGCAATGACATCTCCTTTCTTCAAATATGCTCTGATCTTGAGACAGAACATTCTGTTCCTTGTCATCTTCACTTGTGCAATGCATTACTTGCTTGGTGGTTTATCCATGATGGTGCATACACCATCTTCAAAGAAAACATTTTAGCCTTTCTGAATGAGTTGTCCAATGCTCAAAATGTTACACTTCATACCAGACACATAATAAACATCTGATATGGATCTTCCTTCTCCTTTCTTTGTTAAAACACATACTCTTCCTTTTCCCATGACAAAGACCTTACTGTCTATCCCCAATGTTACTTGAGACTTTACATTTTCATCTAACATGGAAAACATGGAAATGTTCCTAGTCATATGGTTGCTACATCCTGAATCTAAAACCATATATCTTCATTATTTTCCTCAGCCATACTATATGCTAAAAACAACTTCTCTTGACTGATATTTTCTTTTGTAAAAGTAGCACTGGTTCTATTACCCATGTCACTCTGTTTCTTCCTACATTCACTGGAATAATGGCCATACTTCTTACGGTAAAGACATTGAAGTTTGGATTTATCACACCTTTGTCCATGTGCTTGATTTTGTCCACCTTGTTGATTACTGCCTTGGCCTTAGTTCTTATTTTGATTTTTTCCCCTTCCATTCGTATTTGTAGGGCTGTTTCTTCCTCATATGTTTTGGCTTCCGCCTCTTCCTTTTCCTTTGTAGTTTCCTCTTCTTTGACATCTTCCTCTTGCAAAGTACATTTGGGTCTTGAAGGCATGCTCCAAAGATGAGTTTGTTGTTCGACCCAATCTTTTCTCATGTGTCATCAATGATGCATGAAACTCATCAACTATAAACTTTGAGAGATCTTTTGTCTCTTTAATGGTTGTGACTATCACATCAAACATTGAGGGTAAGCTTCTCAACACTTTCTCCACTATTATTATTTCTTCTACTATCTCTCCATGAGATCTCATTTGAGTAACCAACCCAATCAATAGAGTAAATATTGAGTCTATTGTATCAGACTCCTTCATGCAAATAACCTCAAAATCCCTTCTCATTAATTAAATCTTTTCAATATTTACCTTCTCTATACCTTTGTAGATTGTGTGGAGGGTATCTTGTGCATCCTTGGACCTCTTAGCTGCTGCAATCCTTGGAAATACACTTTCATGCACTGCTTGATAGAGATAGAAGAGGGATTTTGAGTCATTCTTCCTCTTACTCTTTAGCAAATCCTTCTTTGCCTCTGTTAAGGCATTAAATACATTTTCATCTACTGGTTCTTCTAGACGATCTTCAACTTGCTCCCATAAATCTTGAGAGGCAAACAGGGCTCTCATTGTGATTGCCCAATACTCATAGTTCTTTCCATTAAAATATGGGAGTTGGGTATTTCTTATACTTGTGCATGTGTTGGCTCCTGCCATTGCTAGCTTAGTGAACTATGCCAACAAAAACTTAACTGTGTTTCAAACAAACTGTCTCTCAGGACTGCACTCTTTAAAACAAAACAAAACTCTGTTTTTGTAAAATACCTTGCGTTTGCTGAACTTTTACTCTACTGGTCAAAAAGCTAGAACAAACTCTTTCTTCTTCATTTAGCTTCTTTGACAAACTTCAAAGAGCTTGGAGTATCTCTGATTCCATGTTGGAATTTCTGAATGATTCCAAACAACAGAGGAATAAAAACAACTCCTCCTCTCAACACAGAGATTAAAATTTTTTTTGGATAGAGATGCATAAAACTTCTATTTCATTAAGCTTAAAAAACAATTACAATACTGCCATAAAACTATTGTTCTGGCCTTTCAAAAATACTGACTGCTTCACACGCAGTGCTGCAAAATCTTCTCTTTGTCTCTTACAATATACATGCACAATGCTATTCTATTCTCTGTTTTTCAAACAGAGTCTCACTGCTCTCTCTCTCTTAAAATATATGTTCAACTAACTTCTTATTGTCCCATTTACAAAAAATACACAGTCATCTATTTTTTTCACTGCCTTCAGGCTCGTTTTGTTTAATACATAACATAACAGCACAATTTTTTTTTTTTTTTTTAAACAAACTAATGTTTCATATATATATTATAAACTTAACAAGTTTATAATATATATGTATATTAAAACAAATATATATACACGCCTTAATACAAAGCACTTTTTAATAAAACATATTGTGACATTAAACAAAAAATATAACCAAAGGCTTTAAAACTTTTACAAAAAGCATTTTTTTTGTGGATTTGAGAGTTGTTTGTGCAATATGGTTGACCAGGAGTTATCGGGTCCATTTGAGAGGTGGATGACGTAAGCATCCAGATGTGCGATAACATTTAATTCTCGTTTTAATCTTTTATCGGCTCTGTTTGGGGAACTGTCCACATCAGCTTCCCATCTATGCGAATGGGCTCTGATTGGCTCACAGTTGCAGGATTGGCATTGGTGGGGACCTCCATGACATGGTCTGTTTTAAATCATAAACAAAACTAGCAAGTAAGTGGTTCTGTGGTTGGTGGTGTTTAATGGCATGGAGGACTGTTTTTAAACAATGGTTGCAGAAGATTTATGGAGCGGAGGATTGCCTGGTCAACCCACGATATTAAAAATCAAAATAGGCCTACAACCATGATAAAAAATATGAACTTGCAGGATCATTCAAATCTGGAATTCATTGCTTGGTTGTGTGCCAAAAATAATTTTAATTTTTTACTGCTGCCGATGTCCTTATGGTCTACTTGCCGTTCAATTTCTTCCTCTTCTGCAAACTGTGCAATTGGAATTAAATTCCAATACTTCGCTTGACGAAAGTACCCAAAGCTCATAGTCTCTCCCTCGTTCAAAGTTGCTTATGCGATATGGAAATAACTCGCAAATCACGATTCCGTGGTGTTCTTTCCTTCGTTTCAGTTCAACGTTCTCAATTGTGACATGATAAAAAGAAACTAGTATATTTGAAATTGTCTTCCTTGAAATGAATTTTTTAAAGCTATTGTGACAATGATTGGAAGAGAGAGATCGGATATCAAAAATAAATGAAAAAAGAAAGGGTAAAAATGGAGAAATCCACTCAACAACAATCAAGAAAAGAAATGTTAATTTTTTATTTATAAGGTTTCATAAATAGACCCTTCGTTACTCACAACTGATGTTCTTTTCAAAAATATTTTTACCTATATTAAAACATGATAATTAGAAATATGATTGTATGTTGATAGAAAGGTTAAGTCGTAACAATGTTCATAAAATATTTTTACCTATATTAGAACAAGATAAACAGAAATGATTGTTTGTTGACCTCATGGTTAAGTCATAACCATGTTCATAGCAACTGACAATAAATGAGTAAAATTCAAATTCAATCTTGACCTGAGTCCTATTACTTGGATTTCCAAAATTAACAATATTGATAAGTTCAATCGGATGAGAAGCTTAACCATGAATTACAATCCACTTTGGTCGATGATAAATTGGGGAGTATCCTTTCATGTAGATATTTCAGAGTGAGTGGATGATTTGTTTTCCCCCCAAAAAATGTGTGCACCGCCTTTGGGTAGTCTTACATGAACCCTGTTATAAATAACGCACACGCTCAATACAATGGACATGGTGAAAAATTATCCTCAATTGCATTCAAGTAAAAGTACCGATAAGATATCAGCCTAGCCACGAAGAGGAGATCATCAACACGGTCACCTCAGAGGTCTGTTTCGCCAATCACAGGTGTCCATTGTGGCCATTTTGGGAACCCTCAACATCACCTTGAAGACTACCTTTTTCTTCATGTTAAACTGAAACAACATGGAAATTTCCTTCACCTCGAGAGATAATATCAAATGTGTCACCCCGGTGGCCATGACCATGTCAATAAATGGCCTACAAATATTGAATCACGACATGAAAGAGATGAAATCACTCCCGCATATTCAACTTAATGCATTGGAAGACAAACGTGAAGCCGAAGAGTTGGGGTGACGACCATTACTAAAAGTCTATATATATATATATATATATTGTAATTTAACTAGGCTGAACCTATATTAATAATAACCTTTATACATCTACAAACCCCAAACAACTACTTTTGGAATAGCCTTTCGGAATCATATGTTAACACGGAAACCTTGTGGGAAGGCTTACATTTCAACCTCCCCTACCTTCATTCTCTAATGAATTTATCCTTTATATAAGCCCTGCAGATGCACAACAGTCTCATACATGCATTAATATTTCTTTTCATATATTTCCCTGCATTTCTCAACAATTTTGTATGTCCTATTGGAATTTAATTCCAACTGCATAGTTTGCAGAAGAGGAAGAAATTAAATGGCAGGAAGACCGGAACGATAGCAGCAGCAGTAAAAGCTTAAAATTATATTTGGCATGCGATCGAGCAATAAATTTCAGATTTGATTGATCCTGCAAGTTCATATTTTTTATCATGGTCATAGGCCTGTTTTGATTTGTAATATCGTGGGTTGACCATGCAATCCTCCACTCCATAAATCCTCTTCAACCATTGTTTAAACATTGTCCTCCATGCCATTAAACACCACAAACCATAGAACCAATTACTTCCCAGTTTTATTTTTGATTTAAAATAGGCCACGTCATAGAGGTCCCCACCAACGCCAATGCTGCAACTGTGAGCCAATCACAACCCTTTCGCATATATGGGAGGCTGATGTGGACAGCCCCCAAAGGACTTGATAAAATATTAAAATGAGAATTAAATGTTATTTCGCATCCAGATGTGTACGTCATCCACCTCACAAATGGACCCGATAACTCCCGGTCAACCATATTGCATAAATAACTCTCAAATCTATGAAAATTGATTTTTGTAAAGGTTTTAAAGACTTTGGTTATATTTTTTGTTTAATGCCGCAATAGGTTTTATTAAAAAATCCTTTGACTTAAGGCACGTATATGTATTTGTTTTAATATACATATATGTTATAAACTTGTCAAGTTTATAGTATATATATGAAATGTTAGCTTGCTTAAAAAAAAATAAAAATTAATAGTTCTATTATGTTATGTATTAAACAGAAGCAGCCCAAAGGCAGTGAAAAAAATAGATGACTATGTATTTTTTTTAAAGGGGACAACAAGTAGTTAGTTGAACATATATTGTAAGAGACAGAGAGAAGTGAGACTCTGTGTGAATAATAGAGAATATAAGAGCACTGTGTGTGCATATTGTACGAGATGGAGAGAAAATTTTGCAGCACTGTGTGTGAAGAAGTCAACATTTTTGAAAGGCCAGAACAACAGTTCTATGGAAGTATTGTAATTTATTTAAGTTTAATGAAATAGAAGTTTTATGCATCTCTGTCCAAATTTTTTTTTAATCTCTGTGTTGGGAGGAGGAATTTTTTTTATTCCTCTGTTGTTTGGAATCATTCAGAAATTCCAACATGGTATCAAAGCTATTCCAGACTCTTTGAATTTTATCAAAGAAGCTGAAGGAAGAAGAAGGAGTTTGTTACATATTTTTGACTAGCAGAGTAAAATTTCAGCAAAAGCAAGGTATTTTACAAAAACAAAGTTTTCTTTTGTTTTAAAGAGTGCAGTCCTCAGAGACAGTTTGTTTGAAACAAAATCAAGTTTTTTTGGCATAGTTCAATAAGCTAGCAATGGCAGGAGCCAACACAAGCACGAGTATAGGAAATACTCAACTCCCACAGTTTAATGGGAAGAACTATGACTATTTGGCAATCACAATGAGAGCCCTGTTTTCATTTCAAGATTCATGGGAGCTAGTTGTAGATGGTCTATAAGAACTAGCGGATGAAAATGCATTTAATACATAACATAGGCAGAGAAGGATTTTTTGAATAGAAATAGGAATAATGACTCAAAAGACCTCTTCTATCGCTATCAAGCAGTGCATGAAAGTGTATTTCCAAGGATTGCAGCAGCTAAGAAGTCCAAGGATGCATGGGATACCCTCCAGACAACCTACCAAGGTATGGGGAAGGTAAAGACTGCAAAGCTTCAATTAATGAAAAGGGATTTTGAAGTTATTGGCATGAAGGAGTCTGATACAATAGAATCATTTTTTACCTTCGTCGATCGAAGGCGATTCAAATAAGGTCTCATGGAGAGACACTTGAAGAAAGAATAATAGTGGAGAAAGTGTTGAGGAGCTTACCCTCAAGGTTTGATGTGATAGTCACAACCATTAAAGAGACAAAGGATCTCTCAAAGTTTATAGTTGATGAGCTTCATGCATCATTGATGACTCATGAACAAATATTGGGAAGAACAACAAACTCATCTTTGGAGCATGCTTTCAAGACCCAAATGTCCTTTGAAAGAGGAAGAGGTCAAGGTAGAGGAAACTACAAAGGAAAAGGAAGAGGAAAAAGCCAAAACAGAGGAGGAAGAAACAGCACTGCAAATACAAATGGAAGGGGGCAAAGAATCAAATCAAAAATCAAGGGCAAAGAATCAAAATCAAAATCAAAATTAACAAAGGCTCCAATGGAGGCAGAAAGCCTATGCCTAGGGAGAGGGTTATGCCAATCTCGTGAACACCTTCATGTCTATTTCTCCTACACCATCATTCACGACGCGCCTTCCCCAGCCTTCTCGCAGATGAAACGCCGGCCGCAGTCGGGAGACACTTTCGTGTACCGCGATCGGTCTCCTGAAGATTGTACTGAAATTCGGGTCTATGGAGCCGAAGTTGCCCCATACCGGCTACCAGTTTTTCCCGTCCGACGAGTTTACGCTCTCGAGTACATCCGGCAAGCCCTCAAAGCTGACCAGCTCGATTTTGTTCCTGCTAAGAAAGGCTACATCTTAAGGCTTCCTGTCCAAATTGGCCCCTTTGTGGTAAACTCTAGATATGCCCTCCCAATTGCCGAAAAAATGTTGCAGAACATGGACCTGAAGTTGGGGGAAAGCTGGGCTTATGACCCACGGGAAATCATTTCAAATAAAAGAACGAGAAACAGGTCTACGCCCTACATTCACGAGTCCAGGCCATTTCTGGAGTGGAGGGCTAACCTTGAAGTTTGGCCTATGTTTTCGCAGATGGAGACAGACTCGTCTGCTACAGGAGGAGAGGAAGAAGTGAACAAGGGCACAGATGAGCAAGAGGTAGGTACTTCAGGAGCAGCACCACCACCCAAGAGGCAGAGGGTGGCCACTAGCGAAGCGGAAGTCATCGGAGAAGGGATAATATTGGAGCCCTTCACGAAATTTGGTCAATTCGATAAGGGCAAGGCGGGTATAGCAGTATTGAGGGACAGTGTCGCCTCCTCCGATTACACTAAAGTCATGCAAGCCATCGTCGAGCCCACTCCATCCAGGACGAGCGAAAGGGAGCGGAAAAATAAAACTGTCCGAGACAGATACAGGGCCGAATTAGGAGGGTTCGTTGAAAAATACCATACCAGGCACTCCCCTTCTGTCAATGCAGACACCGAAAGCCTGGTACTGTCTATGGCGGAGGCCATCCTAGACCCAAATTCGGATGTTCCGAGTTATAAGGTGCTCGAATTGGCTATTGATATGCAGAAGGTACCGGTACAGGACATGACTGACCTGTTCCAAACAGTCTGTGACATGATGAAAGACAAGCTATCACAGATTACCCTCGCATTAAAGAAGACAGAACATAAATATGAACAGCTGAGGGATTCCTTTACAGCAGAACAGAATGCTTGTCGTGCGCACGCACATCAGGTGCGTGACCTCCAGGATCAGATCAAAAACTCGGATGAAGGAGGGAAAGGAATGCAAGCAGCACTTATAGCCAAGTTGCAGAAAGATATTACAGCCGCTAAGAAACAGGCCCGCATACCGGCTTCGCATCCTGTACAGACTGTTGAATTGGTGCGGGTAGAGGAAGAGAAAAATGAACTGTCTGCTAGGCTTTTCAGGGAAAGAGAAGAGAAGGAAAGGATGGCTAAAAGGATTGACGAGCTAGAAAGCAGAGCCACGGAGCTACAGACCCGGTGGGATGCGCACAGTTTTCATGCAGCCGAAACATCAAGCGGAACTGGTTCAGCGACATCACAACTATCCACAGCTATGGCTGAGATCGAAGTGTTGGAGAAACAAACATCCACTGCCAAGAAAAAGGTCGCAGAGTTGGAGGGCGCCCTGGCTGAAAAGGCCAGAACAATTGAAGGGCTACAAAGGGAAGTCGAGGAAGGAAAAAGGGTCACGGCTGAGCAACATCAAACCATTGCCGAGATGAAGAGTCGAGCAAAGGGAAATCTCACCCTGCTCGAGGCCAGAAGCTTAATCTGGTCGGACATAATCACGGCAGTAACTGAGTAGTGGGAATTCTTGACAATGATAGGGGAGCTCAAGTCCACCCTTCCTTATCTCAATAGAAGGTTGCAGGAGGCAGGGGGTAATCTGTCTAATAGAGCTCAACACGCCGGTGACTATATCTCTTTTCTTTATGCACTAAGGGCGAACGACTTGGGAAAACATGACATCCCCAGTCGATTTATGGAAATCAACGAGTGTCAAAAAATCATTGATAAAGAGGAAGCTCGAGTAGCAACTTCAAGGGTTCTTCAACAGGTGGCTGACAGTGTTGAACAGTTCGACAAGGTATGGGATGAGATCATCACAGCCGGACTCCCCTCCTGTTGGGAACCAAATGCCCCTGCCGTGCTTATGCTCCCAGATCAATATATAGCACTCTTACAAACGGAAAGGGATCGGTCTGACCTCCAAATGGGGAAAGCAACTCAGCTCAAGGCCACTACCATCGTTACAGTCCTCAATAAGGAGTTTAGTCTCCTTCACATGATCAGATATCGGCTCCCAACTAAGGCAAGCATTCACACTCTTGGCGAAGCGTTTATCAGAGTGGAGAAGCTCTCAGCAATGCCAGAACCGACTTCCGAGAGCCAGCAGAGACTGACACAGTTCATGAGTCAGCATGCTAGTTCCTCTGCCAACGTGCCTCCTCCAGCATCCGCAACGGCTTCCACTCAGCTGCACCCATGACATTTCAGTTTACTCATGATATGGCCTAAACGGCCTTTTTACTTTCATTTAGTTCATGTTTTTCAAATTTCCGAGTGGGTTGTTTTTCCCCCACTCTTGCATTTTTACTTTTTTACATCAAACATTGGTCTAAGTTTCTGTTTTGAAATTGGCCCGGGGCCTGTTTATGCATGATGGGAGGGCTGTTTCCCCATCATGAAATTTTGTTGTTATGATAATGACTTTTAACAAATTTTGTTCATGCGAAGAAGATATTTCCCCAAAATATCTTCTCGCTGAAAGGTAAAGGAATCCTATATAAGACAGAGAAAAGAAGAAAGAAAGGTTCCAATTCTTCAGAAGAAATTGACTGTGTAAGGATTTCCTGTGTGTGTGTTTTGTAAAAACTCAAATGCTAACGTGAAGAGCCCGTAGGGTCTCAATGATAAGGAGTTTTGCTTTAATAAGGATTCTGGACTTGGTTTATGGTAGTGTGTGACTCTCTCTTGCTTATTGCAATGTCGTGTTCATTTCATTTACATTCATGTCTCTAGTGTTATATCCTGGAATGCGAGTGTCCCGTTGTTTTTTGATATAAATTTATCTCTCTGATACTTATATCATTAGCTTCCTGGTACTTTAAAATGGCTCAGGTATAACGCAATGTTTCATTTCCAATTCATACATATTTCTGCTATATTAGCTATTATGAAGTGCTACTGATGAAAGTGTCAGCATGTATGGATTCTTAGTCGTATAAGCCCATCATAGGCTGTGAAACTCTTCTTGGTGTCGCCTCCTTAACAGTTAATATCCCCTTCTTTCTATACAGCTCAGTAGTCATCTTTATATATACCTCTTTTTCTGCCATATACCATGAATCCGGCCCTGTTTACTGTGAATTGTCTTAAAGTTGTCTGATATGGCAGTATTTGAGTACAACATTACATTCGTTCAGTATTACTCTTTAATGCTTCAAACTATCAGAAGTTTTGGTCCCATTCAAGTGTTATTCTCTGTTTGTAAAGAAGTAGTATGAGAGCTCTGTCTTGTTAAAGTGCTAAACGCCGTTTTGAATCCTCTGCTCTCTCTACAGTATAAGATGTCCTAGGCACTGGTCTATAGCAACTCTAGGTCGTCTTCAGGGAGTGCAACAGAGCATACCTTCAAGACCCAAATGTCCTTTGGAAGAGGAAGAGGTCAAGGTAGAGGAAACTACAGAGGAAAAGGAAGAGGCAAAAGCCAAAATAGAGGAGGAAGAAACATCCCTGCAAATAAAAACGGAAGGGGTAGCAATCAAAATCAGAACCAAGGCCAAGGCAGTAGCTAGCAAGGTGGACAAAATCAAGCACATGGACAAATGTATGATAAATCCGAAGTCCAATGTAATTAATATAAGAAGTATGGCCATTATGCCAATGAATGTAGGAAGAAACAAAGTGACATGGGTAATAGACCCAGTGCTAATTTTTAAAAAGAAAATAAGAGTCAAAAGAAGTTGTTTTTGGCATGTAATATGGCTGAAGAAGAGAATGAAGATATATGGTTTCTAGATTTAGGATGTAGCAACCATATGACTGGAAAAATTTCCATGTTTTCCATGTTAGAGGAAAATGTAAAGTTTCAAGTAACATTGGGGACTGATAGTGAGGTCTCTGTCATGGGAAAAGATAGAGTAAGTGTTTTAACAAATAAAGGAGAAGGAAAATCCATATTAGATGTTTATTATGTGTGTGGTATGAAGTGTAACCTTTTGAGAATTGGACAGCTCATTCAGAAATGCTACAATGTTTTCTTTGAAGATAATGTATGCACCATCATGGATAAACCACCATGCAAGTAATGCATTACACAAGTGAAGATGACAAGGAACAAAATGTTCTCTCTCAAGATGAGAGAAGATTTGAAGAAAGGAGATGTCATTGCAGTATTGACACAAGACACTTACCAAAGAGAAGAAAAGGATGAAAACTGGTTATGGCACTTGATATTTGGACATCTCAACTTTGGAGGTCTGAATTTGTTTCATAGGAAAGTAATGGTAAAGGTATTACCATTGATTGAGAAACCGGATAGCCTATGTGAAGGCTACATCTTGGGAAAACAACAAAGAGAAAGCTTTCCATCAGGAAAGAGCATAACGACAAAGGTACCCTTAGAATTTTCCATTAAAATTTGTGTGGACCAATGCAAACACCATCACTAGCAAGAAACCACTATATGTTGACTTTTATTGATGATTACACAAGAAAACATGGGTTTATTTCTTGAAATATAAAAGTGAAGTGTTTGAGAAATTCTGCCACTTTAAGGCTCTTGTAGAGAAACAAAGTGGGCAGCATATTAAGGTCTTAAGAACTTATAGAGGAGGTGAGTATATCTCCAAATAATTTCTATGTTTTTGCAGAGAAAATGGGATACACAAGAAATTTACAGCAAGGTATACACCTCAAGAAAATGGAGTTGCTCAAAGGAAAAATAGAACCATCATGGATATGGTAATAAGTATGTTGAAGGAAAAACATTTGCCAATTCAGTATTGGGTTGAAGCTGTACATTGTGTAGCATATATCTTGAATAGATGCCCAACCAAAGCTGTAATTAACAGTGTTATAGAAGAAGCATGGAGTGGCATAAAGCAACAGGTCACCCACATGAGAGTTTTTGGTTGTGTGGCTTATGTACACATTCCATATCAGCAAAGGAAGAAGTTGGATAGTAGGGGGGAGAAGTGCATATTTATTAGATACAGTGAAGAATCCAAAGCATACAGAATATATAAACCATCCACCAAGAAGTTTGTTATAAGCAGATATGTACAATTTATTGAGGAAGAAGCTTGGGATGGAAGCATTGAGAAAACAGTGAATGTGAAAAATTGCTTGTCTCATGATAATAATGAGGAAGAAATGGCTGAAATACATCCCTCATTAGTAGCATCACCTCCACCAACACAAGGACAACAAGAGACACCACAACCAGGTATGAGAACACCCTTGAGAAGTGATGACAGTGCTTCTCCAAGCACATCACAAGGAGCATATTTGAGTGCTTCTACAAGCACAAGTTCAGTAAGTGAAAGAGGAACCAGATTCAGAATTTTGAATGAAATTTATGAGAAAGAGGCAGAAAATGAGGGTATGAACTCTTTATTTTCATTTTATTTTCATGTAGAGGATCCTATTCATTTTGAAGAAGTAGTAAAAGATAAGAAATAGATAGCTACTTGGATGAAGAAATGAATGCAATAGAGAAGAACAAAACATGGGAATTGGTTGATCTCCCAAAGGTAAGGAAGTCATTGGAGTGAAATGGGTCAAAAATACCAAAATCAATGCTGAAGGTAAGATTGAAAAGCACAAGGCTAGACTTGTTGTCAAAGGCTAGAAGCAGCAACAAGGAAGAGATTATGAGGAAGCTTTTTCACCAGTTGCAATATTGGAAATAGTAAGAGAAATATTGTGTATAGCAGCACAACACAAGTGGAAATTTTACCAAATGAATGTGAAGTCAGCATTCCTAAATGAAGTATTGACGAAAGAGGTTTATGTTGAACAACCTCTGGGCAATGAGAAAGAAGGCCAACAGCACAAAGTATGCAGATTGAAGAAAGCTCTATATGGGATGAAACAAGCACCAAGAGCATGGTACAGTAGGATAGATGCCTATCTACTAGAAAATGGGTTTGAGAAATGTGAAGGAGAACCCACATTATACATCAAGGAGAAATATGGTAAGATGCTCATTGTTGTTTTGTATGTTGATGATGTGATCTTTACACGTAATGATGTTTACCTCATTGAGAATTTTAAATCAGTCTTGAAGGATGAATTTGAGATGACTGATATGGGATTGCTGAAATACTTCTTAGGAATAGAAGTAGAGAAAAATGAAAGTAAATTTTTTATCTCTTAAGCTAAATATGTAAATGAAGTTTTGGAAAGATTTAATATGCAGGATTGCAAGGCAGCAATTACTCCTACAGTGATGGGATTGAAGTTAAGCAGAGAGGACAACAACAAGGATTTTGATCCAAGTTTGTACAAGAGCATAGTTCGCAGCCTCATGTATTTGACTGCAACTAGGCCATATATTATGCATGTTGTGAGTTTAATTTCCAAATTTATGGAAAGGAAAAAGGAGGCACATTGACAAGCACCAAAAAGAATTATAAGGTATGTGAAAGGAAGAAAAAAGAATGGTATTTTATACACCACTTAATGATTGGATATACTAACACTGATTGGGTTGGAAGTATAGATGACAGGAAAATAACCTCTGGATATGTTTTTCATATGGGTTTAGGAGCCATTTAATGGGCTTTTAAGAAACAACCAATTGTGGCTTTATCTACAACAGAGGCAGAGTATGTGGCAACTACAGTAGCAACATGTCAAGCAATTTTGATGAGGATAATGTTGAGGAGTTTCTGTCATGAACAGGTAAAAGGCACAATAATTTATTGTGATAATAGCTCAGCAATAGCATTGTCAAAGAATTCAGTGTTTCACAAAAGAACAAAACATATTGATGCCAAGTATCACTACATCAGGGAGCTAGTGAGCAATGGTGAAATTGTTTTGCAACATTGTAGAACTGAAGAGCAGTTTGTTGATATATTGAAAAAACCAATGGGGCTGAAAATTTTTAATTATTTGAGAAACTTTTTGGGTATGGAAGAAAATCCAACAGTTGAAATTAAGGGGGAGTATTGGAATTTAAGTCCAACTGCACAGTCTGCAGAAGAGGAAGAATTTGAACAGAAGGAAGACCAGAAGGACACCGACAATAGTAAAAAATTAAAATTATGTTTGGCACGCAACCGAGCAATGAATTATAGATTTTATTGAGCCTGCAAGTTCATATTTTTTATCATGGTTGTAGGCCTATTTTTATTTGTAATATTTTCGGTTTACAACGCAATCCTCCGCTCCATAAATCCTCTGCAACCATTGTTTAAACATTGTCCTCTGTGCCATTAAACACCACCAACCATAGAACCACTTACCTGCCAGTTTTGTTTTTTATTTAAAATGGGCCACGTCATGCAGGTCCCCACCAATTCCAACGATGCAACCCTAAACCAATCATAGCCCATTCGCATAGATGGGAAACTGATGTGGACAGCCCCAAAACGAACCAGATAAAAGATTAAAACAAGAATTAAATGTTATTGCGTATCCGGATGCTTACGTCATCCATCTCTCAAATGGACCTGATAACTTCCAGTAAACCATATTGCATAAATAACTCTTAAATCTGCAAAAAATGATTTTTTAAAGGTTTTAAATACTTTTCTTATATTTTTAGTTTAATGTCACAATATGTTTTATTAAAAAGTCCTTTGACTTAAGGCATGTATATGTATTTGTTTCAATATACATATATATTATAAACTTTTTAAGTTTATAATATATATATGAAATGTTAGTTTGTTTATAAAAAAAAAAGTATAGTTATGTTATGTTATGTATTAAACCAAAAAAGCCCGAATGCAGTGAAAAAAATAGATGACTGTGTATTTTTTTTTAAAAGGGGACAGAAAGCAGTCAATTGAACATATATTGTAAGAGACAGAGAGCAGTGAGACTCTATGTGAAAAACAAAGAATAGAAGAGAATTGTGTGTGCATATTGTAAGAGACAGAGAGCAGATTTTGCAACACTGTGTGTGAAGGAGTCAACATTTTTGAAAGGCCAGAACAATAGTTCTATAGAGGTATTGTAATTTTTTTTAAGCTTAATGAAATAGAAGTTTTATGCATCTCTCTCTAGAATTTTTTTTAATCTCTGTGTTGAGAGGAGGAATTGTTTTTATTCCTCTATTGTTTGGAATCATTTAGAAATTCCAACATGCCATTTGTTGTCTCTGACCCTGAAACATGAAACATGAAATCTAACACTAAAATTGTTCAACCGAAAATCCATGAAAATATTTGGGTTGTTAAAATTAAGGAAGGCATGGATATACTCCAACAAGAAGAGGAGGAGGATTTTTGTGCGTCCGTGTTTAATGTGCCCAAAGAGTTATTCACACTAAAGCTCGAAGTGTACATTCCTCAAAACGTTTCCATCGGTCCTTATCACCATTGGATATCTGAGTAGTATGAGATGAAGCGCTACAAAATTGCAGCAGTTCACATATTTGAGAAAAGAATCAATAAACGAGGCAAGTTTCGGTTCATCGTCATGGAGGATTTTAAGAAGCACGACTGGAAAATCTAGATATGTTATCACAAGTTCATCGCTTATAAGGAAGAAACCTTGGCATGGGTTATGTCACTGGACACCACTTTACTTCTTGAATGTTTGTAGTTTTACATCAGACATGCCAACAACACGCTGGCTGCGGAGCTCAAGAAACTGGGACGAGTCTTAGATTTGAGTGGCAACATCACTGCTCACAACTCTATTGTCAGAGATGGGATGATGATGGAAAATTAATAGCTAATCTTCCTATTTCAAAAGCTTTTGGAATTTCAGATGGGTTCTTGTAAGATTTTGAGATACAAAGATCTATATTTGCAAAAAATGAACAAACTTGAAAGAGAAGGAAGGAGTGATCAATAAAGAGAAAATAATGAAATTAATTCTAAAATATTAGTTTTGGAATCAATACATAAAATAAACTAAGTTAAGCTTATTTGTACATGCAATAACTATGGATAGTTAAAGCTAACTGAAGCTAAGTGTGCTTTATGTTCTGCTAATGTGCACATGCACCACATGCAAGTAGTAAGTCAACTAACTAAGCCAAGTGCACATCACATGCAAGTAGTAAATTTAAACTAAAGCTAATCTAGGCGCATGTACACCAACACCCCCCCTTAAGCATAACTTAGTTGAGTGTGATGAAAAATGAATGAGTCCTAACAACACGACCATTTTAAGTACCCATATAAAATTCATAAAATGGAGGAAAGAGGGAAAACCCAGTGGGAAGAAAACCCCCCCTCAAAATATAATGTAAAAGTAGAGAAAAAGCAGCTGCTAGGAAGTCGTGTCCTTCACCTTGAGACGATCTCGCAGGAATCAAAACTTCTACTCAGTGAAAGTCTTGGAGAAGATATCAATAGTCTTCTCAGAACTAGGACAGTACTCAAGATCAATGATCCCACCATGAATGAGTTCTCTAATGAAGTGCATGTGGATATCGATGTGTTTGGTCTATTGCTGCCCCACTGGATCTCTAAAAAACTTTAGCTTAATTTTATTATCGCACCAAATGATAGTTGGACGATGGACACTGATCCCAAGCTCAAATAGGAAATGTTTTAGCCAAATTTCCTGAATAGTGGCATTGAATACTCCTCTATACTTGGCCTCTGCTGATAATAAAGCAATGGCAGCCTATTTCTTGCTTGACCAACAAATTGGGCCGGATCCCAAACTAAGTACATAACCGGAGGTGGACTTATGATCAATGTTGTTACCAGCCCAATATGAATCTGTGAACCCAATGAGATTCAAGGAACAATTGGCTGCATAATGAATCCCGTAGGTGATTGTTCCCTGGACATATCGAAGGATGCACTTTGCAGCATTCCAGTGTAACTCATTTGGCTCCTGCATG
Organism: Pinus albicaulis; assembly: GCA_034641835.2. Taxonomy (NCBI): domain Eukaryota; kingdom Viridiplantae; phylum Streptophyta; class Pinopsida; order Pinales; family Pinaceae; genus Pinus; species Pinus albicaulis. The sequence goes on along the minus strand of CM076572.1, from coordinate 130,155,267 downwards.
TATCTGGAAACTGCTCCTACGACATATGAGAGATTAGGATGGGAGTGAGTGAGATAAAGAATAATTCCCACAAGCTGATGGTACAATGTACAATCAACCAATGGTGTGTCTTTGCCATTCTCATGGTTTATCCTTGATAAGAAAGGTGTGGCTATTGGCTTGCAGTAACTCATGTGAAATAGTGCCAAAAGATCTCTAGCATACTTTGGTTGAGAAATGGTATTCCCATAATCACTATGATTGATCTCTAGTCCAAGGAAGAAATTTAGCAAGCCCATGTCTGTCATTGAAAACTGCTTACGCAATGCAGTTTTAATCTCAGTAATGACAGAAGATGAACTACCTGTTATCAAAAGATCATCTACATAGAGTACTATGATCAACAAGGAGTCAATTTTCTTCAAAAAATAAAAATTGGAATCAGATTTGCAGCATACAAAATTTTTAGATAACAAATAAGAATCCATCTTTACATACCATGCTCTAGGTGCCTGCTTGAGGCCATAGAGAGACTTCTTTAGTTTTCATACCAGAGATGAACTGTGCATGTATCCCTATGGTTGCTCCATGTATATTTCCTCCTCGAGATCACCATGAAGAAAGGCCTTCTTCACATCCATATGATGCACCTCCCATCCTCTTGCTGCTACAATGGAGAGAGCTAGCCGAATGGAATCCAGTTTTTCCATTTGAGAAAAAGTCTCATCATAGTCAACACCATGTACTTGCTAAAAACCTGTTGCTACCAACCATGTTTTATATCGACTAACTTGTCCATTTTCTCCTTTCTTGGTCTAGTAAACCCACTTTCACCTCACAAGTTTACGATTAGAAGGTAGCGGAACCAAATCCCAAGTCTGGTTATCAATGAGAGAGTTATATTCCTCATCCATTGCGGCTTCCCATTCAGGATTCCTATTTGCTTCTGCATAATTTTGTGCATTATATGCATGCATCATATAAGTATGCATGGGCATGCATGGCTCCATAGCTAAGAGTGCTTGTCGATCTTCGTCAAACAGAGGTATAGAGGCATGATCATCAAGGATATCACTCATGTTGTGCCATTTTTGTGTTGAAGGTGGTCGATAATCTTCTGAACTACATGCAGAAGTATGATCTCAATGTTCAACAACTGGTGGTCCAACAGGCGTCACAGGAAAAGACTCATCTTCATCAGAATTCTGATCTAAATTTTCATATGCATACTCATCAATGAGTGGTGATGGAAACTTGGTAACAAATTCATCCGCTGGTGCATGCAAAATATCTTCGTCAAAAATTACAATCCTTTCAATAAAGAGCTCTTCATTGTTGATATCAAGCAATATGCACCCTTTGAATTCATCAAAATATCCAACAAACATGCATGCTTTACTTTGAAGCTTCAAAGCCTTTCTCTTCTTTGTAGGAATGAGGGCCCATGCTCGAGATCCAAAAATTTGGAAATGACTGACTTCAGGTTACATGCCAGTCTAAGCCTCAAAATTTGTTTTTCCAGTAACATATTTATGAGGAGATATATTCTAGATATATGAGGCACAATTGATAGCTTCAACCCACAATTTCGACGGAAGAGATCTTGCATGAAACATGCAATTGGCCATCTCTTTCAAAGATCGATTCTTCCTTTCATCCACGCCATTTTAATGTGGAGTGTAAGGAACTGTATGCTGCAACTGTATGCCTGCTTCATTACAAATATTCTTGATATTTTTGTTACATATTCCATCACATTATTTGTGCGGAGTATCTTGATGTGTTTTCCAGACTAATTTTCCGCATGTGCTTTGAAAATCTTTAGATGTTGAAAAATTTCATACTTGAGTTTCAAGAAGTAAACCCAAGTGAATCACGTGTAATCATCTATAAATGACAACATATATCTTTCTTTGCTCATGTAAATCACTAAAAATGGACCCATGATATCACTGTGTACAAGTTCCAAAGGTGAAGAGGCTCTCCATGCATGCCCCTTCTCGAATTTGTCTTGTGGATGCTTTCCAAGAGCACATCCATTACAAACAACATTTGAAAATTCAATGGTAAAAAATCCTTTGACCATCCATTGCTTGCTAAGTTGTTTCATATATCTAAAATTCAAGTGCCCAAACCTCTAGTGCAAAATCCTACTTTCTTCATTTTCATGTCTAAGTAACAAAATGGAATCTGATTAAGGAACAAAATAAGAAAATGTATACATACGAGATTGATCATTTACCTTGTCAGATGCAATCTTCAAGTTGGTTTGCATGTCATAAATGCTCACGAAATCTCGGGTAAATTCCACTTTCCTTCCGCTGCCTATGTGTGTCATCTGATACACTGAGAGAAGATTCACAAAAAGCCTTGGAATATGCAAGGCATTCTCAAAACTTTCGTCTTCAAATTGCACTCTTCCTTGTCTGGTTGCTGCAACTGCAGAATTATCCGCATGAGAATAGGAGGTCTTGAGTATGCATGTAGAGAAGAAAATGATTCCTTTGAAGAAGACATATGATGTGAAGCTCCTGAATCGATGATCCATTCTTGTGATGCAGAATGAAGAGCAATCAAAGCATGCCCATTACCTCTTGGATCTGGTGCTTTTTCTCCAGACTTCTTCTTGGCATTCTCAGGAATGTGGTCTCCAAGATTGTGTTGTTGGAGTGTCTGCGCCATAAGATCTATATTCTTCTTCATGCATGGAGATTCAGGGTGAAAACCATGGTGGCAATAATTGCACATTGATTTCCCTTTCTTTCCTTTCCTTTCCTTTCCTTTGAGCCGGATGATCCATTAGGGGGTTTTAGATTTCCTCCCTTTCTTGGATCAGGATCCTTCTTCCCTTTTCCTTTCTGATGGTCTTTGGAATTTGAATTTCCTTTTGCATGCAGAGTAAGTGCATGCACTTTGGAATTTTTAAGTGTTCCCATTTTGATGAGCTTATCTTGCTCATGCATCAAATACTGAAAAAAATAATCCAGTGAGGGCATCTTCCAAGTTGCACTCGATGCAGATCTTATTGTGTGGAATGTAGAGATGAATACTGCATACTCTAGACCAAGTTTTGATAAAATGGAAAGAATCAACTAATTTTCTTTCTTGGATTTGTCGATCCAACATCCTTTCAATTGAAGTAACAAAGATTTATACCTTGTGAAAAAATATTGAATGTTCTCAAAGTTTCTCAGATCTAATGAGTTTAACTCATTTTCAAGAATGTGACCTTGCATTTCATCCTGTTTTCCAAACAATCCCTTCAAATTTTTCTATACTTCATTTGGAGTTGAACATGATTCAACATAAAATAGCAATTCTGGAGAGATAGATAAACATAGGATGCCAAAGGCCTCTTCCATGTGATTGAAATATCTTTTTTTCTCCATTGTCGATGTTGGTTCAACTTCTATTTCCATGGTTACTCGAAATAATCCTATAGTTCTGAGATGAGGTAGAATCTTTGGCTTCCAATCGAAGTAATTATATGGAGTAAGAATTGCCGATTGTGGAAACTCCAATTTAGGCTCCATTATTTGTTGTTGCTTCAATCTTCTAAACCTGTAAATAAAAATTGCTTGTGCACTGATTACAAATCCCTATGCTCTGATACCATGTGATATTTTGAGATACAAAGATCTATATTTTCAAAAAAATGAACAAACATGCAAGAGAAGGAAGGAGTGAGCAAGAATAGAGAAAATAATGAAATTAATTCTACAATATTAGTTTTGGAATCAATACATAAAAGCAACTAAGTTAATCTTAGTTGTACATGCAATAACTATGAATAGTTAAAGCTAACTGAAGCTAAGTGTGCTTTATGTTATGCTAATGTGCACATGCACCACATGGAAGCATTAAGTTAAACTAAAGCTAATCGAGGTGCATGTAGACCAACAGTTCTAAAGTCAAGGTAGAGGAGAGGCTCTTGAGGCTGATAAGGCTTGTTTTCCATGAATTATCTCCTTTCACCTTGGAGCTGCCGGACAACTCAAATCTCCATATAAATGGGAAAGGGCACGTTCTACAGGTGTTGTACTATGCCATCATCCCTAATGTTTCCAAAAATCAGAATCCAATCGCAAGTCATGGTGAGGAAGAAATGGAGTCGCCTCACGTAGTAAACATTTCAACAGTTAGACCGACCTTTAGTAAATTGGTATGGGAGGCTCTCTCCAATCTAAACGCTCACCCCCTTCCATTACTCATGGAGTTGCATTGGCGACTGCGGAGCCTAAGATCCTTCAATCTTCTTGTAAAAAAGGATATCGTCTAATCAACGGAAGGAGAGGGAGATGAAGAGGGCAAGGGCGAAAAATCCTCCATTAAGTTCATACCGCCCACGCGACATGAGCTAGCGATTCCGTTTGTGGCCGATCTATATTTCATTGGACTCAAATTCTTTCCTACCGACAACGACCTCATCACAATAAAAATTGAAGACAGCCATGCTTTACCTTCCAAGAATAAAATTGGATGCCAACACAGAGGTAATTTTAAGAAACCTTGTGGCATTTGAAGCTTCGATGGTGCCAGTTCTGCTGGTTTTCACCCATTATATCGATTTCATGAACGAGATAATTGACAGTGCAGAAGATGTAATATTGTTGAGAGAGAATGGAATTATCTTCAATAATCTGAAAGGTGATGAGGAGGTATCGTGCATGTGGTGTTGAAATATTAAATCGAACAACATAGAGCCAAAGTACAGAAGGACGCAGTAGCAACAATTTTTTTTTGTTTTCTTGCACACCACGATGAATGTTTAATATGCCTGCAACTCTAGTTTTGTGTTAAAATCCGTAGCCTTCTCCTTATTTAGAAAATCATGGATTGACCATGCTATCACCTGCATTTAAATATTCTCCTCCGCGCCATAAAAAAACCCACCAACCAGTTTGACTTACAATTGTCTGCATTTGAGTTTGAAATGGGCCACGTCAATTTTCGTGGAACCCACCTCCTCCACGCTAGATAATACGTGAACCAATCACATCCTTATAACACCATATGAAGTTGATGTCACCGAGCCCAAAATGGATGTGATAAAGAAATATGCAATGTGGTTGAACGTCTTTGAAATCTGCCAGGGGTCCACCTCCAGCCAATGAGGGAGCATTCGCAAGGTTGAAGAGTCCAGTTAGCAAGGGCGCTGATGGACGTGATAAATTCATAAAGATGGGTTTATTTTTTGTTTTGAAATCTGCGAAAAACATTTAAGTTAAGGTTTTAAACTTTAAGTTTTTGTTTTATATTTTATTTAATGCCACGATGCATTTTTATAAAAGTCTTTAGAATTAAGTTAATATATATATATATATATATATTATAAACATTCAATATTTATAATATATGTATATATATAACATCAATTTTGTTATATAAAAGTAGAGCAGCGACAAAGCATTTTTTTGGGATGTTGATTGTGTGTATTAAAAACAGTGAGATAGTGAGACTACAAAAATAGAGTATGTCGTGTGCAATGAAATAGACAATGTTATGACTATGTGAAAGAGACAAAGAGCAACTTTGTTTTGTAACATTGTGTGTGAAGCAGCTTGAAGCAAGTTTTGTAATCCATAACAACTAAAGTTTTGAAGCCCTTCATATTTGTAATAGAGTTTTGTTTTGAATGAAACAGAAGAAGTTTTTTTTTTGCATCTTTGTCCACAATTTTTTTAATCTCTGTGTTGGGAAGAGGAATTTTTATTTTCCTCTGTGTGTTTGGAATTATTTAGAAACTCCAACATGGTATCAGAGCTAGTCCAGGCTCTTTTCATTTGAAAAAGAAGCTGAAGGAAGAAGGTGTTGTTGCAGCTTTTGACCAGCAGTGTGAAGGCTCAACAAAACAAGGTATTTATCAAAATGGAGTTTTGAGTTGGTGTTAAAGAGTGCAGTCCAGAGAAGTCTTTAACATAGAGAGTTTGTCTCTTAAGAAGAAATATAGTTTGTTTGGAAACATTGTCAAGTTTTTATTGCATAGTTTAGAAAGTCATCAATGGCAGGAGCCAGCACAAGCATGAGTATAGGAAATACTCAACTCCCACAGTTTAATTAGAAAAACTATGACTATTGGGAAATCACAATGAGAGCCCTGTTTTCCTCTCAAGATTTATGGGAGCTAGTTGAAGATGGTCTAGAAGAACCCGCAGATAAAAATTCATTTAATGTCTTAGCACATGCATAGAAGGATTTACTGAAGAGTAATAGGAAGAAGGACTTAAAATCCCTCTTCTATCTCTATCAGGTAGTACATGAAAGTGTATTTCCAAGGATTGCAGTAGCCAAGAGGTCCAAGGATGCATGGGATACCCTCCAAAAAGCCTATCAAGGTATGGAGAAGGTAAAGACAACAAAGCTTCAATTAATGAGAAGGGATTTTGAAGTCATTTGCATAAAAGAGTCTAATACAATAGACTCATTCTTCACACTATTGATTGGGTTGGTTACCAAAATTAGATCTCATGGAGAGATAGTAGAAGAGATAAGAATAGTGGAGAAATTATTGAGGATCTTACCCTCAAGATTTGATGTGATAGTCACAACCATTGAAGAGACAAAGGATCTCTCAAAGTTTACTGTTGATGAGCTTCATGCATCATTGATGACACTTGAACAAAGATTGGGAAGAACAAAAAACTCATGTTTGGAGCATGCCTTCAAGACCCAAATGTCCTTTGGAAGAGGAAGAGGTCAAGGTAGAGGAAAATACAGAGGAAAATGAAGAAGTAGAAGCCAAAACAGATGAAGAAGCAGCCCTGCAAATACAAATGGAAGGGGCAGCAATAAAAATAAGAACCAAGGCCAAGGCATCGGCCAGGAAAGTGGAAAAAATCAAGCACATGGACAAAGGTATGATAAATACCAAGTCCAAGGTCATTACTGTAAGAAGTATGGCCATTATGCCAATGAATGTAGGAAGAAACAGAGTGACATGGTAATAGATCCAGTGCTAATTTTACTAAAGAAAATATCAGTCAAGAGAAGTCATTTTTATCATGTAATATGACTAAAGAAAATAATGAAGATATATGGTTTCTAGATTCAAGATGTAGCAACCATATGACTGGAAACATTTCTATGTTCTCCATGATTGATGAAAATGTGAAGTCTCAAGTAACATTTGGGACGAACAGTAAGGTCTCTGTCAGGGGAAAAGGCAGAGTGAGTTTTTTTACAAAGAAAGGAGAAAGGAAATCCATATCAGATGTTTACTATGTGCCTGGTATGAAGTGTAACCTTTTAAGTATTGGACATCTCATTTAGAAAGGCTAAAATGTTTTCTTTGAAGATGATGTATGCACCATCATGGATAAACCACCAAGCAATAAATGCATTGCAAAAGTGAATATGACAAGGAACATAATTTTCCCTCTCAAGATGAGATCAAATTTGAAGATAGGAGTTGTAATGGAAGCGGTGGCACAAGAGACATTCCAAAGAGAAGAAAAACATGAAAACTAGTTATGGCACTTGAGATTTGGACATCTCAACTTTGGAGGTCTGAACTTGTTGCATAGGAAAGGAATGGTAAAGGGATTACTATTGATTGAGAAACCAGACAGCCTTTGTGAAGGTTGCATCTTTGGAAAACAACACAGAGAAATTTTTCCATTAGGAAAGAGCATAAGGGAAAAGACACCCTTAGAAATAGTCCATTCAGATTTGTGTGGACCAATGCAAACACCATCATTAGTAGACAAATACTATATTCTAACCTTTATTGATGATTACACAAGAAAAACATGGGTTTATTTCTTGAAGTTGAAGAGTGAAGTGTTTGAGAATTTCTACCACTTTAAAGCTCTTGTAGAGAATCAAAGTGTGCAGCATATTAAAGCCTTAAGAACAGACAGAGGAGGAGAATACTTCTCCGAATAAGTTCTGTTTTTTTGCAGAGAAAATGGGATACACAAGAAATTTACAATGAGGAATACACCACAACAAAATGGATTTGTTGAAAGGAAAAATAGAACCATCATGGACATGGTAAGAAGTATGTTGAAGGAAAAACATTTGATGAATATTGGGCTGAATTTGTACATTGTGCAACATATGTTTTAAATAGATGCCCATCAAAGAATCTAATGAACAAAGTTTTGGAAGAAGCATGAAGTGGCATAAAACAATTTTTCACCCACATGAGAGTTTTTGGTTGTGTGGCTTATGCATACATTCCAGATCAGCTAAGGAAGAATTTGGATAGTAAGGTGGAGAAGTGCATATTTTTTGGATACAGTGATGAATCAAAGGCATACATATTGTATAACCCATCCACCAAGAAGTTTATGATAAGTAGAGATGTGCATTTTATTGAAGAAGAAGCTTGGGATAGAAGCATTGAGAAAACAGTGAATGTAAAAATTTGTTGTCTTATGATGATGATGAGGAAAAAATTGCTGAAAGACATTCCTCATTAGCAACACCACCTCCACCAACACAAGGACAGCAAGGGACACCACTAGCAGGTATGAGAACACCCTTGGGAAGTGATGAAAGTGCTCCAAGCACATCATAAGAAGCATATTTGAGTGATTCTACAAGCACAAGTTCAGCAAGTGAAAGAGGAACCAAATTCAAAAGTAAGAATGAAATATCTAAGCAAGAGGCAGCAAATTAAGGTATGAACTCTTTATTTGAATTATATTTTCATACAGAAGATCCTATTGATTTTGATGAAGCAGTGAAAGATAAGAAATGGATAGATGCTATGGATGAAGAGATAGATGCCATAGAGAAAAATAAGACATGGGAATTGGTTGATCTCCCAAAAGGTAAGGAAGTCATTGGAGTGGAATGGGTTTATAAAACCAAAAGAAATGTTGAAGGTAAGATTGAAAGGCACAAGGCTAGACTTGTTGTCAAAGGCTACAAGCAGCGATAAGGAAGAGATTATAAAGAAACATTTGCACAGGTTGCAAGAATGGAAACAATAAGAGCAGTCTTGTCCATAGCAGCACAACATAAGTGGAAAGTTTACCAAATGGATGTGAAATCAGCATTCCTGAATGAAGTATTGATGCAAGATGTTTATGTTGAACAACCTCTAGGCTATGAGAAAGAAGGCCAAGAGCACAAGGTATGCAGATTGAAGAAGGCTCTGTATGGGCTAAAACAAGCACCAAGAGCATGGTACAGTAGAATAGATGCATATCTATTGGAAAACGGGTTTGATAAATGTGAAGGATAACCCACATTATACATCAAGGAGAAAGATGATAAGATGCTCATTATTGTTTTATATGTTGATGATGCTATATTCATAGGTAATGATGCTTACCTCATTGAGAATTTTAAAACAGTCATGAAGGATGAATTTGAAATGACTGATATGGGATTGCTGAGATATTTCTTAGGAATTAAAGTAGAGAAAAATGAAAATAATGTTTTTATCTCTCAAGCTAAATATGTGAAAGAAGTTTTGGGAAAATTTAATATGCAAGATTGCAAGGCAGCAATTACTCCTACATTGATGGGATTGAAGTTAAGCAAAGAAGACACCAGCAAGGATTTTGATCCAAGTTTGTACAAGGGAATAGTTGCCAGCCTTATGTATTTGATTGCAACTAGGCTTGATATTATGCATGTTGTGATTTTAATTTCTAGATTTTGGAAAGGCCAAAGGAAGCACATTGGAAAGTAGCAAAAATAATTTTGAGGTATGTGAAAGGAACAAAGAGGTATGGCATTTTATACACCACTTCAGAAAATTTTGAATTAATTGGATATATTAAGAGTGATTGGGCTGGAAGTATAGATGAAAGGAAAAACACCTCTGTATATGTTTTTCATATGGTTTTAGGAGCCATTTCATGGGTTTCTAAGAAACAACCAATTGTGGCTTTATCAACAGCAGAGGAAAAATATGTGGCAGCTACAACAATAACATGTCAAACAATTTGGATGAGAATTTTGTGTCATGAACAGGTAAAAGACACAAAAATTTATTGTGATAATATCTCACCAATATAATTACCAAATAATTCAGTGTTTCATAAGAGAACAAAATACATTGATGCCAAGCATCACTACATCAGAGAGCTAGTGAACAATGGGGAAATTTTTTTGCAACATTGCAAAACTGAAGAGAAGTTTGTTGATATAATGACAAAACCATTGGTGCAAAAAAGTTTTAACTATTTGAGAAAATTTATGTGTATGCAAGAAAATCCAGTAGTTGAATTTAAGGGGGATGTTGAAATATTAAATCCAACAGCACAGAGCTGAAGGACAGAAGGACGTAGCAACAACAAATTTTTTTTTCTTGCATGCCACCATGAATATTTAAGATGCCTGCAAATCCAGTTTTGTGTTAAATGCCGTAGCCTTCTCCAGATTTAGAAAATCGTGGATTGACCACGTTATCACCTGCATTTAAATCCTATCCTCTGTGCCATAAAACAACCCACCAACCAATTTGACTTACCTCTGTCTACATTTGAGTTTGAAATGAGCCACATTAATTTCCATGGAACCCACCTCCTCCATATTCGATAATACGTGAACCAATCACATCCTTATCACACCATTTGAAGGTGATGTCACCGAGCCCAGAATGGATGCGATAAAAAAATATGCAATGCAGTTTAACGTCTTTGAAATCTTCGAGGGGTCCACCTCCAACCAATAAGGGAGCATTCACAAGGTTCAAGAGTCCAGTCAACAAGGGCTCTGATGGATGCGATAAATTCATGAATATGGGTTTAGTTTTTGTTTTGAAATCAGTGAAAAACATTTAAGTTAAGGTCTTAAACATTAAGTTTTTGTTTTATATTTTCTTTAATGTCACAATGCATTTATATAAAAGCCTATATATATATATATGTTTTAATATAGATATTATAAACATTCAATGTTTATAATATATATATAATATAAATTTTGTTATATAAAATAAGAGCAATGACAAAGCATTTGTTTTGGGATGTTCACTGTGTGTATTAAAAACAAAGCGAGAGAAGAAAATTGCAATTTTTATGGCCGAAGGCAGAAACAAAAATATAATGTGTTGACTATGTGTATTAAAAACACAGAGAGAGAAAAAAATTTCAATTTTTATGCCTGAAGGCAGAAACAGAAATATAGTGTGTTGAGTGTGTACTAAAAACAGTGAGACACTGAGACTGCATAAATAGAGTATGTCATGTCCAACGAAATAGACAATGTTATGATTGTGTGAAAGAGATAGAGAGCATTTTTTTTTTAATGCTATGTGTGAAGCAGCTTGAAGCAAGTTTTGTAATCCAGAGCAACTAATGTTTTGAAGCCTTTCATATTTATACAAGATTTTGGTTTTGAATGAATTAGAAGAAGTTTTCTTGTATCTCTATCCACAAATTTTTTGATCTTTGTGTTGGGAAGAGGAATTTTTATTTTCCTCTATGTATTTAGAATTATTTAGAAACTCCAACATGTAGAACAACATGGGTAGATGCATTCATGTCACAAAAATTGAATTTCTAGACAAAGTGATAAAGAATGTTAATACATATTTTAACAAAAAATGGAAAGTTATTGTGGTCAAGATTGTAAAGAAACACATATTGGGCTCATGGCAATTCCTAGCTCTTGTATCTACAGTGATACTTTTGGGCATATTTTTCTTGCAAACCTTCTGCTCTATCTATGATTGCAACGTCTGATTAAACCAATACAATCTCTTCGAAATTTTCTCACAAGAAAACTAGAGGCACATACCAGAATGGAATGGGTTTTTGGTTGTCAAAACATACTCCAGAAATACTAGAAACTGCAAGTCAATCCAACCCAAATCGAATTCTACCACTTCTAGCTACGAGGTTATATTTTGCTATGGATGGCACTGTAAACAATGTCCTATCATCATTTGAAGCGAGCCGTGAAGAGTATAAAGTAGAGATATGTGATAATGATTTACACGATCTACCTTGAGGGTTTAGAGGCGAAAGAACCACCTTCCTTGAAGTTTAATTACTCATGATGATCATGATGACTTCAACAATAATATCAATTTAGGGTTAGTTTCATTACTCTTGAAGATCATGATTCCAAACAAGAAGAATATTTTTGAAGGAATCTCTCAACAACCCAATCTAACTAACAAACCAATCCTACATGTTTACAAATGTAAAAATTATTTCCAAGTCTCCCTTTTAATGTGTACATTCATTATTACAAATATTATTACAAGAATCATATATTACATATAGTCAAATATTTTTTGTTGGTCTTCATCAATGCTCACATCCGCTCTGGAATCTTGCAAACAATGCTTTTTATTCACAACCTACGTTCGAGTTGTCATTTCAACTCCATTTAAAACATAAACACCTCTAACCATCTTTGATGAACTTGCACGATCAACAATGTTTTATTCTGTCAAATTATATAGCTTGTTGTAACTTTCATGAAAAGTGTCCAAGTAGTGAACCATCCTATGGAAAAGCTCCCATCTATCAGGTGACATAGCTCATTGTATTTAAAAATTATCTTGGATAGTTGTTTGGGTACTGAATCTATTCAAATTTTGACCATACAATTTGACCCGTTTCACATGTGGATCTCATAAAATTAACATGTAACTGATGCATTTTTTATAATAAATAACTGAAATTATTATTTTTAAATATATAACATATATATTAAGATCGTTAATCTCATTTGGAAGCCCTGTATTATATATAGAAGTTTTGATATGAGAATCTATACATTAATTATGAGATTAGTAAGATTTTATTTTTGGTTTAGATTAATCAAAAAAATTACGAAATCAGTATATTAAGGGAAAAAAATCCTATAATGTAAAAAATACACACAAATATGGTATATATTTTTATACTTACTTTCCTAATATTTCATATTTCACTGTCAAATGAAATATATTTATTTTATACACATATTTGTATGGATTGTAATCCATGTAAATTATAAATTATGCATATTCAACTAGGAGTAAAGATAACAATTTTATTGGTTACTTAAATATAAGTTTACAAAAAATTCCTAAGAATGTGGTCTAATTTTTAGGTGAAAAAGTTTGATTTCACAAATATTTTGTGATCTCAGTAAAAAAAATCAATATAAATTATTTTTATATATACTATTATTTATATTTTTCTATATACTATTAATATATTAAATATAGTTTGAGTGATTATAATGATTAGGAATATATTTTTCATAAGAAAAAATCACAACTTCACATCGGGAGATATATTTTCAATATAATTAAGATTTCTTGCAACACGTGGCACTACAATGACGAGTAATAAGAACCATCTGAACAAGGATGAAAGATGAGTGCCTCGAACATGCAGTTCTAACATCATGGATGGCTTGTCCAAAATCACTATTGAGTAAGTAGTTGAGGTTGAATTTTTCGTTTTGACCACAAATGACCGTTGAGTTTTCATTATCATTGGTTGAATACTACAAAATAGCTGAGGTTTCAATTTTACAAATCTTGACAAATTAGACTGTGTATTGTGGGTATTTAATCTGTGTGGAATCTTATAATGTGATCGTTTCACACATAGGCTTGAGATTTTATTTGAAAAAACCCTGGCACCATTTACAAACAAGATGTCTAAATCAATGTGACCAAAACCTCTTCTCAATTATTTCTTTTCACTTTAAAAATGAGGTAGCACTAGAGAGAGTTCATTTTAAAAGTTATTTTTCTAATATTCCACTTAACCACAGGTGCAATGGAAACAATGTTTGGATAGTCCTTATCAAATGGAACACCGCAGTATTTTTCAAAAATAACTGTATTCAATTGTAGAAATTATGGTGGCTTTGAACCAGGCGCAAAGAAGATATCATCAATACATCCAAGTGCACCATTAACCAACCCATCCTAAACCCATAAATTACACATTAACATCATGCGTTCTCCATGACATAAAAAAACCTCACACCCCAACATATCATCATCTTTCTCACCAATTTATGGTCTTCTACTGCAATCTAAAACCCATCTTACAATAATAAAATTTAATCATTTAATCATTTTTAGATTGTGCAAATTGGTGAGATTATTCATCACAAACAAGTGAACATAAGAATCAAACAAACTCTTTTCCTAATGATCCAAGCGACTATCGACACACATCATAAGAAAATCCCAATCAACAAGAAAAGGCTCTGCATTTCTAATATTGATTACAATATTGTGAAAAAATGCTTGTCCTAGATCATCTCCTTGCTGCCTATTTGTCCAAAGTCACAATAATGTTGAATCTTTCCCATAAAAAGTTCCCACTTTTTCTACCTGTATACAAGGGTTTATCCCTAACCAGAAGTAGTTGGCTAAGATCACCTACAAGAATGATTGACCTACCACCAAAAGGAGAATCTATGTTTTCAGGAAAGGCTTCTCACAAACAAGAATCTATCTGTATGAAAAGCCTTGGACCTATAAATCTCATATCATCAATCAATATATATATTGAATGTGCCTCATTTCTCCTTGAAATAATGTCATAGCTTTCCCGAACAATGGTTTTATATCTTTTATAGGATTTTTCAAAGCAGAATGTATTGCTTTCCACATATGATATAAATAAGTTTCTTACCTTCTCAACAAAAATTCGGATTTTGATGATCATTTATATGAAAAGTTTACCATTGAAATAAAATGTCTATCTGAAATATTTGTTCTGCATAATGAGATTCATTCATATGAGAATAAAAAATTAGTAAATAATTAAAATAAAATCAGTAAATAACCCAACATTAAATCTATGACCATATGTTATGATGAGATCAAATGAAAAACATTTAAATTGTTTTCTTGTTGAAAATAACATGGTTGATCCAAGTTAGAGCCCTCGAAAAAGAACAACGAGAAATGTGTATAAAACAGCTTAGATTCCTTTTAAATCTGGAGTTACCAAGTCCCAAAGGGATAAAATATTTTGAGGTGCAAACCTCTTTGGAGTGAAAATATAGTTGATCCCTTTGATTGCTTAGTAGATCTAGAGTTTGGATGGATCTACGTTGGTATTATATCAATTTCACATATCTATGTGCAAAAGTATTCTCATTTTTAATTTTATTAAAAGCTTGATTTAATATCAATGAAATATCCACTAAATATTTTTAGTAGTAGTGAGATAGATGGTTTAGATATATCTCAGAAGTATGATATTTTTATTTTAAAATTTATTAAAAAATTGTTATAAAATTAAGTTAAAATAAAATATTTATAAATTATTTTGATTATGAAATGAGTTATGGTTTTTGGCCATGTGGTATTGATAAGGGATGTTATTGGCACATGGTATTATAACAAATCCTATTTACAAGTTATAATATCCATGGTAAAGTGGGGGTGAATAGTTATGATTAAGAATCTTGTTATATTTTAATTATATTGTAAGTATTAAGTTTTTATGTGTTTATTAATTAAATTTAAACATTTTTACAAAAATATTATTAATAATTTCCTCTAACAATTTAGTTTCCTTTGACTATTATTAGTTTAGCATTGACCATTGCAGCTCATAATGTTTAACTTTGAAAAACAAATTTGTATTTGTTGGACACCTA
The DNA here is from genome assembly GCA_034641835.2 of Pinus albicaulis. Taxonomy (NCBI): domain Eukaryota; kingdom Viridiplantae; phylum Streptophyta; class Pinopsida; order Pinales; family Pinaceae; genus Pinus; species Pinus albicaulis. The sequence continues at coordinate 130,139,754 of CM076572.1, read as the reverse complement.
ATCCTCTATGGGTAGGTGTAGAAGGCGAATGGACATAAGAAGTCCAAGATTCCTTGGAAGATGAATCCAAGCATCACCTAATGTACTATAAATGCACCATTTATGAATAATAAATGTATCCATTTTGTTATCTTTCTCATGTCTTCCATGTCTCAGATATTTACCATGGTGGATTTTAACATGGTATTAGAGCGGGTGCCTTCCTAACTTGCCCAATCTTCTATAAGCCTCTAATTTTGTGGCATTTGTGTGCATTTTAGCTCTATCATCTATTATTGTGCGGCCATTCTCAGTTGGGCATGGAAGATTCTCCTCCTCACTATGCACCTAGCCTGACGCTCTGAAAGCTTCCTGAAAACCTAGGCACCCCTCAAAACTATAATTTTAATATGTTATTCCTTTGCATGTGCTAGTGTGTCTTGTCAAAGCTCCAAGTGTCATTTCCTTAGCTCTAAATTTAGCTCTGAAAATGCAACGTGTCTCCTGAATAAAAATTTTCTGGTTATGTGCCTATAAATTTTTTCTCTGTCTGCAACCTTATTGAGTCACTATTTATTCCTCAATCCCTCTATCTTTCTTATTAGTGTATTTAACTGATACACTAGCTCATATCCAAAATCTTATTTGGTAAAGTTGTTGATATTAGGACAACCTCCAGCTCTGGTTGAAGATATCGATACACATCATAAATCTGGGCTTTGAATCCCCTTCTCAACATCTCATTAGATTCATCGAGAACAAGTAATTTAATATCTATGGTCCTTAGAGTTTTGTGTTTGATCATATCACACACTCTCCTTGGTGTTCATGATACCACATGAACTCCATATTTCCATTTTCTGATATCCTCTCTAATAATCTTACAATCGATACATGCATGAGCTTGAACATTTATGAAATCTCCGATGTCAAGTATCACTTTCTGTATTTGAGCTGCAAGTTCTCATGTAGGTGACACACTTAAATATTGAACCTCTCGCATAGAGGTGTCGATTGTTCAGCAAATGGTGATGGCAATGATGGAGCTCTTTCCAGTACCAGACTAGGCCTTCACAATGACATCTCTGCCATTGATGATGGGAATCATTGCTTTCTCTTGAATGGCTGAAGGCTTCTTGAATCCATACTAGTAAATACCTCAAAGGAGGTCATCCCGGATGCTCATCTGATCAAAACTCAAGTCTTCTTCCACTCCCGCACTTGTTTCAAATTCTTAGTGCATTGGTTCATTTTTGTTTGAGTCACCTACTCCGACCATCACAAGTTTAGAAGTTGGATAGTCACACGACTCACTGATTCGTAGCTACAGCCGTTTGGTATATTCTGCAGAAATTTACGTCTTGTGGGTGCATTTAGTCATGTGGGTATAGAAGGAAGCTGCATGCAATTTACAATATTCAAGAGAAGCCCTTGCCTTATTACCTTGTGCATTACTTTTGATGGCATTGTGCATTCTGTCAAGAGTACAGAGAATTGAAAATTCAAAGGTATCAGAGAATCACGAAATGAAGGGGCAACAAGAGGAGGGCTTCTGACATGTCATTTCTGCCACACCTCCTTCATGGCCTCCCTCTTCTTGGCATACTCATTTCTTGAGGTGTCTCTACATACTGCTGCTTGACTCACACCTACCAATATTCATCAGGTCGAACTAGAAGGATTCTTATTTTTCCTTATTTTCCCAAACCCGTTGTTCTAAAACATTGCGAGCACACTCAAAAACCATTCTATAACCAAAGATAATTTTCATACGATGAATCTTCATTGATACTAGTTTTTCTACATCTCGCAAGAGCTTGCCAACCAAAAAAACTACTGAAGTGGCTCCATCTCCTACCTCATCATCTTGGAATTCTGAGATGTCGGCCATTACTTTGGTAGCAGGATTGTCTATGAGAAGAGATTTATATATAGTAGTTCCATCATTTGTAACAGTTACACTATGTCCCCTACCTGTGGACTGCAAAATTTTGTCCATCCCTATAGTTCCTAAAGTGGTCTTTACAAGGTCAGTTAGTACCATGCCACCAACAAACAAAGCCATCCTATCCCATTCACCCTTCTCATCCTTGGCATTGTCTTTAAATAAACTTTCAGTCGCCATTTCCAAGAGTAGGGAGCTTAAACTCTAGAATCGTTTTCCCATTCAATGATTATCCAATATTATGTACATGAAGGTTCAATACATGTCCTACAATAAGGAAGAAAATTGGATTCTCACGCACTCAATGAGGATTGTTTTGCTAGTTAGATTGGGTTGTTGAGAGATTCATTCAACAATATTCTTCTTGTTTGGAATCATGATTTTCATGAGTAACGAAAATAACCCTAAATTGATATTATTGCTAACCGGAAACTTCAGCAATAATATCATCTATGACCAGTATAATCCTTCCCGTGAGCCTGGTCTTTCCCCCATGTAGGTTCTACAAGAACTCAATTGCTATCTCTATATCAAATCCTTGTAATTTGTGTAAATATGGCAATCAACCAGCTTTCTGGAGGATAGTGCGAGCTGCATCTGAAATTGGGAAGGTCATCGGTTCATTTCGGAGAGAGTTTCCTCCCATGGCTGATGCATTTTCTTGAGCTAATTTCTCCTTCTGATTGTGTCTTATTTCGGCTTTGTTGGTTAGAATGAATATTGTATGCAATAGAAATGGAAATTTCGGCCTTCTGTAGGTAACTTCATACCTTGATTGCAATGATCCTTTCGTCTTATCATCGTATCCAATGGAATTTGTACATGAAATTCGCATGCTTGATATTTATGGATAATTACACCCCCTCTCTCAAAGTAAGGGTATCCCAGTCCTCAAGTACAAGAGGGATTTGATCAATCATGAATGCATACGAGTGAAATTTCAGGGTTCGATAATCATATTCTGTACGCGAGAATAGGGTTCGTGGCATTGGAGCTTAAGGAAAGAGGAGTGATTGAGTAATTATGAGCGCATGTAGTGTAAAGGTCAGAATTGGAAGTTATCATAAGTCTATCTCATGCGAAAGTGACTAGAGAGGGGAAGAAAGCAGTATAACTATTATTATGATAGGATGTCCTTCTTTAATGGAAAAGTGTGATGGAAGCATGAATGAGATAGATAATGATTGGTGTCGTCATCTCGAAGTTCAAACATGCAAGCATAGATCGTTTATAGTTACTTATGTGGTAGAATAGTATTATCACTAATTTTAGTAGTGGGTTGATGCTAATAATAGAAGAAAAGTAGGAGATAAGGTATATGTAAGAGTAACTGGCTATCATTGGAACATACTCTCATACCATAAGCAGAGCCACTGCTACCAACAGGTGTTCATAGCCTCCACAGCGTTGCTATTTTAACCCGAAAAATGAGCCAAGATCCTTTATGTAAAAGTAGTTATGCTGCCAATTTTTTGGAGAGATATTCGTGCTGGTATGATAGCCAGATAGCCACAGTGCAACTCACTAGAGTTGTAGTAGAGTGATCAGGCCAACTCGTGATGAGACCTCCTGTTCTTCAAGCAGTTGAGAAGGTCATTACCCTAGTGTGATGGCCATTGTGGGCATGTCACCTGCTAAACTCTTCTGCACATGGTAGGCTGGCTTGTGATGAGACCCCCTATCCTCTCTTGAAAATTTGCATCTGAACATGGTACTTCTTTTTCAAAAGTAAGCATTTTGATTTATGAGGAGGCCACTATGTTGATATGATGGCTAGATAGTCATAGTGCCATTCACTAAGATTGTAACAGAGTGATGAGGTCAGCTCATGATGAGACCTCCTATCCTTCAAGCAGTTGAGAAGGTCATTACCCTGGTGTGATGGCCATTGTGGGCATGTCACCTGCTAAACCCTTAGGAACATGGTAGGTTGCCTCGTGATGATACCCCCTATCCTCTCTTAAAAATTTTCATGTAAACATAATAGTTATTCTTTATACATGAAGGGAGGCTCATTAACTCCTTAAGAGTTAGGGATGACATGAGAAGTAGGAGAATTCCAATACAATTAATACCCCTTATTCCTATTTCTTTATGTCGAAGGGAAATACTACTTGAGAGTGCAGAAAGATATACCATTATAAGACTAATTATTGTGTGATAACATATTTGAGCGGGGAATGACTTAGCCCTTCATTAAATAGATGTACAATGTCAACTTGTGGGTTAGAGATTATAGTGTCAAAGGATCATCATATTAGTAATTTTACTGCTTTCCTCTTCTTCAACTACCAATTCCTACTCAGAGATGTCTTTTATAGCTAGGGTGTGGAATGAGGATAGGATATCGATAAAATAAAGAAGGATCGTGCTTCTTTAAAGAGAGGAAAAAAAATCAGTCGTTCAATCCCTTTGAACAACAACTGTTCAATTAGGAAGTCGTTAAAAGGTTTGAACTATAAATCAAAAACGCAAAACATGGCTGTTTAATTCGATTGAACATCAGTTGTTCAATTGGTTTGAACAACAATTGTTCAAAAACTTGAACAACAGGGAGATAAGAATGGAAAAAGACGGTTGTTCAATCCGATTGAAAAACACATGTTTAATTGGATTGAGTAGAAGCCATTCAATGAATTTGAACAACAAGGAAAAAATAAAAACAAAAGAGCATGTTTGTTTAATCCAATTGAATAACAGTTGTTCAATTGGATTGAACAACAGTCATTCAAAGAATTTGAACAACAAGGAAAAATAAAAATGCAAAAAAACAGATGTTCAATCTTATTGAACAACAACTGTTCAATTGGATTGAACAAAATCCGTTCAAAGAATTTAAACAGCAAGAAAAAAAAACAGAAGAGCACGATTGTTCAATCCGATTGAACAACAACTGTTCAGTTGGATTGAACAACAAGGAAAAATTAAAACACAAGAGGATGAAAAAAATGGTACAATTGTGAGCATGAAGAATGTACAACAAAATAAGAAAATAGGAATTGCAAGGAGATTATATACATTATTTACAAATGAAGTTAGCAAACTCTCATGTACTTGATGTTGTGGGGTTATCACCTCCTTCTGCCACAATTTGGATGGTGGGATCATTTCGTACCTGCTGGCATAAAGAATATTGTGTGACAGGTTTGGGATAGAGGCGTACTCTGTGCCCATTGACTCAAAATGTAGAACCAGAGCTGTCTATAGTGGTCAAGATGAGGGTACCATTGTTGTGTACTTCTTGGATTTCATATGGACTGAGCCACCTTGTTTGCAATTTTCCCGTGAAATCTTGGAATCTGGAGTCATAGAGAAGTTCCCAATCTCCTTTTTGGAATTTCTTATTTTTGATGAGGTTTTCTTGCCACTTAGATCATTGTTGTTGTATGATTGTTGTGCGCTGCAAAGCCAGTAGCTGTATTTCATCCAATTCATTTATTTGTTGGAGTCTTTTAATTTGGGCTTCCATCAAGTCCAACCCTACTTTCTAGGTTTTCCTTAGAGTCTTGACTTCAAACTCAATGGCGAAAATAGGCTCTCTTCCAAATACTAGATGATACAGAAAATATCCAGTTGTGTTTCTCCATGTTGTGCGATAAGCCCATAAGGCCTCTAGAAGTCTAGTGGCCCAGTCCCGACGATGTGATGATACTGTTTTAGTAAGAATTGCCTCAAGGAATTTGTTGGTGCTTTCGACCTGTTTGTTCACCTACGGGTGGTAAGGAGATGTGACTATGTGGATGATATGGTGATTCTTTAAAGTGGTTGTGATTTTATTACCTACGAACTGTGCCCCTCCATCAGTTATCACATCTCGTGGTAGACCATATCGCACAAATAGCTCAAATAGAAATTTAATCACATATTCTTCCATGGCTCTTGGTAAGGCTACTATTTCCACCCATTTTGTTACGTAGTCCATGGAAACCAGTATGTAGGTTTTCTGATTTGATGGCGGGTTGAATGGCCCAACGAAGTCTAGTTCCCATCGTTTGAATGGTTCTATTACCAATTGTGGTTGTAGTGGCATTTCGTCTACTTGGCCTGAGCAGCCCATTCTTTGGCAACTATCGCAGGCTTTGACATATTTTTTTCACATATTTGAAGATCGTAGGCCAATAATAACCCAATTGTAATACTTTTTTCCCTGTTCTGTGATCTGCGAAATAGCCACCACATGGTTCATCGTGACAGGCCCGTAGGATATCATAGATCTCGTCTTCTTGGATGCATCTGAGTATATGCATGTCGCCCCCTATGTGGAAGAGTTATCCACCAATCCAGGAGAACCTGGCACGGCATTGTACAATCAGCTTATGTTCCCTTGATGTTAAATTCCTGGGAGGTTTCCCTACTACCAAGTAGTTTTCTACGTCTGTGTACCATGGCATTTTTACTGCTATGACAAACAGATGTTCGTCAGGAAACTGATCGTCGACTGCTAGTGTGTCATCAGTCTTTAGAACTCTAGATAGGAAGTCTGCGACCACATTTTCATTTCTTAGGTGGTCCTTGATGGTTATGTCAAATTCCTGCAAAAGCAACAACCAATGAGTTATTCTCCCATTTGTGATTAGTTTATTGGCTAAATATTTAATGACAAAGTGATCAGTATACAAGAGTACTTGATAGCCAGTAATATAATTTCTAAATTTATTAATAGCATAAATGGCAACTAGGAACTCTTTTTCTATCACTGTGTAGTTTAATTAAGCAATAGTGAGATTTTTACTGATATAATAAATAGCATAGGGATTTTTGTGCTCTTCTTGACCAAGAACTGCCCCTATCGATGTATCAAATGCATCTAAAGAAATGTGAAAAGGAAGCTCCCAGTTAGGACCACGTAATATTGGTGTTGTCGATACCGGTCTCTTTAAATCTGCAAAAGCAATGTCACATTTATCAGACCAATGGAATTTGACGTTTATAGTCAGTGCATACAAGGGTGCAGAATTTTGTCAGAAATTATTTATAAACATATGATAATACATTGCATACCCCAAAAAACTACGCACCTTCATCTATGTAGAAGGTGTGGCTAATAAAATGATTACCTCTATTTTTTTCGGGTCTACTTGTATTCCTACTGCAGAGATATAGTGCCCCAAGATTACTCCCTTAGTCATCATCTTGTGGCACTTTTCATGCCTTGAGCAACTTGGTAGCAATACATCGTTCCAATACCTTTTCTAGTGTTTCTAATGCTTGATCAGATTCATCACCATATGGGGTGAAGTCATCGATGTAAATTTCAAGCCCCTCAATTATTTAATCAGAAAAAATGCTGAGTATGGCTCTTTGAAAGGTTGTTGGGGCATTTCATAATCAGAATGGGAGTACCCTATAGGAAAATGTACCCCATGGTCCGGTAAAGGTTGTTTTATCCTGGTCTTTGGGGGCTATTTGGATTTTATTGTAACCGTTGAACCTGTCAAGAAAAGAAAAGAATCGCTTCCCTGCCAATGTATCGAGGACTTGACCAATAAAAGGGAGGGGGAAGTGGTCCTTCTGTGTTGCCTTATTCAGTTCTCGGTAATCCACACAGATTCTCCATTTCCCATTATTTTTAAGGACGACTACTAGAGGGGTGACCCATTTTCTATCTGAAATAAGATAAATGAATTTCACATCCAACAGTTTTTGCAGCTCCTCTTTTACAAAATATTTTAGATGCGGGTTTAACCTACGTTGGGGTTGCCGAATAAGCCAAGCCTCCTTTTCAATATAGATGTGATGGGTGCATAACTGAGGTTATATGCCCTTCATGTCTTGCTAGCCCCAAGCAAATGTTCCCTAATACTTCTGTAACACCTTTATGAGCTTTTGCCTTTGGTCAGTATCCATATTTCCATTGATATTCAAAATTCTCCTTGGCTCAATCTCAACGAGTATGTTGTTGCATACAGTGGTTGTGGGTATATGTTGATCATCGATGTTTGCCAAGAGATATTCTTGTCTTTCATCTTCAATAACTATTTTTAACATTTGGAGTTTTAATTTTCCAAATGTAGATGGTTGATTCATAGAGTTATTGATTACATCGTCTTCAGTTTCATCCTTAAATACAAGAGCTTTGACTAATGTTAGAGGTGGAAGGATGTTTTTCTCCCAATATGTATGCAGATGCTTGTGAATATTTACTGTGGGTAAACTTGGTTTGGTAGGAAGGTAAATGATAATGTTCTTTATGGAATCTCCCCTAGCAATGGTCATGCTACATGTCTGGCAACCTATGTAAACATCGGTTGTTGCCAAGCAAGGCTGCCCAAGAATTAAGGGGTGTCCTTCCATTCGATTCTTTGGGTCAATAACTAAGAAATCAGCTGGATACTCCCATGAGTCAACAGAAACTAGGATGTCCTACAATATTCCTTCTGGCTTGGTAACAGACCTGTCAGCAAGTTCCAACAATGTAGTTGTGGGTTCTAAAGTTGATATGCCTAGCTTTTCGCAGGTCCCTGTTGTTAAGATGTTAATGGCCACCCCTAAGTCGAACAATGTGTTTGGAAAGGAGTGGCCAGAGATTTTTACAATTACTATGGGATTCCATTGGTCATCATATTTCATGGGGGCATCCTTACCCAACAATATGTCAGATAGTGCTCCCACCACATAAACAGTGGGTACATCTTTTGTTCTTTTTTCTTGCTTCTTTCCACATAGTTCCTTAATTGTCTTGGCATAGATGGGAATGTATTTTATGACATGCAGAAGAGGGATTTTTATGCAAAGGTTTCTCAATTCTTTCAGAATATCAAAATATGGGGAGACCATTGGTCTAGGCAGCGTTAACCTTTCAGGGAAAGAAGTTGGAGAAATCCTAAAATTTTCAGGCTTCTCTTGGTCCAACCATTTCCTTTTCTTTCTCCACCTCTGTTTCAGTTATATTTGTTTCTATGGGCTCTCTTGGAGCTCCAAATTTCAATTGCAGTGGGGTCGTACCTTGTGTTGGTGAGACAATACGTCCTGATCTTAGCCTTAGTTCATTACATTTCTTCTGTTCAGTTTCGGGGTTTGGATTTTCTATAATCTCGATTAGATGAACTGGCCTGTTGTTGGGGTTGGGATTGGGTTGGGTTGGTAATTGAGGATGGATGATAGGCCGAGGGTTGTGCTAGATAGGGTACGGAGTTGGCAGTGTAGGTTGATTTTGAATCCCTGTCCCCATTGGTGGGTGGGTCATTCCTAGAGGTCGTTGCCAATTTTGAGGCCACTTTGTGGTTTGACAAGGGGATGCTGGCCACTAGGTTTAATATGGGTTTTTTTTCCAATAAGGAGGGGAACAAGGAAATCTTGGCCAAGGTGGTATAGGAAACAATTGAGATGACCAATTGGAGAAAGGCAGTTGATTCTGCCAAGATGTTGCAGGGTTTTGTGGGTTATATTATGCATAAGGAAAGAAAAAAGGAAGGTCTTGAGGCATATATGTTTGTGCTTTCCATTTCCGACGTTGGTTCATCAAGTAGACTGGTTTTGTTTCTTCTACTTTTCTTTGTAAACTACTTTTAGTCCTGGAAGTGAAGGGCAATGGTTCATGGCATGATCCTTAGTGCAGATAGCACAGGTCTAAATTGTGTCTAAGAGGCATTTCCTTTGGTTGTGCTTCTTCTGATAGTGTGAGTAGAAGATGATCAAGTTCTGTTCTCCTATAGCTTGTTTCCGTTTGGCTTGTAGGACAACAAGCTATGTTGTCAAAGTACCCAAAATTTCAGTTTTAAAGTCTTCCAAAAGATTACAAAATTCTTCTCTGGTTTCATTGCCACCAGACTGCTTGAGATATTTCCTTGTTGAGTCTCACCCATTTGGCTTATTTTGCATACTACCCCGAGAGCACCTGATACACAAAGAAATAATTTCATCATATTCTTCTTGGTAGATGTCTCCTCTTACCATTATATTAATTGTTTCAACCCATTCTTCTTTCATCCCATTAATCATTGTTGCTTTTAAGATGTCCTTGGATAATGCAATATATGGGGACCTTTGTAGATTATACTAAAATATTTCAATATATTCTTCTAATCTTTCATTCTATTTTGTAGACATATTGAATATTTCATATTTTAATTCCCGAGTCTAGCACTAATCTTGATATTTAGTTAGAAATATGTTTTTAATTTGGTCCCAGTTATTGATGGTTACCCCACTGAGTCCCATGAACCAATGTAATGCAGCCCCCTTCAAAGTAGAGGGGAACAATTTCAGTTTTTGCAAGTTAGTGGTATAGTCATATCCCCTACATAAGATGTCGAACTCAAATAGAAACACATCAGGATCTTCCGAGGACAACCCATGGAAGGTGGGGATTTTTTGTAGGGGAATGGCTTTCATAGGGGCATTAGTAGCATGGTCAACAATGGGATACTCTAATGTCGATGTTTGCCTCTGATTCTGGTGTTGATTATTTTTTATTTGATCAAAGATATGTCAGTAATCTTCGGGGATTTCTTGTTCCAGAGGAGTAATCTTAGCGCGATTGGGTGGTGAGTGTGGAGGAGGCTTTACAACACTTCCTCAATCTGGAATACCAAGAGTCTTAGTCTCGACCAATTTTTCAAGGGATTCATGTTCTAGAGCTTCTACTTGTATTGCCCCACTAGTTTCTCCTTCTCCTTCTTGTAAATTGTGAGAACCTCCCTCTCTTGAAGGGCCAACACTTATGTGTTCAGCAGTCTGAATGCTTTGTTTAGACCCTTCAGTTTCACTGTGAATCTTGGTGTGGGCTGCAGATGGTGAGGCTACTACCTGAGGGAGTGTAGTAAGACTTTGAATAAGAATGGTTATGGGTCCTACGGATGCTTGGGATTCAGCTTTCTTAACGATTTCATCTATATATGTTGTTCTACCAAGGATCAATGGTCCTTTGAGTTTCGTAAAATTTTGTGGATGATATTGATTTGTTTCTATCCTTTTCTTCCTAGTCATAAAACAAGAGCACCTATTCTACTAACCTTTGAAATTTTTTTGAGAAGTGGGTTAGAGTGCAAGAATTTTTCTTGCTGGTATGCAGGTTCTTACCTCTAATTTTTAACACCCAATTCTTCACAGCAATAGAGAAAAAGGAATGAAGGACGTTTCTCTTAAACACTCTCCTAGGCAATAGCGCCAAAAATGTTGGTTCATTAAGGTGACTATTATAGGCAACCTCTATGCTTCTCATTCAATCTTCAACCCAGGATAATTCTTCTTATTTCAAGAGTGCAAGAACAATATATGCGAGTGACATCAGGAATAACTACTCTATATTACCATGAAGAAGATTATCTAATTCTTGAAGTTCAATCAACTAAAAAAGAAATGGAATTGTAAAATGCCACTAATTTTTTTGTCTAAATAAGCTTAGCGAGAATAACCTATGATTGAACAGTACACTTGATGAATTGAACAATAGTCCTACTGAATGGAACAACAAACTCAACGAATTGAACAAAAATTGCTTATTTAATTTTGCAATGGAATTCTGTTGCAAACTAACTAGCGAAAATTATTTTGCATAAAGCACAACAAGAATTCCTATAGTACTGATGGAAAGATCTAATTCTTAGCAGTATAAAGAATTGAACAAAAATCATGCTAAATATCATAAACAGATATAAAGGAATTGAGAAAATTATTAAAACATCTAATAGTTATAAAACAATTACTGCAAACTAAAAAATAGCAGCAATAAATTGTCTAAGTGGCATAGGGAACTGCAACATCATAAGCATATAAGTTAACAACTGGAAAGATATCTCACAGAAAGCATAAGATAAATGAACATAAATTCCATAATTAATGTAAAACACAGAGATGAGCGCAAAAACTCTCAGCGCTGGGCCCAAACCACCAAAAACACTTTTACCAATGAAATAGGTAACCGCATTGTTACCTACTTTTTTTTGGTAACATAAAAAGCACCCGATTTTGAAAAGTGATGATGCAGAATCACCCCTTTTTTTTGTGCACATTTTTGACACTTTAATATTTTTATTTATGAAGTATGAATATTTGTTTTAAAATGTTAGTAATTTTCATGCTAATTTTGAAACGTATTGATGCAGCATCAACTTTTTTTTTTTAGAGCGGTGATTTTCATGCTAATTTTGAAATGTATTGATGCAGCATCAACCTATTTTTTTTTAGAGTGGCGATTTTCATGTTGGTAATAAAACACAAAACTTACATAAAATATATATATATATATATATATATATATATATATATATATATATATATATATATAAACAATAAAAAAAAACCAATAAAAATGTAAAAAAAAACAAAATTAACTCGTAAAAATAAAAAAATTAAACAAAAATAAATTAAAAAAAACAAAAATATTCGAAAATTATATCAAAAGAAATGACAAAATTTGAAAAAAACACACATAATTTAAAGAAAAAAAAACAAAAATTAACCAAGAAAATTAAAAAAAAACATCAAAAATATTTTTTTCTAAGTTATTAAAAAAACCATACAATTAAAAAAAAAAAAATAGAAAATTTAAAAATAATTAAAATTACAAAATTAAAATTTAGATAAAAAAAATTAAATACAAAAAAAAAAAAATTAAATTTAAAAATTTAAATTAAAAAAATAATAATAAGAAGAAAAAAAATAAAAATTTTAAAATTAATAAAAAAAACAAATTAAAAAAAAAGGTTTTAAAATTGAAAAAGAAAATTAAAATAAAAAATAGCTATCATTAAAAAACAAAAAAAATGAAAAAAACCACGTGCAAATAATTACAAAACAAATATCCATAAATTTACTATTTTTTTTTAAATGAAACAATTTATAAATTTTAAAAATGAAAAACTAAATAAACTAAAAGATCAAAAAAAAAAGAATCAAATTAAATTAAAATTTAATAAATTTAATAAATAAATTTTAAATTTTAAAAAATAATTAATCTAAAATATTAAATTTAAAAAAAATAAAAAAAAAATTGAACTTTAAAAAAAAAAAAAATATTAAAAAATATTAAAAAGTTAAAAAAAAAAATCAAATTAAAAAAAATATTAAAAATTAAAAAAAAAAAGTTATGAATTAAAAAATATTAAAAATTAAAAAAAAAAATTTAAAAAATTTAAAAAAGAAAAAAATCAAATTTAAAAAAAATATTTAAAAAAAAAAATTTGATCGTGGTGGCGCCACCAATAGGCCTCCCGCCCACGTGGCAGCGGGAGGCCGATTCCCAGAATCGGCCTCTGCCGCCACCTGGGCTGGAGGCCGATTGGCGGCGCCACCATGATCAAAAAATTCTTTTTTTTCTAATTTTTTTTTTTTTATTTTTAATATTTTTTTTAATTTGATTTTTTTAAAATTGAAAACATTTAAAATTAACTTTTTTTTAATTTAATTTTTGTATTTGAAATTTAATTTGTTTTAATTTGTTTTGTTTTTTTTTGTTTTTTTATATTTTATTTTTATTTTTTAAATTTTATTCATTTTTTTGCTTTTAATTTTTTTTCTAAATTCTATTAACAATTTTTATTAAATTTTGTATATTTTTTTTATTTAATTGATATATATATATATATATATATATATTATATATATATATATATATATATATATATATATATATTTTATGTTTATTTTTTTCATTTAATTTTTTAAAATTTAATAAATTTTTTTATTTTATTTTTTTAAATTTATTTGAATCTAATATTTTTTTTAAATTTTAAATCTTTTTATTATTTTTTTTTTAATGGGATAAAATTTATATATTTTTTTTATTTCAATTAAAATTGTGTATTTAATATTAGATTTTTTTTTTTTAATTAAACTTAATATTTTAAAATTAATTTGTTTTTTATTTTATTTTTTATTTAATATTTTATTTTATAATTTATTTTTTTAAATTTTTCAGTTTTAATTGATTTTTAATGTTTTTTAGCTTTTTATTTTAGCAATGCTTTTTTTTTTCTTTATATTTATAATTTATTTTTTATTTCAAAATTTATTTGTTCACTCATTTATTTATTAAAATTAATTATATATATATATATATATATATATATATATATATATATATATATATATATATATATATATATATATATATATATATATATATATATATATATATATATTATTTTTTATAATTTAAATTTAATTTATTTTTTAAAATTTGTTTGGTTTTTTAATATATATTTTTTAAAATTTAATATTTTTATTGTATTTTATTTTTCATTTTTTATTTTTAATTAATTTTTCATTTTTTTTACTTTTAATTTAAATAATGTTTTTTTTTTAATTTTTATTTTAAAGTTTTAAATTTATTAAAATTTAATATATTTCTTTAAATTTAATTTTTTATTTTAAAATTTAATTTTTTTCTTTTTAATTTAATAAACATTTTGTTTTTCTTTTTTAAATTTAATTTCTATATTTTATTTTTTATAATCTCTTTCTTTTTTTAACTTGTTTTTTTTTTTAAATTTAATATTTTTATTTTGTTTTTAGTTTTATTTTTTTATTTCTATATATTTTGAAATTTTAATCTTTAATTTTTTTTATTTTTATTATTATTATTTTTTTCATAAATTTTAGGTTTTTTTTAATGTTTGAATCAAATTTTTTATCTTATTTTTATTTTTATTTTTTAATTCCTATATATTTTTAAATTTTAAGCTTTAAAATGTTTTTGTTTTTTAAATTTATTTTTTTCTTAAATTTTAGGTTTTTGTAATGTTTGAATTTTAAAAATCAAAAAATGTTATTTCTATTTTAAAAAATGTAAAAAATATGACACAATTTTTTTTTTTGTTATTCCAACATCAACTGGTTTTGTTTTGAGGGTGTTTTTTCAATCATTTTTTCAAGAAACAATTTTGTTTTTAGCATAATTTTATAAAATGTTGAAATCTGACCTTAAAAAAAACCAAGTACGTTCTGGAAAATACTTTTTTTGTTTTGGGGGTGTTTTTTCATGTTTTTTGTGTCTTTTTGGGCTAGAGTTCCCGTTTTGAGGTCTGGTTACCTATTTCATCGGTAACAATGTTCAAAAGTCTAACGCGACGAAAAACTCAGGAAATGACTATTCAAAATGCCAAAATTATTTTTAAGTAAAAGGTTAAGCCATGAATACAACTAGACAGTCCTGTCCTAATACATTTATTACAGAAAATAATTCCTATCCTGCTCTCCTCTTCTCTTCCATCTTTTGCCTTTTTAAAGGCGATTTTGCTTAGTGGAATGGTATTCTCCAAACGACATCCCGTTGCGCGTAGCTATTGTTTGAGTTATTCAGACGTGGATATGTCTTTCCTCCTTCTGTTGGTCCTTGGGGGTCATTGTGATTTCATGTTCTTTGTCTATCATTTGTCTTTTGGTCATCTTTGATTCAGCTGCTTTGTTTTCCTGTGAATAAAGATGAAATAAGTCAGATAATTGTTGTTTAAACATGATTTTTACCGTTAGTCCATTTGTCCAGATTTTTCATTAATCCTCCTTTCCTTTATTGTTAATATGAGGAAACATTCCTAAAAGTGTATGATAATTCAAGTAAAGGTAGGGTGAAGATGTACCTTAATTCCAGCCCAATGTTGATCAACTAGCTCGGCTGCCCTTTGCCTCTCTAAAGCTAGATCTTTTTTCAGCCATGTATTTCTAGGTCTTTTCCTTGTTACCTATTCTTCCTCCTCATCCAGCAAACCATACTTCTCCAATTTTTCATCTAGCATTACCTTAGCCTTATGAGCCTCCCTCTGAGCAGTGAATTGCTTCACCTCATCAATGACCTATTTGGTCTTCAACAACTCATTTTCTTGCTCAAAAAAGTGAATAACATATCTAGCACTGTCAATATTGGTTTGAAATTGACTAATCTTAGAATCCTTACCTTTTATTTCTTCATTTATTATTTTGTCTTCTTCATATTTTTGTAGGTCAACAATCTAAAATTCATGCTACGTTTCATGACTATCCTTCTCATCATGAATGAGTGGCTCACTAACCTTTTCTTTACCTTTATCCACCTGTTGTGTTGATGTTGAAGGCATGGCCTCTTTAACTCTAAGTGAAGAAAACACATGCCTATAGCCTCTCTAGTAGGTTTTGGGCAATAGCTCAACCTCAACCAAAATAGCCCACTTAGTCTCAATGTCATCTATCCTAGTAGGCGACCCAAAATAATGATGGGATGGTGATGAAAGTTAATAATGAGATGGAGATGCAAGGCGTGAAGGGGAATAATCTAATGATTATGAGTGAATCATGGGCTGAGATGATGAAGGGACACATTGTGCATGCTAAATGGATGGATCAATAAAGATATCATTGGCTATGAAGGTGCTCCACTAAATGTTTAGTTGATCAAGATGGTGAAGGACTATAATTTTTATGAGGGAGTGATGGAATAAGGTTTTCATTTTCTGTTCATAATCCTTCTTCTGAGAAATGTAGGCCATATTCTGTATACTCCATAAAAGATAATACGATATGTTAAGCATATTCACCCTAGTGAAGTGCATCAAGAGTCGAATGTGATAGGAATAAAGCCTTGAAAATATGCCTTCACATGATAAATATTTCATTATAATCTTCATCATAGGTGCATATCTGTCCAAGAGGTGTGAAAAAGGGACGAATCTCCTTGTTTTATTTTTATGCCTTGGTTTGAGAAAGAGGTCATAATCTTTTTTCTTCAATCTTCCTTTCTTGAACCATTTCTCCCCAACATTAGGGATTACTGTAGCATCTGAAATGAAAACAGTAGATAAGGTAAAAGTTACCCCAACTAATTCAACTTGATTTTCGTGGACTCCTAATATGAACAGTCTAGCTAGCATGGGGTTGTGTTTAACCTTCTTAACTTTCTCATAAAAATAATAGTAGCCAACATGTTTAAAGCATTTGGCAGTCAATGGAGAGGCTAGAAGTTACTTGGTGTTAGTAGGCTCAAGTTTTAGCACCATTCCTCCTCTATGCGAACTACCCCTCTGTGTTTCCTCTGCTGCAGTGAATGCTATGTTTTCCTCTTCTATTTCCATGGTATTTTTGTTTAAAACCCTAGGGATTTAGGGAAGGAAAATGGGATAGGGATATGGGAAAGGAAAACTGATGGAAATATATGATAGGGATATGTGATATGGGAAGGGGACAGGGAGTAATGTCTAGGGATATGAGGAATAGGGAAGGGAATAGGAGATAGAGTGATGGGAATTGGGTTGTAGGAGCCTAGGTCTAGAATGGCACCTAGGGCTTCGGGTATTAGGAACTAGTAACTTAGGGAGGGGTTTATGATAACAGGATATAGGAAATGAGTTTTAAGACTGATAACAATGTATTTGCACCTTGTTCAACTGATTTGTGCCCTATCCAACTGCTTTGCACCCTTTCTAATTGATTTTCACCTTGTATGCAGATTTTCACCACTCATAACTAATTTGCGCCCTCCATATCGTATTTGCACCCTCGTTTCTTCTCCTTTGGCGAATTTTGCTCAGAATTTCAATTTTTTTCGTTATTTGGAGTGCTAGATCAATCTTTTAAAGAGTAAAATGAATATGATTTGATGTATTTAGTCATAAATGGCAAAGTGAATTTAAATTTAAATTTAAAAACCCACTTTTATAATGTCTTTTTTCACTTTCTGAACCATTTGATGATTACCCTTTTCATCTAACTTTTCTCTCTTGCAGGATGATGCTGCTAGAGTTTTTCATTTTTCTCCTTCAGTTTTGCATGTGTGTTTTGAGTTGACAGCTAGGGGTTGAAAATATTACATATATAAAACATAAAATTAGATATAAAATTTAAAAAAATAACATCTTTGTTTTCATATCAAAATGACATTTTGATATGAAAATCATAAAAAACCAAAATTACAAATTTAAAAATATGATATTTATATGCTAATGATCTTGTACAGTTGAAAATAAAATGTTTATTGAGTCACTCTCACACATGTTGTTGAGTTTATTGGGATGAAATGGTGCATTTTTAGACCTTGAAAAACAAAACCTAATGACCTAATGGGAACTTGAATGAAGTGACTTACATGATTGACTTTGATTGAGATAAGACATGGTAAAATGAGCTTTTAAAAAGTGTTATTATGCTCAGTAATACATGAATGTCAACCATCAGATGTGAGTTTCTAATGGAGAGTCAAGTTTTACTATGTAGGTCTACCATCAGTGAAATAATTTTTAGCATGACCTAAGGGAATGATATGAAAAATTCATAGAGGGGCACCTAAAATGAGAATGAAAAGAGTTATTTTGATCACTGATGGTATAATGTAAATTCTAACACTAATACTGCAATTATTGTGGATGGAAGCTCTAAAAGAGGTGTCAAGAATCACAAATCTCTAAATTTTTCATATCAGTGCCTCTTCTATTGGGCCAATACAGTAAAAAAATAACTCAAACTTAAATGCAGGACTAAATACCATCAACTCAATGACACAAACTGATTGAAACTAACTCAAATATGACTGAACTTGACTGAAACAATGACTCAAAACCAAACTTACCCTTTGGTAAAACTTAACCTAAAATAGTAGAAAGTCAATGAAGCTCCATGGGCTTCACTTCAGGCTCCGAACCGTAATGATTTTCCACTTCACACTTGCAGAAATATGAAACTGATATATATAATGAGGATGAAAAAATTTCATAACTCTCAGATCAAAAGAGATAGTACATCAGGAGCCTACCATTAACTGGCCCTCCTAAGCAAATTTTCCCATCTATTTCTTCCAAGAGATATGCATTTTGTCCACGACAAGTTGCAACCTTAAAAGGACCTTTCCATAAATTATCGAACTTCCTATGCTTGCCGTTGTCTTCATCCCTGGCATCCCATTGGAGTACCACATCATCGATCTTGAAATCATCTTGCTTGGTTTCCTATCATAAATTTGCTTGATGAGGCATTCTAAAACACTTCTTCCCTTGTTTGTTGCATGTGAATCATTTGGTTTATTCCACGTTGCATATCATTTTCTTCACTTTCACCCTCTTGTAGAAGTTTCATGACTGGGACAACCAATGAAGTAGGGAAAAATGTATCTACGCTGTAAAATACCTAAAATGGAGACATGGCAATGGATCTCTTGCTGCTTACTCGATCTGCCCAAAGTGCATTTGTTATATTCTTGTGCAAATTCTTTTTGTTCACCTCCAACATATTTTTTATTATGTTGATCAAAGACTTATTGGAGGACTTCGCCAATATGTTTCCCTATGGATAATATCTATATAATGACCCAATTTAATGTTATACTTATCACATAATTCTGTCATCTTCTTTTATTTGAACGATGCAGCGTTATTCGTGATGATATTTCTAGGAAAATCAAATCCAGACAAAATGTTAGCTTCTAGAAACTGAATTATAATTGGGTCTGTAGCTTTCCAGGTTTGGATTGTTTCGATTCATTTTGTGAAATAGTCTATGGCGGTAATTACCCATCTATGTTGAGAAGATGAGGATGGATGTATCTCACCGATAAAATCTAAGCTCCACTACTGGAAGGGAGCTTCAACTGAAATGGGTTGTACTGGTAAAGGAAAAAGCTTACGTTTACCTTGGAAAATTTGGCATTCATGGCAGCTGATGACCGTCTTGTAAAAATATGCAAACAATTTAGGCCAATAGTAACCCACTCTTAGTACTTTCTTGTTCGTGGTATTCCAATATGAATTACCTCCACAATCTCCCTTGTGGAAATCCTTCATCACTTCTTTGGACTCATCTTCTACCAAGAAATTGATTAACACTCCTCCAAGATCCTTCCAGTATAGTGCACTATCTAGTATGTAGTATTTCAAAGCCTTAAGCTTCAAGGACATGCTTTTACTCTTTGACATGTATGGAGGAGGGTTAAAATGTTGTAAAACATAAATAATATCAGCATACTATGGAGATGATGAAAAGAGATCTGATACTTGAACAAGACTTACACCTTCTTCATCATTGGATAGTGTTGATATGAAATTGATTTGAAGTGCATGTAGATTAGACTCAGCCATGAGCTTGGCCAAGCCTTTCCCTTTGATCAGCTTGGTTTTCTTGCTCTCAAGGTCATACTCTAAAAGTGTTGCTATCTACCTACCTCTTCTTCCTTCTGGATCTGTTTTCATAAGCACTTCTTTAACCACTGCATTTGTAACATATGCCAAAATATGTGAGTGTCGAATATAAACAAGGAATTCCTTAAGTGCTTTGATGAATTTGAAGGCCTGTTTCTCGATTATGTTGTATTGGAGGGCTGCATCCCTTACTGTGTGACTGAAAAATGCTATTGGCAGCTTTGTCCCATTTTTTTCTGCATAACCATCAGTGCCAAAGTATGCTTAGAAGAAAAAGAAAATTTAATGAAATCTAGTGAATAATTAGGACTTGTCAACATAGGAGCAGTGGTCAAAGAAAATTTCACTGAGTTGAATGGCTTACAAGAATTTTCAGACCATCTAACATTATTCTCCTTTTTCATCATGTTATTTAACTCTCTAAGATGTTATTCTAAGATGGGAATGAAATTACGTAGGAAATTCATCCTACCATTGAATGCTTGAATTTCCTTCTTTTTCTAGGGAAATCAATTTTTTGTATCGCTTCAACTCTAGCAGGATCTATCCGGATCACATATTTTGAAATGATGTGACCCAATAACTTACCTTCTTCCATAGAAAATAGGCACTTCTTACGATTTAGGGACATCCCAAATTTTCTACATTGCTGGAACAAAAATCTCAAATGGTTTAAATGATTATCATCTTAATTTGAATAAATTTTCAGATCATCTAAATAAACAACAAGGAAGACATATTTTTCATTACCAAAATCTATTTCCATGGCACGCTAGAAAGTGGCCCCAAAATTCTTCAAACCGAACGACATTTTAGCATATTTAAAGGTACCCCATGGTGTAATGAACGTTGTCTTATCCTGATCATCTTCGTGCACAAGGATCTGATTGTAGCATGAGTAACCATCCAACAATGACATTTTTCTAGCTCGTACAACTCACTGAAGTATGCAAACCATCTTGGGCAACGGGTAATTTTCTTTCAATGGCACTTTGTTAAGATTTTTGAAATCTATACATAGTCGAATTTCATCGGTCTTCTTCTGCATTGGAACAAAATTGGAGATCCAATCTGAAAATCTGAAACGAACAATAATTCCTACCTTATAGATATTTTTTACCTCCTTCTCAATGGAGGACAAAAAGTTTGGGTTTATTCTCCTGAGCTTCTGTCTAAAAGGATTTTGATTTGGCTTGATTGGGATTGTGTGTTGAATGATATCTTGATTGCACACCTTTAGATCTGAGTAATCCCAAGAAAAAATGTCAGAAAAATCAGTAAAAAATCAACATATTTAGGCTTTACCTATGATGGCAAAGATTTTGAAAGCTTGATGAAATTTTATTGCTTCGTTGTTCCAATATTAAAATCTTCTAGGCCTTTTTCTGTGGGGACCAAAGTAGGTTTTATTGCCACGTGATCTTGATCAAATAAATCTTCCAAAGTTATCATACCTTTTCAAATGCTATTTTCCTTGAGATAAAGTATGTCAATCTGATTTGCCTCAATAACTTGGTCATCCTTGTCGTACACTTCATCCATAGAAAAATTCTCAAAATCACCTTTACTTTGAAGGAAGTTGTTCACTTGTTTATCGTCCCAGAAAACTTGCCAAAATTTCAAGTTATCTGGAATTGCAGGCCCGTGATTTATACGGATCTCAAACTTTTTATTTCAAAACATTTTAGATCTGAAATTACTCGCAGTACTGGCGAATGAATCAACCATCAAGTTTTGCAATCTTGGTACTACCTTACGTGTGTATTCTAAAAACATTATTAAAATGTCAAGTGATCCATTCCTATATTGCCTCATCCTTGGGTGATTAGCTTAATACTCACCTTTAATTTTTTTAATCACTAGCTCTGAATCACCATAGACTGCAATTCTCCTAGCTCCCATTTTTTTCAGAATTTTAAAGCCGGTAATGAGCGCTTCATACTCAGTCTCATTATTCATGCAATCAAATGCTAGTTTGTAGTAACACAAGTTATTTGCGACCTTATTTTTATGTTGAAATGGGGTGCGGATCCATAAACCAATGCCATCCCCATATTTGTCAATGAAACCATCAAAGTCCATGCTACAAATACCATATTCTTCTACAAGGTGCTGAAACTCTTGATTCTGATTTGACACAATTTTCTGATATGATTCATTATGTTGTTCTAAAATTTCATCTGCCTTCTCTGATGGTTATTCGGATATAGTAGGCAGATTCTCTTTCTATTTTTGTAACATTGTTCTAATGCAATCTAAAACTTTAGGAACATCCTCTATTTATACTAATTCACAATCAACATCATTTAGTACAGAATCATTGTACAATGTAAGGGACTCTACATATGCATGTACAGTGTTGATAGGATTATTATTAGGCCTTTCCTTGTTTGTGATCATGTACTTTATTTTATTCTCACAGTATAGTTTTCTCATTTGACCGAAGAAAAGAATAGTGGCATAGGAAAATTCCAACTGCAATGTACCTCTCAATTTGAACCCCCGGGATCTTGACAAAAAAATACCAAAATGTGGTATAATATCAAAAACTACCATGTCCATGAGGACATTTTTGGCTTGGATTTGCTCTAGGGATACAACTAGATATTTAATTATACCCACACAATGGACACGACCATAATTAAAAGAATATAGATCATGATATGGAAAGGTTATGTCAAGGCCAAGCTTCTCCATGATAGCTTTCGGCATGAAGCTGTGGAAGGCCCTAGAGTCTAACATAGTGTTATGAAGGATGCATTGATGGAATTTAGGACTCTGGTAAAATGGTGGGATCTCACTATCTTCATACTGACCATCAATGGAGGGAATAAATATTAAATCGGGTTGGTCATCCTCTACATTAACCATGTCAGATAAGGGGCCAACTTTCAAATATTTGACTACATGAGTTTTGTATTCAATTTTGACCAATTCAGTAAGAGGAATACACACCTTTAACTTAAAAATTTCTGACTCTAAATTAAAGGGTATAGTGTTATCTACCCCTTTTATGATAACCTCCCTTTTCTGAACATGATCTCTTGTTGTAGCTTCTTTTCTTGGAATATCTCTTTCTTTAAAAATTTTACTTGTAGAAGGTTGACTGCTTATGTTATGATTTAGAGCTATAATATCTTTACCCTTATTTTGAACTTGTTTCATTAGTGCTTCTTTTTGTTGAATTGTCTTCTTTGGAGGTGGATTTATTGGAACATCACGGCTCCTGATGGAGTACTACCTTTGCTGGGAACTCAATGTATTCAGGTATCCTCTCTGATAGTCATCAGATTCTACTTCTAACTCATGATCATTCGCCATTATGAAATTATTGTCATTAGGTAAACTTTTTTTTATCCACATATTATTCATCTCCGGTGAGAAAGATGGGTTGACCATCTGCTATGAAAAGAAGGTTCTCCTCTACCATTGGTTCTTCCTCTTCATCACTATGAGCATAATTTCGTTGAAGTGGTGTTCAGATTTGCTGTTATTGTTGTGTTTTGGGAGCTCTTTGCTCTCTCTCCTTTATCTGAAACTAAGGTTACTCCTGGTAGCCTCAAAAGTTTGAATTTATGATTTTTGGCTCCATCTGTCTATCTGAAATAGACATCTTATCAACCATTCTCTCCATGGTTTTAAGAAAGGCATCAAATTTAGTATCTGATGAAGTGGAAGCTTCCTCTTTGATTGTCACTTTAGGTTCAGTTTTAAGTCTGGAATTTTTATTTAATAGATTAGCCTCAACACTCACAGAGTTTTTGATCATCTCTTCAAGGGTAATGGGATTTATTTCTCTCAATGAGTAATACATATCTAGGTCAAAAGCTTCAGGATAACGCAAAAGGGCTAAACCAAGAGGTGGTTTCATTTCATTTGGGATGGAGTTATATATTATAAGGTATCGAGAATCATAATTAGGCACTGATTCATTAGGATTGTGTTTCAGGGAATCATATTCAACAAGAATTTGTAAATGGTTTTTCTTCTCATCCCACATGGCTAGAAAAGCATCAGTTAGTTCAATAGGAGTCATCATATAATTGGATGCTAGGGCATAGAACCAAACTTTAACTTCACCTGAAACACTTTGTGTGATGATTCACATCTTGGCATCATCTGCATCTTACTCCTCAAGATATATGAAGGTTGTGATTTTGGCCATGTCCTGACGAGTAGCGATTTCAGAGTTTTCATCGAAGAGGGGAAGCCTCTGGACATATCCTTGAGTTAGATCAGCAATATTAGCAAGGAGAAATAAAGGTCCAAAACAAGCCGTAATTCCTGCTGAATGTGTTGGAGGGGGTAGAACGAGGGATGGATTAATTTGAGGAGGTCCTTGAGGGGGAAGTTGAGATGATGATGGGATGGATGATGAAACAATGAATATTTGGGAAACTTCAGGGATATGAAGCGTTTCTTGTTGGTATTGAATAAATTCTTTTTTCAGCAGTGTAACTTAGGGTATTGGAAAAATTTTCTAGCTTGAAATATTGTCTCTAGATCTTGACATCAGTCTCATTTGCAGCTTCCACTAATGACAGATTTAACTCTAATCTCCAAGTTTTAGGGAATATTGTATTCAAATCAGTCTCAGATTTGGTTCTAAACAATGATAACTCAAATTTTGCATCAAATACTAAATTTTTTATGGCTACCAAATTAGAAGGTAATGAGAAATATCTCACCACATTTTGAGGAAGAGATTCTGAAGAACTTGAAAGTGGCTGAGATCTTTGCCTCCTTAGGATTATTTTAGGACTTTCAATGGGAGAAAATGGATCTAGATTAGGATTAGACCAGGTATACCTTCTTCAGGAAGCCAAATATGCCTTTGAGGAACTGCAATTATGAAATCGTCCTTATGAAACTCGATCCCATCATCCAAAGGATCAGTTTCCAATGGATATTTGTCGTACACCTAGGGAAACATTTTTCTCTTTGTTCCCTGACAATGGCGCCAATATTTTATCACTCTGCCAGATTCCCAAGGTTGAAGAAGGAATCCCAACAGAGGTAACCACAGACCAAGATTTTGACTTGATATCCAACCCTATCAAGCCAAAGAGGGCTCTCTCCAAAAGGGTTACAGCCAGGAGGGATAGAGAAATTAAGTTTTTTAGGATAGATATTGAGTGTAGGGGTTGTTTTTATTTTTATTCGGTGGGAGAATCACTGGATGAAGGAATTAGGTCAAGGAAAGCTAGCTCAGGGAAAATGAGTTAGGGTTGCAGGGATAAATGGGGAAAGGTAGGTACAATGCTTATGACTTGAAGAGGATTGTTATGGAATGGTGTTGAAGCTGAAAGAAATCTAAGAAAAGCATAGGAGATTTATTTTTCTCAGACAGAAGAAGATGAAAAAAATATGATCAGTTACCCAAAACAGAGCATGTGCTAACATGTATTATGATTATCTAACTTGTAAAAGATCATAACATAGAAATGAAGTGAACATGAATACAATAATTTCAAACATATGATACTGAAGAAGAAAAAATGATAGAAATTAAATACAACAAGTATCCCATAAAAGCAGCTACAACTCCTCTTTATTATCTTTCCAAACTCAGTACGAAGTTTCCTTCATTAACTAGCAAACATACAAACTGATTCAAACCCTTCACTAGTGAAAAGAAAAGAGCTAAATAGACATAAAAAAAATCTTCACTCATCCTCAGGGGGTGAATCCTTGAGGTGGGGAGCATATCCACAAAATACTAAACTACAAACTGAAGTGTAAGGTGGTCCAAGTGACTCCCTCCTCATAACATTGAACTGATTCATCATGACTAATTAATGACTTTAACAGTATGAATCTACCCTAGGTAAGTAATCCTTGACATAATTACATTTTACCATGATCAATTACATGAGTAGAAAGAGGATTTTCTAAAGAAAAGTCAAAACTGAAGAATTTTTTTGAAAAAATCAGCAAACTTGACATTTGTGCCACCCACTGTGCATTTGCACCATTTCTGGAGATTTGTGCCATCCTAGTTTAGGGCCCGTTTTAGAGGCCTTCCTAGTGTCCAAATGAGGCCAAATATAGCTTGTTGGAAAGCCTTGCCTGGACTCTTTCCAAAACTATCTCAAGTTCTAAAAATGGAGGTAATTTTCCGCATAAAAATCTAATCTCCCAAGACTGGTATTTGCGCGACGCCAAGGTGAAAAATGGGGTAGAAAGGTCATTTTCTGGTGTTTTTTTGGGATTTTAACCCATCAAAAAAGAAAACCAAGGTTGGAAAAATGGTTTTTAGAAATGTACGAGTCATTATGCATCTAATAGTGCCTTCTCCTTAAAGAGTGTTCCAATTATTTGTGTAGCGCCAAGGGCACTGTGCAAATGCCCAATTTTTTTCTAAATAAATGTCTCAAAAAACAAATAGTTTTCCGTAATTTGACAAAAAGTTCCAAAATGCCTCAAAAATGCTGGAATGGCTGAGGTAGGTGTGTCTAGGCTTGGACAGAAGCCTCAACAAGGATGTCCAACTTCTTTTCCTCCTCCTTTGTCAACTTTTCATTTTTCGCATTGGCTCTTTTGCGCTTGGCCAATGCAATTTTCTTTTTCTGGGCATGATGTTTGACCTTTCTCCTTAAAAATTCATTGCCCTTGTTGGTCTTATCCAACAGCTTATCCAAGAGTTGTTTGGCTATATCAAGCCATGGTTCCATGTTTTGATTGATTTCTATGGCAAGCTGCTCATTTAGGGTTAGTTGGTCAACTAGCCCAGGTTCCCTTTGTCTCTCTAGAGCTAGATCTCTTTTTAGCCCTCTAGCTTTAGGTTTCTACCTTGGTACTTGTTCTTATTCCTCATCCAGAAAACCATACTTCTCCAAAGGTTGATCTAGCTTTTCCTTAGGCTTATGAGCCTCCCTTTCAGCAGTGAAGTACTCCACCTCATCAATGACCTGTTTGGTCTTCAAATACTATTTTTATTTCTCTAGAAAGTGAATCACATATCTAGCCCTGTCAAGGTTAGTTTGAAGTTCACTAATATTGGAATTCTTACCTTTGATTGATGCATTTGTGATTTTGTCTTCTTCATATTTTTCTAGGTCAACAATCTGAAATTCATGCTATGTTTCAAGACTGTCCTTCTCATCATGAATGAGTGGCTTAATGACCTTTTATTTACGTTTATCTACCTGCTATTTTGATGTTAAAGGCATGTCCCCTTTCACTCCAAGTGAAGAAAACACATGCCTATATAGCCTCACTGGTAGGTTTTTGGAAATGGCTCAACCTCAACCAAACTATCCCACTTAGGCTCAATATCATCTATCCTGCTAGGTGACCCAAAATCACGATGAGATGGTGGTGAAGGTTCATAATGAGATGGAGATGAAGGGGGTGAAGGGGACTGATCTAATGATTATGAGTGAATCATGGGCTGAGATGATTAAGGGAAACGTTGTGCATGCTGAATGGATGGATCAATGAAGATATCATTGGCTATGAAGGTGCTCCATGAAATGTTTAGTTGATCAAGATGGTGAAGGACTATGATTTTTATGAGGGAGTGATGGAATAGGATTTTAATTTTCTACTCATAATCCTTATTCTAAGCAATGTTGGCAATCTTCTCTATACTTCGGAAAAGATAATAAGGTATGTCAAGCATCCTTACCCTAGTGAAGTGCCTCAAGAGCCAGATGTGATACGAATAGGGCCTTGAAAATATGCCTTCACATGATAAATATTTCATTATAATATTCTTCATAGGTGCATATCTGTCCAAGAGGTGTGAAAAATGGAAGAATCTCCTTGTTTGATTTTGATGTCTTGATCTGAGAAAGAAGTCATAATCATTAGGGGAATTTTGAGGTCTAAAATGGGCCTTATATGGAAATTATAAAATAATAGTGGAAATAATCAAATAAGTTTTGATTACATCATCAAATTTTAGAGCGAAAAATGAAAAAAAATACTTTTTAAACTCATATTTTTAACTTATCTCCCAAATATTTTACTCAAATTTTGAGGGGAAGTACTCATTGGATGCAAAATTTAATTCCTCATCCAAGTAGTACCCATGTTGCATACTTTCGATGGGTCCTGCTACACTACAAATTATAAATACATGAAAAATGTGATTGTAATAACATTTTTTTATGTATTTATACTTTTTTCATGTAGTAGGATCCATCGAAAGTATGAAACATGGGTACTCCTTGGATGAGTAATTAATTTTTTCATCCAACGAGTACTCCCACTCGATATTTGAGTAAAAAGTTTTGGAGATAAGTTGAAAATACGAGTTAAAAAAGTATTTTTATTATTTTATTATTTTTTAATATTTTTACCCTTTTACTTAAAAATTGTGAATCATCCCCCATGGTTGACATAATCATATTGAATCCTATTGGTTCTTATAAAGTGTATTTTTGTTGTACATTTTTCTGAGGAGGCATATTCTAGACCTAAAAATTTCCCTAATGCTTGTTTCCTCAATCTGCCTTTATTGAACCATTTCTCCCCAACATCAAGGATTCTTGTAGCATCTCAAATTATAGCAGTAGATAAGGTAAAACTGACCCCAGTTAATTCAACTTGATTTTCTTGGAGTCCTGATATGAACATTCTAATTAGCATGGGGTTGTGTTTAACCTTCTCAACTTTCTCACTAAAATCATAGCAGCCAACATGTTTAAAGTATGTAACAATAAATAGAGAGGTTGGAAGCTATTTAGTGTTTGCATGTTCAAGTCTGAGCACTCTTCCTCCTCCATGTTACCTCCTCCTCTGTGTTTCCTCTGCTGCAGTGAATGATATTTTTTCCTCTTTTGTTGCCATGGTATTTTTGTTTAAAACTCGAGGGATTTAGTGAAGGAAAATGGGATAGGGATATGAGAAAAAAAAAATGATGGAAATATCTGATAGGGATATGTGATATGGGAAGGCGATAGGGATTAATGTTTAGGGATATGAGGAATAGTCAAGGGAATAGGAAAAAGAGTGATGTGAATTGGGTTTTAGGAGCCTAGGTCTAGAATGGCACCTAGGGCTTAGGGTTTTAGGAATTGGTAACTTAGGGAGGGGTTTATGATAACAAGATTTTGGAAATGAGTTTTAACACTGTAGGGATGGTATGGGGATTAAGGGAAGTGAAATATTTGGAATTATGGGTGCAAGGGAGAAAAAGTATGGTTTTTCTTCTAGAAAACACCAGATTACCACTTCAATTGTAAACTTGAACTCATAAAACTTTGAAAATATGATTTTGATGGAAAATTTCTCTTACTGGATTACTAGAAGTGAATGGATGAGTGGAGAACTTATGAAATCATTTCTAATCATTTGGATGGTTTGTTAAACTTGCTGGTCATTTGCACCATCAACAATGTATTTGCGCCATCAGCAATGTATCTACGCCCTCTTTTCAGGATATTTTCACCCTGTCTGTAGATTTGTGCCACCCAAAACTAATTTGCACCCTCCAGATCATATGTGCACCCTATTTTGAAGATATTTGCGCCCTCATTTCTTC
Organism: Pinus albicaulis; assembly: GCA_034641835.2. NCBI lineage: Eukaryota > Viridiplantae > Streptophyta > Pinopsida > Pinales > Pinaceae > Pinus > Pinus albicaulis. The sequence goes on along the minus strand of CM076572.1, from coordinate 130,110,305 downwards.
TCCTTTGGCCAATTGTGCTCAGAATTTCAAAATTTTTAGTTGTTTGGAGTGCTAGCTTGATATTTTATAGAGGCAAATGAATATGATTTGATTTCTTTAGTCATAATAGCAAAGTGAATTTAAATTGAAATTTAAAAGCCCACTTTTCTAATGTCTTTTTTCACTTTTCTGAACCATTCATTGATTGCCCTTTTCATGTGACTTTCTCTCTTTCAAGATGATGTTACTGGATTTTGAAATTTTTCTCCTTCAGTTTTCCAAACTATGGATTGAAAATATGACATATAGAAAACATAAAATTACATAGAAAATTAAAAATAAATTACATCTCGGTTTTCATATCAAAATGACATTTTGATGTGAAAATCATAAAAAAACAAAAATACAAATTTAAAAATATGATATCTACATGTCGATGATCTTTTGCAGGTGAAAATAAAATTTTTATTGAGTCACTCTCACACATGCTGTTGACTTTGTTGGGATGAAATGGTGCATTTTTGGACCTTGAAAAACAAAACTTAATGACCTAATTGGACCTTGAATGACCTAACTTCCATGATTGACATTGAATGAGATAAGACATGGTGAAATGAGCTTTTAAAAAGTGTTATTATGCTGAGGAATACATGAAGGTGAGCCAACAAATGTGAGTTTCTGAGGGAGAGTGAAGTTTTATTGAGTAGGGCTACCATCAATGAAACAATTTTTAGCATGATCTAATGGAATGATATAAAAATTTTAGAGTGGGAGATCTAAAATGAGAATGAAAAGAGTGATTTTGATCACTAATGGCAAAATGTATATTTTGAAACTAATAGGAACAACAAATCATATTTTCGTAGTCACGTAGTCTACAAAAAAACAGTTTAAAGATCACTTCAGAACTCCTAAACCAAGGATATTTTTCAAAAATTTCTCTCATGTTACCTAATAGACCCTACTATGCACAAAACCCAGATGGAATAATTTGAAATTTTGTCTTAATTTGATCATAAATTGATTCGTAAGTAGGATGACAATTTTCTCCTCTAAACATTCCTTATTCTTTTCGCTTGACACAAAATGCTCTATATTCTCGAACTTGTAATGAAAATGACTCCTTTCAATAAAACAAATTGATGCAAACTATGATATTTTTCTCCAAGTGCATGTTTCAGTCTCATTAATATGTAAAGAACAGAGGGAATATAGTGCATGAATACCTCATTCAACACAGCAGTTTTAAAAACTAAACCAATTTCAATATTTAGATATTTATATTGTTGTTAACCACCTTAAAAATGGATTTGCAATTAACTATCTCACACACACTTACAAATTCGATTTGTTGACTAAAAAAACACTCATCTAAGAATGTTGTTCAGTTATCTAATAACTCCACATGCCACATCCACATCACACAGACTTAGGATCAAATCCCACAGATTGATCTCATGGATGTACTAATTTTTATCTCCATTAACTATAGTCTCACACAGAGATTAACTTCAGCCTCACAAGAAGGAAAAAAACAACTTCCCTCTTTCTCACACCAAAAAAATTCAACAAAATGTTCCCCTTTTCCTTTTAAAAACTAAAAAACAAAAATTGTCCAAGAAATGAGTTCGTTGATGTGAACCAATTTCCTCACTCCACATCATCGGGAAACAAGATATATTGTTTCCATTAGTTATAACTCTCTACCATCTATCAAATCCTATCCTTAACTATTTAAAATTTATTTTAACTAGATGTTCTTAAATAAGTATAAATTTTTTTTCACAAATAAACTTTAAAATGTTCTAGCCTTGGCATGTGATAAATCCATCACATTGATAGGCTGTTGGTCTGACTTCAATAACCTTTAATGTATATGTGCATAGCCTAATTCACGTGCATCAGAATCCCCAAGAAAGAAAAATTTATGAGCTCCTGCTCATAATATCTTCGATAGAATGACTTGCTTTCTGTAGTGTTGTTTCATCCATCCAAGTAGAATCCTCCATCGAACAATCTTTCCACTTCACAAGATATTCCAAGTATTCTTTCCTTCTAGTATTCTTGGCAACACATTTATCCAAAATTTGTTAAGCCTCTAAAGTATTTGCCACATACATTTGTTTTAGCCATTGTTGTTCCTTTCCTTCATCATGGTGTGTATTCCCAGAAGTTTATTTTTCATCACCAACTCTGTAGGAATACAAATATTCTACATTAAAAATGGGTGAAATGCCAATTCCTAGAGGTAACTACAGCTCATAATCATTCTCTGAAAACTTGTGGAGGATATTACAAGGTCCTATCTTTTTAATTATTAATTTTTTGTATTCTCCCCTTCGAAACCTTTATTTTATTAGGTGAGCTAAGATCACATCTCCCACTTCAAAGTTTGCCTCTTTCCAGATGTAATACTCCAAATTAGTAGCCAGCTAATTGGAATATTAATTTTGTACAATTTTTCCTTTTTCTGAAGTTAGTGGAAAAATAATATGGGTAAAGGTGACCCACAAATAAATTAGGGATTAGATCACTTTTCTGAAGTAACTAAGGAAAATATTAAAGTTGAAGTCAAACTCATGGGGCCTATTATCACGGAGTAGGGAGCATCCTAGTGGTAGCACATGAGAGGGAGTAGTGGAGTCAACGTAGGGATAGTGTAGAGACAAGGTGGGGACAACAATTTCTTAGTGGTAGCACAGGGATTGGTAGGAAAAGGTGGCAGCGCAATCCAGTCAGGACCAAGGGGGACGTTGGGAGCTCAACTAGGTAAAATAGTATGAGAGAAGCTCATTCCTCCTTCATTCAGTCATCAACTAATTTTTTTTCTTGTAAACCAGAGGAACGCTTGACCTATTTAGCCGAGTCTGAAAGTGATGTTTAGCACAAAGATTTCCAAGCAGAAATCTCAACCTCATCCTCGAGGGACTTTGAGTGCCTGCTCAGGAGAGGAGTTCAATTTTTTTTTTAAGGATATTCACATAGTTCCAATCCAGAGCTACATAGTCCCTTCCATGGAAGGACATTCAGCCAGAAAAATACATAGTCGAACAGTGGAGCAGCTCCGGAGAGGGAGAAAGGCCAAGGGGTTTCTACCCAAAGTTTTGTGAGGGTGTCAACCATTCCATAAAATATTTTTTGCGTAGTTTCCAGAAGCTATTTCCATTAGATCAATTCAGAGCCCAGTCTTCCCAACAAATTTTTGTACCGAGCTTAAAAGGGTGATTTCCGGGGTCAGCATTTCGAAAAACCCTTTGCGGATTTTTTAGGGTTTTTTGTGAATATTTGGGTATCCAGATAGCAAAATTTTCTGTGTATTATAAAAACCCCGTTATGCAGTCCATTTCAAGCTAGCAACATCATTTTCCGGAGTGGACAGTGTAGAGGAGGAGCCACATAGAGCACCCAACAACCAAAGTTTCTGAGCAAGGACTGAGGAGTATTTTAGCCCGCCTTGTGCTAGCCAAGGTGCCATATTCCTAGCACCATTTTTACCTTTCTTCATTTTGAAATATTAATAAAATGGCTCATTAATTTTGGCTCTCTTCATGGTGTTTTGATGTATCTTTCTATTTGTTGTAGATTTAGTCTTTGTTTGCTTTGTATTAGAGATTGTTTCCAATTTGGGATATTACACTGGTATCATAGCTCATATACTTGTCTCAAAATGTGGAGTATTTCTTCTATGAAACTGGAAGATTGAGAATACATTACATACCAGAAGCAACGATATAAAAGAATAGATCATATGCTCTAAATAACACCTAATCAAGAAGACAATCTTCCGATGGAGGAAGGAAAGGGGAAGGCATCAATGGAGAAAGAAAAAGATGAGGGGAAGGATTTTGGTAACCTCCTCCTAAATTCAGTGCAGGTGCTCTCCAAGAAGATAGAGGAGATGGGACAAAATATTTCCAGAGAGAACAGACAGTGGGAAATTCCACGGGAATTTCACAATGAAAAAGGATTTGATACCTCTCACCATGTGCTTGAGCATAAGATTGAGCAACAGGTAGTGCCATGCACTCCACCACGCTCTACCATGCCCACATTCCTAACTTCAAGGGCATGAATGGGAGGACCACAAGAACCGAATGTGGCTCACTAAGGAGAGTATTTTTCAAAATATTAGTCATATGGGCGAGAGTTTGGAGATGTCCTCACCTTCGATGAACTTTTCTAACTGAAAAATAGTAGAATACGTAGCCAAAACAAAGGAGGATGGTACACACAGGGCAATCACCTACAACGTACCATGGGCAGAGTTTTCTTGCCTACCTTAAATGGGTCATCGAAGTGTTTGAAAAATGCTTGGGTGGAGAATCTTGAAATTTACTTTCAGCTGAACCAAATAGCAGAGGTGGAGGCCATCAAGGTGGAAACACTATACCTTGAGGGAGAATCCAATGACTGGTGGTTCCATGGGATTTCTATGTTGGGTCACGAAGAAGTGACAACATACGTTGAGTTCACTCGGAGGTTGATTGAGATATTTGATCATAAGGACCTGGAGGAACATTTTTTTGAGAAGACCAAGCTCAAACACACGGGGAACCCATAAAATTGCATTTCCAGGTTCTCGAATCTCTTAGTGATGGTTCTAGATTTGTCTGTGCCTAGGAGAGTGTATATTTTTACTGGTAGACTTATGGAACCTTATGGGCTAGTCAAATCCACTAGGCCCACTACGCTGCAGGATACATTAAGGAGGACTACAGACTTGCAGGATGCCATGCCAAGGAAGAGGGCTCCTCTTCCCCATAGACCAGCATTCTTGCAGAAGAGTAAAGACGTGAGAGCTCCAACCCCGAGAGGGAACTAGGGTCGAGGGCCTTTGGATGATGATACCGAGAGAGACTTGAGATGTAGGAAGCTTCACTTCACTTGCTAGGAGCCGTGGGAACCGGTTCATCGTTGTACAAAATGGAAGGGACATTACATTGACGTCTTCTCTAACTCTGAGGGAGAAGAAGAGGCATATGAGGAGTTAGAGGGAGATGCCAACATCTGTGAACCAGGAGGAGACCATCCACCATTATCTCCCCCAATAGCATCAGGAGTAGTGTTTGCACCTACTGTAGGAGTCCTTGCATCCTTGTGTGGAGTTCCCAAGTACTTAACGCTAAGAGTCTCAGGCACAGTCCAAGGGTAGCGTGTCTTAGTGTTGGTAGACAGTGAGACCGCAAATTTTTTTATTGATGCTCAACTAGTGCATAGGAGGGGAATACAAACAAGGAGCTTTGATGGTTTCTCTGTGTTGGTTCAAGGTGTTAGGACCATGCAGTGCATGTTGTATCTTTTGGCATTAGCAGTGACCATGGGTACATACACGGTGACTGATCAATTTTTGTGGTCAATATTCAAGATACTAGAATTTTGTTGGGTGTACAATGGCTTATCACACTTGGGAAAGTCACTAGATATTGGGAGATTCTAGAGATGGAGTGGATGGATAAGAAGAGTGGGAAGCATGTGATGATTAGAGCCCTGCACACATATCACCCATAAACAGTCTATGCACATTGGATGGAGGAAAATTTATATAATTCAAACATAGAGTGGACAGTGGAGCTGTAGATTTCAGAGGCAGGTGTCTCAAGATAGTTGGTGCATCCAGAACTGCAAACTATCCTAGACTATTACTCCATGGTTTTTCGAGATATACCACCAGGGAATATAACAGACCAGGGGTTTGAGCACACCATCGAGCTATAGCAGGGCATCCAAGAAGTGATTACCACTCCATGCAAGCACCCCAAAGCCTATAGGTATGAGATTGACATATCTATTCATGAGTGCTTGGAATTGGGACACATCAGGCCCATCACTAGCCCCTTGGCTTCCTGAGTGGTTTTGGTGAAGAAGAAGGATGGCACACTATGGATGTGCTTTGATTACAGGGCGTTGAATAATAATACCATGAAGAACCACTACCCAATCCTCGATATTGATGAGCTGATAGATGAGTTGAGGGGAGCTAAGTTCTTCTCCAAGATTGATCTGAGGTTGAGGTACCATAAGATCAATGTGAGGGACCAGGATGTCCCTAAGACTTTGTTTCACTGGCATTACAACCATTTCGAGTTTTTGGTAATGCCCTTTGGGCTGACCAACATTCCAGCCATTTTTTAGTCTTGTATGAACCACATATTCTGTGGTCAGTTAACAAAGTTCGTGTTGGTATTTTTCAATGACATCCTCATCTACAACCGCACGTGGGAGGAACATTTGCAGCACATTGAGGTTGTATTGCATGTCTTGGAGGATCAACATTTCTATGCCAAGCTCTCCAAGTGCAAGTTTGGGCTTACAAAGATGCTCTATTTTCGGCATATTATCAGGGTGGACAGAGTGAGAGTCCATGAGGAGAAGATTCGGGCCATCTGAGATTGGCCGGAGCTGAAGAAAGTGACTAAACTTCGGGGTTTTGTAGGCATCTTCACTTAGTACAGGAAATTTTTCAAAGGATTCTCACAACTTGCAACACCCCTCACTAATCTCAATAGGAAGGGGGCTTTCAATTAGACAAATCTTGCACAGAGAGCCTGTGACAGGCCTAAGGAGGTGATGAGAAGTGGCCCAGTTTTGGCATTGCTTAACTTCATGCAACCCTTTGTGCCAGAGTGTGATGCTTCAGGTGAAGGGGTGGGCGCAATATTGATGCAGTGGGGTCATCCTATAGTTTTTGAGAGTTGGAAGCTATTTTCGCATGAAATATTATACCCCATATATGACAAGGAGTTACTAGCCATCACGCATGCATTGGCCAAGTTCTGGTAGTACCTAGTGGATAAAATATTTTAAGTGAAGACTGACAACAACTATCTCTGAGTATTCCTTGAGCAGAAACAGTTGAAGGAGAGAAAAGAAAAATGGGTGAATAAGATCCAAGCCTATGATTTTTACATCAAGTATGTCAAGGGGAAGAACAATGTTGTGGTATGCTTTATTACAGAGACTTGCAGCACTATCCTTGATGAGTCTTGAATCATATTGGAGGGTTGAACCTTTGGTAGAGTACTCCGAGGACCATTTTTCATGTGAGGTGTTTTATGTGCAAGTGATAGATGAATGGTACTAGGTGATGGATGAGGTCATATATTATCATGATATGATTTTATTGATAGGCAACTCCCAACTCAGGGAGAATATTTGGCATGCAACCCATGATTCAACACTTTCAGGCCATCAGGGGTTCACTAAGACATACAAGGCCATCAGGGAGAGGTTTTCATGGAAGGGTCTCAAGGAGGACATACTCTGGCATGTTAGGAAGTGTGTGGTTTGTAAGAGGAACAAGGCAGAGTAGAACCATCTTGTAGGTTTGCTACAACTGCTTTCCATTCTGGAGGGAAAATGGGAAAGCATCTCTATGGATTTCATCACTGTATTTCCCACGATACAGGGAAATGATTGCATGTTTGTAGTAGTTGATCGACTGATGAATTATGATCATTTATTCGCCATCTCAACCCGATACCTTGCTTCACAAGTGTCTGAATTATTTTTCTAGGATGTTTTCAAAGACCATAGTCAGTGATAGAGACAGTCAATTCATGGATGACTTTTGGTAGGAATTATTCCATTTAGTGCATACAAAGTTGAAACCTAGCACCAGTTATCACCCACAGACAGATGGAGAGACTGAGATAGTGAACAAGTGGTTGGAGGGCTAGTTGAGAAACTAGGTCACGGGGCAGCATAATGTTTGTTTGCACCAGTTTCACTTAGGGGAGTACTACTGCAACAAAAAATTCCACATTTCAATTGGTATGTCTCCATTTTAGGCTTTGTATAGTTATAATGCTCTAACGTTTTTTGATGTGATGTTTGGAGCTAGCAAGGCCCCTAGGGTGAAATAATGGATCCAAGAGAGCCAAGACATACTCTGGGCTCTCAAGGATAACATAGATACAACATAGAACCAACATAAATGTTATGCACACAGAGGTTGTGTGTAGAGGTAGTTTGAGGTATATGATATGGTTTACCTCCATCTCCAGCCATATAAGCAGTCCACGCTGAAGTAGAAGGGAGTTGAGAAGTTGAAGCCCTAGTTCTACAGATCATACAAGGTGATTAGGTGTGTTGGGGAGGTAGCATATGAGCTCGACCTGCCAGTCGGGAGAAAGATCCAAAATATTTTTTATGTATCATGCTTGAAAAAGGCTTTGGGAAAACATGTGACAACCACTATGGAGCTTCTATCCACTGATGATGAGGGTCATTTGGTGCTACAAGCAGAGGCCATCTTGGACACTTGGGAGAGATAGTTGAGGAGTAGGACTGTGAAGGAATACCTGATCTGATGGAGGAACCTTCCAGATGAGGATGCCACCTAGGAAGGGGAGAAAATCCTGGAACATCCATCTTTGGAATTTCTTGAGGACAAGAAACATTTTGGAAAAGAGGACTATAATATTCCAAATTAGTAGTCAACTTATTGGAATATTAATTTTAGAAATTTTTTCCTTTTTCTAAAGTTAACAGGAAAATGAAATGGGTAAAGGTGACCCCCAAATAAACCAGGGATTAAATCACTTTCCTAAATTCACTAAGGAAAAGATTAAAGCTCAAGTGGGACCCACAATAACCAGCCTCACGTAGTAGGGAGAAGCCTAGTGGTAGCGTAGGAGAGGGAGAAATAAAGGTAGCTCAGGGTCAACATAAATACATTATGGGGACAACACTTGCGTATTGACAATGCAGGGATTGACAGGCAGAGGTGGAAGTGCATTCCAGTGGGGCCCAAGGGGAAATTTAGAGGATCGGATAGGTAAATTAGGATGATAGTAGTTCATTCCTCATTCATTCAGTCATTAACTAATTTTCTTTCGGGTAAACCAGAAGCACACTTGAGTTGTTTAGCATAGAGATTTCCAAGAGGGAATATCAACCTCATCCTCATGGGACTTTGAGTGCCTGCTCAGGAGAGGAGTTAAGTTTAGTTTTGGAGGAGATTCACACAAGTTAAGTCCATATATACACAATCCCTTCCATGGCAGTGCAGTCAGCCAGAGAAATACACAGTCCAGCAATGGAGCATCTTCGGAGAGGGAGAAAGGGCAAGGAATTTCAGCTAGGAGTTTTGTGAGGGGATCATCCCTTCCATTTAATAGTTTCGGGAATTTTATAGCAGCTATCTAGAATATTAGTTTAGAGCCCAATCTACCAAGAATATTTGTGTACCCAGCTCGATAGGGTGATTTTCCTATGTAAACATTTTGGAAAACCCTTTGCAGGTTTTTTTGGGGTTTTTGTGGAGATTTTGGTGTCCAAGTCCTGAAATTTTTTTTGCAGTAGAATAACCCCGTTACGTAGTCCATTTCTAGCCAGCAACATCATTTTACAGTCTGGGAAACATAGACGAGGAGTCATGTACAACACCCAACAACCAGATTTTCTAAGCAGGGATTGAGGAGTATTTCAGCCTACCTTATGCAGGCCAAGGTCCCATCTTCCTAGTTTAGAAATATTAATAAAACTGCTCAGTATTTTTGGATCTATTCATGGTGTTTTGATGTATCTTTATGTTTTCTATACATTTAGTCTTTGTTTGCTTTGTATGATTGTTTGTTCCCAATTTGAGATGCTACACCTGTGTAAATTTTCTTGTTGCTTGTATCTTGTAATATTTTTTTTACTTGCTCGTGCATCTCACTCATGGCTGTTGCAAAATCCTCCCCATCATCACTTATATGCTAAATATTTCCCAAGTTTCTTATCTCACATATTCCCCCCAGATGCATGCCATACAAGATATGCAATGGACTCTTTCTTGTTCTCCTATTTAGTGAGTAATTATAGGAAAACTTAGCCTAGGCTAGCACATGATCCATGCTTTGGTCAGTCACCTACTAAAATCCTCAACAAATTAACCAAGATCCTCTTTACAATATTTATTTTCCCATCAGACTATGGATGCTAGGCTGAGCTAAAATTTAGCTCAGTGCCACATTTCTTCCACAAGGTCCTCCATAAATTTCTGCTGAATCTTGTGTCCCTGTCCGAGATTATTATTTTTGCCAAACCATGCAACCGAGCAATCTCATCAAAAAATAAATTAGCCACGTGGGTAACATCACGAGTTTTGAAACAAAAAATTAAATGGGCCATCTTAGTGAATCTATCCACAACTACAAGGATTAAATCATTACCTCGTTGAGTTCTTGATAAACCCAGAAAAAGGTCCATAATCATCGAATCCCTAGGTCTGTTAGAAATGGGTAAAGGCATGTACAATCTAGCATTTTGACTTCTCCATTTTGCATGTTGACATACCTTACACTTACTCACATACATTTGTACATTTTCCTTCATTTTACGTCAAAAATAGAAGCGACTTAACTGCCCAAGTGTTTTCTCAAGAGAAAAGTGTCCGGCCAACCCACCATTATACTTTTCTTTGACCAAGTTTTCCCTCATTTAGCAACTGTGAGTACAAAGCTGATTGTTCTTGAACAATAGCCCATCCTGCAACATAAAATCTTTTCATGGACTGTTGTCCCTATTGACTAGATTCTTACATGTTGCAAAAGCTTCTTTAAAATCATCATCAATGTCATAAAATGACTTCAAATAATCAAAGCCTAACATTTTTATTTAACTTTCCTCCATGATTAAGCATGTCCTACTCAAAGCATCATCAACCTTATTTTCCTTCCCACTAATGCTCTTCGAAGAAAAAGTGAAAGTTTGAAGGAAATCTACCCACTTTGCATCTTTATTATTCAAATTATGTTGTTGCATAATGTATTGTAAGGTAGAATTATCCATGTATGTAAAATCTCCTTAGGCATCAAGTAATGCCTCTAATGCTTCAAAGCTTGAACCACCGCATAAAATTATTTGTCATAGGAAGAGTATTTTTGTTTTGACTCATTTAACTTCTCACTGAAATATGCAACGAGCTTACCTTCTTGGCTTAGTACAGCTCCAATGGTTGTCCCAATAGCATCACATATTACTTGAAAGGGATGATTGAAGTCTGGCAACCTCAACACCTTCTTCGTGATATTCCTCTTCAATAGTTTTTTTTTTTTTTTTTTTTATTCTAATTTTTTTTTTTGGCCACTTTTGTCCAATAAAATGGTCGCTTGTCCTTATTGATGGTGTTAATGATAGGTGCATAAATTCCACTAAAATTCCTAATAAATTTTCTATATAAATTGGCTAAGCTATGAAACTTCTCACCTCAAAAATTTTCTTAGGTGAGGGCTAATTTATAATTGCCTCTATCTTCTCAAGATCCATTTTCAAGAAATCCTTAGAAATGAAAAAACCCAGCATACAAAGTTTCTCTTCATAAAAGAACACGTATTAATGTTAATCAATAGCTTTTCTTGTTGTAATCTCTCTAAAACATACATCAAATGTCTCAAGTTCTCTATTTTAGTTTGACTAAAAATTAAAATTTCATCCTTAAAGACTTTATTCATCAGTCACATAAAGGTACTCGGTGCATTTGATAAGCCAAATGGCATGACGATCCACTCATACAAGCCTTCCTTGTTCTTGAAAATTTTCCTTCACTCATCTCCTTCTTTGATATGCATTTGGTGATAACCACTTTTCAGGTCAAGCTTTGAAAAGTAAGTTTCCCCACACAAGCAATCCATCATATCATCCATCTGTGGAAATGGAAACTTGTAATGAATGGTGATCTTGTTTATTTCTCTAGAGTCATCGCAAATTCTCCACTATCCACTCTTATTTGGACTTATTACTATAGGTACAAGACACAGACTTAAACTTTCTCTTATTATTCCTTTTTCCAACAATTCTTGGAGTTGCTTCCTCACTTCCTCATTCTCTTTGGGTGTCATTCGATATATAGCCTTGATCGGAATACTTTCTCCTAGTATCAAGTCTATGTGATGACTGATGATTATTTTGGTTCCAACCCACTCAGAAATTCATCAACTACAATATCATGAAGCTCATGCAATAAATCCTGAACTTCAATAGGTAAATATAAAATTTCATTGTACAGAATTACTACCTCTGGCTTGAAAACCACTACATAAATTACCTCTTCTTCTTTCATATGTTGTAGAAATTCCTTTCCACTAAGAAACAATGATTTCAGGATACCTTTTTCAGTCGTACCTTCCTCTTTGAATGGTACAAGAGTGTCCTTCATTCCATCCTTTTCGAACTTATGATAATTTCTCTCTCCATCATATGTCACCTTCCTATCAAACTTCCATGGGTGGCCCAAAAGAATGTGACAAGAATCCATTAACATTATGTCACAGAGCACCTTGTCTTTATACATGCCTATCTAAAACTCAACTTCACTATGTTCATACACCAACAATTGGTGTCCTTTTTGCAACCACAATACTTTATAAGGTGTGCGATGCTTAATATTTTTCAACCCCAATTTTCCCACAATTTCTTGGGAGACTAGATTATCTGTACTTCCACTTTCAATCACCAATTTGCAACATTTTCCTTTTTCCTCACACATTGTCTTGAATAAGGATTTCATTTGGACTGATTCAGAAGTCTCACGCAGAGATTAATTGCAGCCTCAAAAAGAGGAAAAAACAACGTCCCTCTCTCTCACACCAAAACAATTCAAGAAAATGTTCCCCTTTTCCTTTTCAAAACTGAAAAACAAAAACTGTCCAAGAAATGAGTTTGCTGATGTGAAAAAATTTCCTCACTCCACATCACGAGGAAAGAAGATCTATTTTTTCCATTATTTATAACTCTCTACCGGTTATCAAATCCTATCCTTAACTATTTAAAATTTATTTTTATTAGATATTATTAACTGAATATATAAAAAAATTCACAAATAAACTTTAAAATGCTCTAACATTGGCATGTGATCAATCCATCACATTGATAGGCTCTTGTTCTGACTTGAATAACTTTTCATGTTTACGTGCACAACCTAAGGCACCTACATCACACTCCCCAAGAAAGAAAAATTTATGAGCTCCTACTCTTAAGATCTTCGATAGAATGACCTGCCTTATGTAGTGTTGCTTCATCCATCCAAGTAGAATCCTCCATTGGACGTTCTTTCCACTTTACAAGATATTTAAATTATTCTTTCCTTTTTCTCTTCTTGGAAACATGTGTATCCAAAATCTGTTCAACCTCTAAAATATTTGACACAAGAATTGTTTTCAGCCACTATTGTTCGTCTCCTTCATCGTGGTCAATAGTCCCAGAAGTTTTATTTACATCACCAACTATATAGGAATACAAATCTTCTACATTAAAAATGGGTGAAATTCCAATTCTTGGAGGTAACTACAACTCATAATCATTTTCTGAAAACTTGCGGAAGATATTACAAGGTATTATCATTTTCATTTTCAGTTTGTTGTATTGTCCCCTTGGAAACATTTCTTTTCTTAGGTGAGCTAAGACTACATCTCCCACTTCAAGGTTTACTTCTTTCCTGTGTAAATTTTCTTGTTGCTTGCACCTTGTAATCTTTGTTTTACTTGCTCGTCAAACTCATTCATGGTTGTCGCAAAATCCTCCCCATCAACACCTCTATTCTCAATATTTCCAAAGTCTCTTAGCTCACAAATTCCCCTCGGATGCATACCATACAAGATCTAAAATGGAATCTTTCCTGTGCTCCTATTTGGTGAGTCATTATAGGCAAAATCAGCCTAGGCTAGCACATGATCCCATTTCTTCGGTTGGTCACATAATAAATTCCTCAACAAATTACCCAAGCTCATATTTACAAGATTTGTTTGCCCATAAAATTGTGGATGATAGGATGAGATAAAGTTTAGCCTAGTGCCAATTTTATTCCACAAGGTCCTCTAGAAATGTTCGATGAATCTTGTGTCCCTGTCAAATATTATGATTTTCAGAAAACCATGCAACTGAACAATCTTATCAAAAAACAAATTATCCACATCGGTAGCAGCACTAGTTTTGGACCATGAAATGAAATGAGCCATCTTAGTAAACATATCCACAACTACAAGGATTGAATCATCACCTTGTTGAGTTCTCGATAAACCCAGAAAAAATTCCATACTCACCGAATCCCAAGGTCTATTGGGAATGGCTAAAGGCATGTACAATCTAGCATTCTGACTTCTCTCTTTCACATGCTGAGATATCCTTCACTTACCGACATACCTTTATACATATTCCTTCATTTAAGGCCAAAAATAGAAGTGACTAAGCTGCCCAAGTGTTTTCTCAACACCAAAGAGTCCATCCAACTCTCCATTATGATTTTATTAGAGCAAGTTTTCCCTCATTGAGAAATTGAGAGTATATAGCCAATTTTTCTTGAACAATAGCCCATCCTGCAACATAAAATCTTTCCATGGAATCTTGTCCCTATTGAATGGATTCTTAGATGCTGCAAAATAATCTTTAAAATCAACATCAATTTGATACATGTCCTTCAAATAATCAAAGCCTAAAATTTTTATTTGACATTCCTTGATGATTAAACATCTCCTACTCAAAGCATCGACAAACTTATTTTCCTTCCCACTAATGTGCTTCAAAAAAAAAGTGAAAGTTTGAAGGAACTCCACCCACTTTGCATGTTTATGATTCAATTTATGTTGTTGCATAATGTATTGTAAGGTAGAATTATCCGTGTACAAAACAAACTCCTTAGGCATCAAGTAATGCCTCCAATGCCTCAAATGTTGAACCATCACATAAAATTCTTGTTGTAGGAGTATTTCTGTTTTGACTCATTTAACTTATCGTTGAAATATGCAACATAATTGTCTTCTTGGCTAAGTACAACTCCAATGGTTGTCCCCCTAGCATCACATCTTAATTGAAAGGGATGATTGAAGTTTGGCAACTTCAACATCAGATTCTCCGTGATCTTCTTATTCAATTGTTGATTTTTATTTTTATTATTATTGCTATTATTATTATTATTATTATTTTTAATTTTATTTTTTTTAATTGTATTTAATTTATTTTTATTTAATTTTATTTTTTATTTTTTATTTTTATTTACATTTTATTTTTGTTTATTTATATTTTATTTATTTAATTTAATTTAATTTAATTAATTAATTTATTTATTTATTTTCTTTTTCTTTTTTCTATCATTGTTGTCCAATAAAATGGTTGTCTATCCTTCTTAATGGTGTCAAAGACAGGTGCACAAATGCCACTAAAATTTCTGATAAATTTTTCTATAGAAGATGGCTAAGCCATGAAAGCTTATCATTAAAAAAATGTTCTTAGGTGGGGGCCAATTTACAATTGCCTCTATCCTCTTCGGATCCATTTTCAATCCATCCTTAGAAATAGAAAAAGCCAATTATACAAGCTCACTCTTCATAAAAGAACACTTATTCATGTTAATCAATAACTTTTCTTGTTGCAATCCCTCTAAAACATACTTCAAATGCCTCAAGTGCTCTTCTTTATTTTGAATGAAAATTAAAATGTCATCCAAGTAAACAATGATGAATTAGCCAGTGAACTCCTTCAAGAATTCATTCATCAGCCGCATAAAGGTAATCAGTGCATTTGACGAGCCAAATGGCATGACCATCCACTCGTACAAGCCTTCATTGGTCTTGAAAGTTGTCTTCCACTCATATCCTTCTCTGATCCAAATTTAATGATAACCACTTTTCAGGTCAATATTTGAGAAGTAAATCGCCCCGCACAAGAAATACATCATATCATCCATTTGTGGCAATGGAAACCTATAACGAACGATGATCTTGTTGATTTCTCTATATTCAATGCACATTCTCCATTCTCCACCCTTCTTTGGAATTATTATTGGAGGTACAACACGCAAACTAAAACTTTCTCTTATTAGTCATTTGTCCAAAAATTCTTGGACTTGCTTCCTCACTTCCTCATTCTCTTTTGGTGTCATTTGATATGCAGCCTTGTTCAGAAGACTTAATTCTAGTATCAAGTCTATGTGATTAATGATTCTTCTTTTGGGCGGAATCTGAATCAACATTTCATGAACTACAATACCATGAAACTCATGCAATAAATTATGAACTTCAATAGGTAAATCTACAATTTCGGTCTGTAAAAGTACTACTTTTGTCTTGCAAACCACTGCATAACTTACCTCTTCCTATTTCAGATATTGTATAAATTCCTTTCCACTAAGAAACATTTCTTTTAGGTTGCATGTTTCATATGTACCTTCCTCTTTCAATGGTACAAGAGTGTGCTTGATTCCATCCTTTTAGAACTTATAATAATTTCTCTCTCCATCACGTGTCACCTTCCAATCATTTTTCCATGGGAGACCCAAAATAATGTGACAAGCATCCTTTGGCATTATGTCACAGAGCACCTTGTGTTTATACCTACCTATTTGAAACTCAACTTCCCTTTGTTCATGCACCAACAATTGGTGTCCTTTTTGTAACCATGATACCTTATATGGTGTGGGATGCTTAATCTTTTTCAACCCCAATTTTTTCACCATTTCTTGGGAGAATAGATTATTCGTACTTCCATTATCAATCACCAATTTGCAGCATTTTCCTTTTTCCTTACACATTGTCTTGAATAAGGATTTCCTTTGGATTGGGTTAGAAGTCTCCTTTGTTGACTTTAATAGGTCTTTCTGCAACATCAACACCTCTCTAGTCTCTGGCACATTCTCCACCTCAGGGACTTGTGCCTCTTATGCTTCGGTTTGAACTATATATGCACCTCATTGTCTCGTATTGTCATTTTCAGGACATTCAAAATATGGACTACCGAATTTTTTACATCTGTAACACTAGTAGATAGTCTCTCCACCTCTTTTTATACCTATACCTCTTTGGTAAGTTATTTCTCTTTTGGTTCCACTTTCTTTCTTTGACTGCCCTTATTGATTTGAGTTTCCTCCATCATTCTTTTGCACTGGAAGCTTTCCTCTTCCATTTTTCTGTCATTTCCCTCTGGAAAAACCACGTCCTTTTCTAGAGATTTTCTTCCACCTTCAAGGCACACTCATGTGCTCCCTCTATTTTCCTTAGAGAAAGTATGTTGCTTTCATCTTAGATATCTAGCCTCCAGCCATCTATATACATTTTTGTCTTCTTTGGGGTATCTTCTGCATAACCCACTCTCAAGTTCACCTTGTAAAACTCTTGAGTGTACTCCCTCACTGTCATTATCTTTTGCTTAATATTTTTCATTTTTTGGTAGAGAGTTAGTTGGTAATCCTTTTGTATGAACTTACTCTTTTTATTTCCCGCCATTCTATCCCAACCCTTGATCAATGGTTTTTTCTTCTTCCTTCTTTCAACCTACACATTTTCCCAGCATAGTGTTGCATGGCCTTTCAACCTTGTCACAACAAACTTGACTCTCTTATCCTCGTCATTTTCCTCGTACTTAAAATACATTTCCATCTCACTGATCCAATCTATTAAATTCTCATCTTTCAAACTGCCATCGTAAATGGAGATTTCAGGCTTTGGCTTTGAACTTGAGCCCAACACTTCTCTTATCAACTTGACCTTAGTGGCTTCTTCAATAGGTGCTGATCCTTCTTCCTCAAGTTCCTCATTGGCCTCACTGGCATCTCCACCTTCAAGATCCTAGTGTCCTCCTAATTCCATGGCTTCTAACTGAAATTGTAGTTTTCTTATCTCTTCTCGGAGTTTTTCATTACCCATGGGTATGCCTCCTACACCTCGTGCCTTTCCTGCTTGCTATTTATCTCTCTATATTGTATAGAAAAATGACGTTATAGAAATTGATGGCTCCTATCTCTGCAAAAATAACCATTGGTGCAAAGGAACAACAAGTTTTTTTTGTTCAGTTTCAAATTCACAAATTGATGACTCCTATCTCTGAAAACACAGGCATTGGTGCAAAGGAACAACAAGTCATTTTTTCCTAGTCACGTAGTTTGCAAAAACACAGTTTAAATATCACTTCAGAACTCCTTAAACAATGATCTTGTTGGAAAATCTATTGTGAATTACCAAATAGACCCTGCTCTACACGAAACCCACATGGTTGAATTTTTAATTTCATCTTCATTTTATTATAAATTGAATTTTAAGTCGGATAATGGTTTTCTCCTGAGAAAATTTCTTCTTCTCTTGGCTTGACACTTAATGCTTTGAATTCTCGAACCTATAATGAAAATTACTCCTTCCAATGAATTTTTTTGATGCAAACTGTGATTAAAATATAAATTGTGAGATAGTTCTCCAATTATATGTTTTAGTCTCATTCAAATGTAAATAATAGAGGGAATACAATGCACAAATTCCTCACTCAACACAATAATTTAAAAAACCAAATCCATTTCAATCTTCATATATTTATATTGTTGTTAATAACCTCAGAAATTAATTTGCAATTAATTGTCTCACACACACTTACAAATTCGATTATTTGATTTAAAAAAAAAAGAAAACTTGTCTAAGAATTTTGTTCAATTATCTAATAACTCCACATGCCACATCCATTTCACATAGATTGGGGATCAAATCCCACAGATTGATCTCATGGATGTATTAATTTCTATCTCCATTAACTTAAGTCTCACACAAATATTAACTTCAGCCTCACATAGAGGAAAAAAAAAACGTCCCTCTCTCTCACACCAAAAAAATTCAACAAAATGTTCCCCTTTTCCTTTTCAAAATTGTAAAACAAAAATTGTCCAAGAAATGAGTTCACTGATGTGAACCTATTTCCTCAGTCCACATCATTATAAAACAAGATCTATTTTTTCCATGAGTTCTAACTCTCTACTAGCTATCAAATCCTATCCTTAGCTATTTAAAATTTATTTTAACTAGATGTTATTAACTAAATATCAACAATTTTTCACAAATAAACTTTAAAATATTATAGCCTTGGCATGTGATCAATCCATCACATTGTTAGGCTCTTGGTCTGACTTGAATACATTTTCATGTTTGTGTGCACATCCTAATGCACCTGCATCAGAAAGTCACTACAATATAATCATGGCTAATGAAGATATGAATAATCCTCATGATCCTACATAAGGAGGTTTGTGCAGCTTGAAGCACAAGTTGCATATATAAACCATAATGTGAGGCTCCTCATGGTGGATTTGAAAAATTACATCAACATATCTGGAGATGATTAAGGTTCTAACACATAGGTTGTATGAGATGGGAAATTGGCATACTGAGAAGAATTAAAGAGGGAATTTAAAAAATGACCAAAAAAAGAAAAACCTAGTTCAATGTTGTGAACCATTTACAAACCCTATTAAAAATAGAATTGAAATTTGGCATCAAGTTGTATGAATATGAGATTGACTATTTGAATTTAACTACTTCATCAATTATAAGTTTATTTTAGTGTTCATGTTATAGAGGAAAAAAAAAAATATTTCATTTTCTTTGTTGAAATTAGAGGACCATACCCTGACTTGGTTGGAAATCCACATGGATACCTTGAGTTTGTAGGGAGGTACTACAGTGACTAAGTGGGGGGATTTCAGTCGCAATATTGCCTTATCAAGTATGTAAAGGAGTAGTGGATTGGGTGGAATTATTTCATGAAGAAGGAAGGATAGAGTTTATAAGGATACACCACATAATTCAAAAACATGGCCATATGTTTAGTATCTCTCTAAAGAGCCTAGATTTGATCCCCAAGTATCTAAGGGGCCTACAAAACCATATGTAAAAATATGTGATTTTTTCCAAGCTAAAATCAGTGGATGAGGCTTACGATCAGGGACAAGACCTAGAGAACATAGGTAGGAAGAAGGGGAAATCAAGTTGGTCCAATCATAAAGAGAACGAAGTAGCTTCCAAGGTGGTAAGAAGAAGTGGAAATGGGTTAAGGGTAAAAATATATAAACCACAACACATTAATACAAGGATAAAAAAAACCACTACAACCACTATAACATTGATTTTCATATAGAGGAAAAGTGTTAGAAGTTGCATGTACAATTCTACTCGAATAAAAAAAAGAAAATATAATAAGAAGAAAACTATAATGGCTATAGATTAGAGTAATCAGGTTGAAAGTAGCATAGAAGTGGATGATATTTTTTTCTATACATCAACATAGAAGGAGGTGAATCTAATTATCATTCAAAACAACACAAGAATGAAAAGGCCAGATTTTTCATATAAAGATATAGGTAGTAAAAAATATTCATGCTTTGTTCGACTCATGAATCTCATTACAACCGAGTTATTCAACAAATTAGGATTGGAATTTCATGATAATCCAAGCCAATATCCATTGGGATGAGTAAACAAGGATGCCAAAATAAAAGTAACCAAATAGGTCAAAATCAAGTTTGTTATGAGTGCTAATTTTAGTGATGAAGTAGAACTAGATGTAGTTCCCTTTGATGTATGCGGGTGGTGTTTGGATGTCCCTATATGCACATTTGATATGTAATATTCAATTAAATATCTAACCAGTAAGGCCTCATCAACGATGGAAAGTATTTGACCATAAATGCACATAAGGGAAAGTAGAAAATTTCTCCAATAAGTGCTAACAAAGCAAAGAAACCAATCAAATCTAGCAAGAAGTACATAAATTATTATTTTTAAGAAAAGATTAGTTGGTATAAAAGTTAGTCAAAGTAAAGTAATTCCTAGAGCAGTGTACTAGGGAATAGAAAAAATAACTTGAAGAGTTTCTATGAGATAAATGGGTGTATTCATTGAGCCTAAAGGGATATTTCCTCAGAGGGAAGTAGAGCACAAGATATTTCTATTGAGAGATTCCCCTTTTCCAAACAATTGGCTATATAGAAAATCCATTATAAAAGAAATGATGTGAAGAAATAATTGTGACAAATACCATAATAGGGTTTCATTTGACAAAGTACCTTTCTATGGGGATAATCCACCATCATTGTGTCAAATAAGAATGGGACTTGGTGGATGATTATTGGTTGCAGGGAGTTAAAAAAATTATACTAAATCCGAAGTACTCCCTACCCAAAATAAATGATTTGTTGTATTAGTTGCAACAAGCCAAATACTTTTCTAAGTTAGACTTAATGCTTGTATTTTACCAGGTTTGAGCTAGAAAAGTATGTACCTAGAACACTACTTTCAAAACTAGGAAGGTTTTGTATGAGTGGATGGTCATGTCAAGTAGGCTAAGAAATACACCAAATATGTTTATGAGGATAATTAATGATACAATGTGTGCTTTTATACTTTCATTTTCTATTGTCTGTTTAGAAGATATATTGGTATACAATGTTACATGGGAGAATCACATATCACATTTGATGCAGTTGTTAGAGACATTAAAGAAGCACTAGCTACTGGAAAATACCAAGAAGTCTGAGTTTACACACCAAGGATTAATGTATTTGGGGAATGTAATGGAGGATGAGAGTTGAAGATAGGTGCTACCTATATGGAGGAAATCATGAAGTGGTCATTGCATACTATTTTTTTTAGGTCAGGAGTTTGGTTGGGGAAGCACAATATTTATGGAAATTCATTTCCTTATTTTCGACAATAGCATCACCATTCTATTCCATAAATGTAAGTGGAAAGAGTTTCTATTGGGAAAAGGGTTAGCCGAGGACCTTTGAAGAGTTAAATAACAATATTAGTCAAGCACTAGTTCTGGCATTACTAAACTTGTAGTATCCCATTTACCTAGAGAGATGTAAATGGGTAAGTTATGGGAGTAGTTTTGATGCAAGGAAGAAGGCATGTATTCTACCATTTTGAAATATTTCATGGGGTAGTCCTTAATTATTCTACATATGACAAGGAGCTCTATGCCTTGGCACAAGATGCGAAGTGGAAAAACTATTTGAAGCGAAACGAGATAGTAATCCACATATGTTTCCAACCACTACAATATCTAGAGGCTCGGAGTAAGGTAAAAAAATCCACAAACTACAATTGGATGGGGTTTATGCAACAATTTCATTTTGTGATCAATTATAAGAAGGGAAACACAAACAAATTTGACAACATGATTTTAAGGCCACCCACATAAAAAATCATGGCTTTCAGAACTTGATTCACACAAATCCATTCACTGATGATGCACATAGAGATGCATATTCAGAAGGTGAGGACTTCAAGGTGGCATTTTATCATGTCAACTAGGATATGAAATACCCCAAATATGTTTATGAGGTCAATTAATCATACAATATGTGATGTAATACTTTCAATTTGTTATTTTCTATTTAGACGATATACGGGTATATAATGTTACATGGGAAAAACAAATATCATAGTTGATGTAGGTGTTAGAGATATTAAAGAAGCACCAACTACTAGAAAATACAAAGAAGTGTGAGTTTTCACAATAATATTTGGTGTCTTTGGTGTATGTAATAGTGGATGCGACTTGAAGATAGGTCCTATCAAGATGAAGGCCATCATGAAGTGGTCATTGCATACTAATTTTCTTAGTTCAAGAGTTTTGTTGGGGAAACACAATACCTATGGAAATTAATTTCTCTATTTTTGGCAATAGCAACATTATTCTATGCCATAGCAGTAAGTGGAAAGGGATTCTATTGGGAAAAGGGTTAGTAGAGGGCCTATGAGGAGTTAAAGAAAAATATCAATCAGGCACTAGTTATAGCATTATTTAATTCGTAGTATCCCTTTGAACTAGAGACATGTAAATGGGTATGCCATGGGAGAAGTATTGATGTAAGGAAGAAGGCACTTATGCTACCATTATGAAGTATTTCATGGAGTAGTCCTTAACTATGCTACCTATGATAAGGAGCTATATGCCTTGATGCAATCTATGAAGAAGTGGAAACCTATTTTAAAGGAAAGGATATAATAATAGATACATGCTTCCAACCACTATAGTGATGGAATTGATGTGTGTAGTAGTGTTGCATATGTGTGGTTTGTTGCCATTTATGTCAACCTGGTTTCTTGGGTTGCAAGTGTGTTGGATATGCATAAGTGGCTGCAGGTGGCTTGTGTACGGTTTAGGTGTATATGGTCCTTGGCATGTCTATTAGTTTGGAATAGCTTGGAGATGTGATGGATGGTGCTTGGCATGTCTACTATCTTGAACTAGCTTGAAAATGATGATGGTCTCCTTGATCATGTTGTTGCATACAAATGTTAGTGGATGCTACAGGAGTTAGAGTTGAGGAGCCCAAGTAAAGTCTAACACTCAAATTTCAGTCCATTTTATACCAGTAAAGTCTACTTTTGGGACAGCCCAAGTAGTAGATGTATTCCTAAAAGAGATAGTGAGATTACATGGGGTCCCAAAGGTGATTGTTTCAGACAGAGATGCTAAGTTCACAGCAGCTTTTTGGAAAGGGATATTTGGAGGTATGGGCACTAAGTTGAATTTTAGTACTGCCTATCATCCTCAAACCGATGGGAAAACTAAGAGAACAAACCAGATTTTGGAGGATATGCTAAGAATGTATGTGATGGATTGTAATGTCTCTTCTATTCACTCCCCATCATAATAATTTTTTTTTTTTTTTCCATTCTAAATTTATATAGCCATATGTCATATATATCTATTTGCATATATATCGATCTTATTCCCCCCTTTGACTTAATGAATAACTCCAAATATATCTTTCTCCAAATAGGATTGTATACGATGTACATACAATTATATGTTTTATGGTGCTTTTTAGTTTTTCCAAAATTGTATTCACATCATCCATATACGCATCCATTGATTTTTAATGGGAGTCCTTTGTAAAAGGTATACAAAGTTTGTTTGTTTTTCTCCCCTAGGGATTGGATATAAAATATTGATTTTATGTAGACTCTACCCATCGTACATTGTGTAATACCCCATCACACATCTCCTATGTATTTCCTAATCGTCGCCATTGGGTTCACGTCCATACCACTAAGGAAATATGAATGTATTCTTGTCAGTACCCGTAAAAGGTATTGGGCTTTTCACCTTAATTTTTCTAGGGTTCTACCCAGTGGTAGACGCGATGACTGAACCTCTATTTATTGAAGAAGTACTACGTTCATCCTTGATAACGTCTTACCTTACGAGGGTTGATAACGTCCTTGGGTTGCTGGTTTGAGAGATTTCCCGCGTCCTTCGTGATTCACCTTGGCATCTCCCGACAGATGGATGGCTATTATTGTTTCAATTCATCTACGGTTTCTCTCGGAGAGTATATTATCTTGGTTTCTACTCATATCGCCATTTCCTACTTCCTCGTGGTGTGTTGCGGAGAATTTTTTCACGTTCGATGGCGCTACTCGCAGTGGGACACAACAATTTTCTATACTTCGTCCTTGGATTTGGGTCGCCGCGTTCTCCGAATATTGATCCGTCTCTGTTCAAACAGGTAATTCTTCCACGATCCTTGTTATGCATTTATCATCAGTGCATTTGGAGTTATGATTTCATTGAAGCTTATTTGCGACTGGTTCCCACCTTTGCGTTTTGACAGGTAGCCTATGAAGATCATTGTTTGATTTTTTTTTTATAACAGGGTTTTGCGCCAAAATAACCTCGCTCTGCAACCAGCGTATGGGGAATATATGTATACACTCGGTACCCTATCCAGTTCTATCACCATATTTTTTTTCTTCCTGTACCATATTTGGTATTCTCACCCTGATACTTGAAGTAAATTTTTTTTTTCAATTGCAAGTAAAATCGTTACTCCAAATTCGATGCCTAGGTAAGAACCTACGATTGATCTTGGAATGACGAACTATCTAAGCACTATATTTTTGTTTAGTAACCAGATTTTCTTACTTTCCTTTCAGGTGAGGTTCTCATTTCCTGATGCGTTAAGTCCTTCAGGGAGTCCTACCATTCTATCTCGTTAACTTAGTCGTACTTCTGCATTCAGGTGGGTAAATTTTTTTCGATTTTCCGAGACCTCTTGATGCTGAAAATCTTGTTATGGAATGGCATCGTTATCTCTGGCTATGGATTTATATCATGGCTCCCTAATTTCCCATAAGGGTTAATGCCTTAAAATTTCTTATATAATTAATTTCGACTCAGACACATGTCTACTGTCAGTTCTCTTTGTACTCGATTTAACTTGTTTAGGGCACACCAAATTTAATTGCTATGCGCCTGCCGGTGATACTGCTTAATTCTCATAGTTTATATTACATTTGTGTTCATCAGATGAGAGGGCGTGCTACTTACACGAATACCTTCACTATGGATTTGTCAGGTTGACGATACATCTTTCAGTTTTATAATTTATTTTAACCATCAGACTTATGTTTGATACTCATTGGATTTCCCTACGAATATGTTGTTTTATGGTTTCCATAGTTAAGAATATAGTGTCCTGTATTCCTCGCATGGAAATGTATTTGTTCTGTTGATTGACGAGATGGTGTGAAAGGCCTCCATCTATGGCTTCATCCCATCATTGACTTATATGGTGTGTTAGTCGACATGTATGACCGATAAAATAATCGACTCTTTCCAATTTCTCTGTGTCCATTGTTACATTTGACATATATGTATGTACTTATAGGTGTATTTTCCCCCTTTTGTTTGACTCGCATTAAAATTTTGAAACTAAAGACACTCCCTCGCTACTATAATACATATAAAGATTGTATTGTGATTTTTATTAGAGAAACCCTGTAATTGTATCGTTCCCTCAAATATTCCCTTTACGAATTTTTTTGACAATGCTTGTGATGTTTAATTCTGTTCCTGGTAGTTTTATAAAAAAAACTAATCTGCCGTTACTTTTAAATCTCTCTCCAACAGGGTAACTTTGAAAATCTTAATCCAGGTGAATAAATTCACTTTACTAGTTATGGTTTTATTTAACTAAATTTCTTCCTACAATTCCACTGTTTATCATAATTTCGACTGTGTATATATTTCACTTCTCAAATTGGCTATTAAAAATGTACTCTATACTCTAGTTTGTCAACCAGCATAATACTTCTATTACCTACAAAATTTGTTATTCGCATCTAACTCTGTATTTAAGATTTCGTTTATGCAACATGTTAATTTTTTTTTCAATTCTATTGAATGAAATCATAAAGATGGCCAAGTAAATTGGGGGTTTATGATACATTCTTCTAATACTGGTTTAATAAAAGAAGTTTCCCTAACAGGTTTGCATATTAGCTTACTTCTACTAAATTACATATTTCCTCATTTTTCCCACTGAATATTCCATTTTGGTTGCATGTACAATTTAATTATAAATATATTTGTCTCACTTTAGAATTTCATTCTTGTATATCTGTGTACTCACCTTCAGATTTAAAATAGAAATTAATTGACATCAACTCATTTATTTTTACTGTACATATAACTAGGCATTGTAGAAGCAGATTAAAGTTACACTAGGTTCATTCTTGGGAATAATGATGGTATCTCCATATTTAAACCCGCACCGGGTTTAGAGATTATGGTAGATGGGATTCCCAAGATATTTTTCTTACTACTATACAGAAATTAGAAGATTTACTTCTATTTTATTTCTGTTAAATGTAAGCACACAACAGATCTCAACTTTTTTTTTTTTTTCAATAAAGACAGTGTAACTACAAAACCTTTCCAGCACTATATTTGAATCATTCATAAAATTTATAAGCATACCAATTTTGTAGAAGACCAGTCCTCCCAACCTTAGAGTTCCTTTCTCTCCAGAACTCACCCCCTAGCTGAGATCCTCTCCCATACAAATCAACATCTAATCTATTCAGGAATAGCTTATTTAAGCTTTTTCTCCCCCAAAGCCTGTTTCTAATTCTGCGTCCAGAATATTAGGATGCTTTTCTTCCTGTTAGCCTAGGCTTCCCTATTTAGGGACTTTTAAAGCCGCTTTCTACTTTTCCTAGATTTTCTTACCTCTTCCAAACTACTCTCCACATCATTGGGGAAACTAGATTTTCCTCAAAATCTAATTTGGAAATTCTTTCAAGGATTTTTGAAATATTTTTGGGGAATTATTTTCCTCTATCCAACCTCTTGGATTTAGCAAGTGATCTCAAAATTCTTATAGGTGAATCTGCACAGTATTGTTTTATTTAATTTCCAGAATAAAATAATTAATTACATCCATAGAGTACTTATCCCTTTGGGGTCCACTCCCCTTAGGATTAAAGTTCAAATGTCTATCCTTAAAATAAAACATAAACTAGGGGTGTTACATATTCCCCCTTTGAAAGCAAACACCGTCCTCAGTGTTAATATCTAATTTCTAGAGTTATTTTTTTTTCAAACAAAAATGGATATTTTTCCATAATTTCAATTTCTCTTTCCCAGGTAGCTTATTCAGTAGTAAAGTGCTTCCACTGCACCTTTACTCTTGCTACCGTTCGATTCCTCAATTCAATTTCTTCCCGCTCCAATATTTGAAGCAGTTCTGGAAGGAACTCCCCTTCTAGTTCCACCTGTACCACATTCCAATCAACAATGTGAGAAGCATCATGTACATATATTTTTAATAATGAAACATGAAACACATTATGCACTCTAACATGGGGTGGTAAGGACAGTTTGTAAGCCACTGGTCCCACCCTTTCTAATACTTCAAAAGGACCACAATATCTAGGAGCCCGTTTTGTACAACTTCCAGCATAAAGTGTGCTCTTTTTGGGCTTAATACGCAAGTACACATGCTCCCCCACTTTGAATTCTCGATGTGTCCTTTTATTATCAGCATAGTTTTTCTGGCGATCTTGTGCTGTCTTGATGTTTCGTTGTATTTGTTTAACAACTCTTTCCATCTCTTATAAAGCATCAGGTCCCAACATTAGTTTATCTTCAAGTTGACTCCAGTTCAAAGGAGTACGACATTTCCTTCCATAGAGTGCCTCAAACGGACTCATTTTGATACAGGATTGGTAGCTGTTATTATAGGAAAATTCAACTAAATGCAAGTAGTCTTCCCATTTTGATGGCCTATCCATCACATACATTCTTAGCATATCCTCCAAAATTTGGTTTGTTCTCTCGGTTTACCCATCGGTCTGAGGATGATAGGCAGTACTAAAATTCAACTTAGTGCCCATACCTCTAAATAGCCCTTTCCAAAAATCTGCTGTGAACTTAGCATATCTGTCTGAAACAATCACCTTTGGGACCCCATGTAATCTCACTATCTCTTTTAGGAATACTTAGGGTGTCTACTACCACCATCACTGAAACGTTGGTATTTAGTCTTGGGTAGCCCTGTTATAAAATCTATAGAAACTGTGTCCCATTTCCATTATGCAATTGGTAAAGGGTTTAAAAGACCAGAAGGATGTTGATGCTCAACTTTAACCAGTTGACACTCCATGCATCTTGCTAAATATTCTGCAACATCTCTTTTCATTCCTGGCCAAAACAACTTCTTCTTCAAAGCTGTTAATGTTTTCTGATATCCAGGATGCCCTGCATATGGATGTTTGTGATATTCATCTAGAATCTCTCTTTTCAAGGACTCCACATTGGGGATATATAATCTATTTTTGTAGCAGATCAGCCCTTTCTGGTTTTGAGTGTAATCAGCCTTCTTCTTCTTTAGTAGTTTCCCCAATAGTGTTTCATAATTTGGATCCTGGTCTATTTCCTTTTTCACTAAATCTTCTACATCAACCTGGGCACTACTTCCAATGCTATTTATATTCTGACAAGCATTTCTGCTCAATGCATCAGCAATTTTATTTTCTTCCCCCCTGATATGTTTTATGTCCATTTCAAATTCACTTAGAAAAGACAGCCATCTGGCCTCTCTAACATTCAAATATGTTTGGGAAAAGAAATATTTAAGACTAATGTGATCCGTCATCAATGTAAATTTCTTTCCAAGAAGATAGTGTCGCCACATCTTCAAGGCATGAATAACAGCAACTAACTCCAAATCATAGGCACTATAGTTTTTTTCATGTGTCTTCAGTTTCCGAGACTCATATGCAATCACTGAATTTTCCTACAAAAGAACTCCTCCCAACCCCTCCCTACAAGCATCTGTACACACAAAAAATTATTTATCAGGATCTGCAATCTTCAGTATAGGGGTTGTAGTGAGTTTGAGTTTGAATTGGTCAAAATTGTTTTGGAATTTTTCAGTCCACTCAAATTTGACACCCTTCCTTTGTAGTGATGTTATGGGATATGCTATGGCAGAAAATATTTCCACAAATCTGCGATAATACCCTGCAATCCCCATGAATGATCTCACTTCTGAAACATTAATTGGTACAGGCCATTCTTTAATAGCCTTTATCTTTTCAAGGTCAACAGCCAACCCTTGTTCAGAAATAATATGACCTAAGTACTGGATCTTGTCCTTATAAAATTCACATTTGTTGAACTTGGCATATAATTGGTTTTCTTTCAGAGTTTGCAACACTATTCTCAAGTGCTCTTTGTGTTCTTCCTCACTTTTTGAGTAAACTAAAATATCGTCTATGAACACAAGCACAAAATTATCCAAATACTTGTTTAACATACTATTCATTAAGCACATAAAGGTGGCAGGGGAACTTGTCAAACCAAAAGGTGGGACTACAAATTCGTAGTGACCATACCTGGTTTGAAAGGCTGTTTTGCTGATGTATTCTTCTTTAATTCTGAACTGGTGATAACTAGTCCTCAAGTAAATCTTCGAAAGAACTGAAGCCCCTCTCACTTGGTCAAAAAGATCATCAATTTTGGGCAAGGGGTATCTGATTTTAATAGTCAACTTATTCAGTTGACGATAATCAATGCACATCCTAAAGGTTCCATCTTTATTTTTCACGAACAACACCGGTTCTCCCCAAGGAGACACACTTGGTCTGATATAAACCTTATCTAACAATTCTTGCAATTGCATTTTAAGTTCCATGAGTTCAGGGGGACTCATTCGATAAGGAGCTCGAGAAACAGGTGTTGCTCCCGGCACCAAATCGATTGAAAATTCAATCTTTCTTTTGGGGGGAAGATGAGGGATTTCATCTGGAAAAACTTCTTTAAAGTCCCTCACTACTGGCAAAGCATCCAACAAATTTTCTTCAGTTTTTAGTTCTATTTCTTCCACATGTACTGCATAAACTTGATATCCTTTCCTAGCTATTATTTTTAATTGTAGCGTTGATATTTGTCTTACAAAAATGGGTTTTGGTTTTCCTTTGAGGATAAAAGGTTTCCCATCTTCATCTATGCAATGCAGAGTTTCATCCCAACAGTTCATCATAGATTTTCTCTTTTCCAGCCAGTCCATTCCTATCAGTAAGTCATATGAACCTAAGGGCAGAATGTTTAAATTGACTTCAGTATGAAAATAATTTAATTTGATTGCTGTTTGAGGTAATTTATGTGTTACCTTCCTCTTGGTTCCGGTGGCTAGCTGGACCAACCAAGACTGCTGAAATTTTTCAGTTTTGAGGTTGCATTTTTCTACAATTTTTGGACTAATGTAACTCAAAGAAGCGCCTGGATCAATCAAAACAGTAACAGATTGGTCAAAAATCTTACCCTCCATTTCAACCATGGGGAGTGAATAGAAGAGACATTACAAATGGTATTAGAGCTCATGTTACATAACACTGGGCTATTTTTTTTGTGCTCACTGTTGTTATGTGCTCATTGTAATTGTTATTCATAAATATTTTTTATTACTGATCTATGTTGTTTAGTGTATAGTGTGGTGCTGAGACAAACAATTTCAATGGCTGGAAATGATGAAATTTATGTTGAGCTGCGTGATGAAGAGAATACACCCGATCCCAACACTCCAGTGATGGCTATGTTGCATAGTTTGCAACAAGAAATGGCTGAGCTAAGAAGCCAAAATGACAGGTTGTCATTAGCCAGTGAGGAGTAGGAAAGGCTCATGAGAGAACTAACTTCATGGAACAGCCAAGAAGGTGAAGGTTCCGGAAAGAGGAAGACTGATGAGTCTGAGGAAGATGATGCTGTTAGGCATCAATATAAGTAGAAAAAGGAATTACAAGGGGAATTCTGAAAAATCAAACCTCCCGCCTATGATGGGGAGAAGGAGGAAGATGCTGAAGCCTGGTTGTTGAAAATGATTAAATATTTTCAAGTGTATGAATATGAAAGTAATCTGAAAGCTAGATTGGCTGTTTACCTTCTACAAGGTAAGGCTACCTTGTGGTGGGAGGAGATGAAAATGGTTCACGCCATTGATGAAAAGACAGTTACTTGGGAAGATTTCTAGGTGAAGTTCAAAAAACGCTATTTAAATGAATAGTACTATGATGATAAAGCAAATAAATTTCATGAACCTAGATTGGGACAGCTCACAATTGATGAGTTTGTCACCAAGTTTACAAATATGCTGAGATATGTCCCTTATATTAGGGAAGAGAAGGCAAAGGTCCAAAGGTTTCTGAACTGTTTGCCTGCTATGTACAAAGAGAAGATCGAGTTTGATAACCCAAAAACTATGGAAGAGGTAGTAAGAAAAGCTAGATTATGCTATCAGCAGTTCAAAGGCAAAACTGAACATGGAAAAAGCTGGGTAAACAAGGGTGAGTTCAAAGGAAAGAAACAGAAACCATCTTATTTGAAGAATTTTGGTAGGGATCATCAGCGAAAGAAATTTAATAAACCCAAAGAAAGTCAAACTGCTCAGTCACAAGTGGCTTCAAAACAAATAGATGGAGATAATAATAAAGAGGGAACAGTTAAAATGAGAGAACCTTTCAAATGTTGGGGATGTGGAGAACCCCATCTGTTGAGGGATTGTCCCCTCTGAAACATTCGGATGATAATGAGGGAGCGAGAAGCTACCATAGTAAATGACATAGCACGCAATATACCCACCATCAGTGTAGCCTTGGAGAACCGGCAAGTAGAACACCAAGCTACCATGGTTGAAATGGAGGGTAAGATTTCTGACCAATATGTAACTGTTTTTATTGATCCAGGTGCTTCTTTGAGTTACATTAGTCCAAAATTTGTAGAAAAATGCATCCTCAAAACTGAAAAATTTCAGCAGCCTTGGTTGGTCCAGCTAGCCACCAGAACCAAGAGGAAGGTAACACATAAATTACCTCAAACAACAATCAAATTAAATGATTTTCATACAAAAGTGAATTTGAACATTATTCCCTTAGGCTCATATGACTTGCTAATAGGAATGGACTGGCTGGAAAAGAAAAAAGCTATGATGAATTGTTGGGATAAAACTCTGCATTGCATAGATGAAGAAGGAAAACCTTTTATTCTCAAAGGAAAACCAAAACCCATCTCTGTAAGACAAATATCAACACTGCAATTAACAAGAACATCTAGGAAAGGATATCAAGTTTATGCAGTACATATGGAATAAGTAGAAGAAGAGAAAGCAATTGAAGTTTGCTTATGCTTGGCAGGTAGTGAGGTTAGTGAGGAGTTTAAAGAATCATTTCCATATGAAATCCTTCATCTTCCCCCCAAAGAGAGATTAGATTTTCAATCGATTTGGTGTCAGAGGCAACACACATTTCAGGAGCCCCTTATCCAGATAGTCCCCCGGAACTCATGGGCCCGAAATTACAAGAATTGCTAGATAAGGGATATATTCTACCGAGTGTGTCTCTTTGGGGAGCACCAGTTGTATTTGTGAAAAAGAAAGATGGAACCTTTAGGATGTGCATTGATTATCGTCAACTGAATAAGTTGACCATTAAAAATAGATACCCCTTGCCCAAAATTGATGATCTTTTGACCAAGTGAGAGGGGCTTCGGTTTTCGAAGATTGAATTAGGGCTGGTTATCTGACTCGGAATTAAGGAAGAAGACATCGGCAAAACAACCTTTAACAGCCTTTCGAACCAGGTATGGTCACTACGAATTTGTAGTCCTACCTTTTGGTTTGAAAAATGCCCCTGCCACCTTTATGTGCTTAATGAATAGTGTGTTAAACATTTATTTGGATAAGTTTGTGCTTGTGTTCATAGACGATATTTTAGTTTACTCAAAAAGTGAGGAAGAACACAAAGAGAACTTGAGAATAGTGTTGCAAACTCTGAAAGAAAACCAGTTATATGCCAAGTTCAGCAAATGTGAATTTTATAAGGACAAGATCCAATACTTAGGTCATATTATTTCTGAACAAGGGTTGGTTGTTAACCTTGAAAAGATAAAGGCTATTAAAGAATGGCCGGTACCAACTGATGTTTCAGCAGTGAGATCATTCATGGGAATTGCAGGGTATTGTCACAGATTTGTGGAAAGATTTTGTGCCATAGCATATCCCATAACATCACTACAAAGGAAGGGTGTCAAATTTGAGTGGACTAAAAAATGCCAAAATAGTTTTGACCAATTAAAACTCAAACTCACTACAACCCCTATACTGAAGATTGCAAATCCTGATAAAGAATTTGTTGTGTGTACAGATGCTTGTAGAGAGGGGTTGGGAGGAGTTCTTTTGCAGGAAAATTTAGTGATTGCATATGAGTCTCGGAAACTAAAGACACATGAACAAAAATATAGTGCCTATGATTTGGAGTTAGCTGTTGTTATTCATGCCTTGAAGATGTGGTGACACTATCTTCTTGGAAAGAAATTTACATTGATGACGGATCACATTAGTCTTAAATATTTCTTTTCCCAAACAGATTTGAATGCTAGACAGGCCAGATGGATGTCTTTTCTAAGTGAATTTGATATGGACATAAAACATATCAGGGGGAAATAAAATAAAATTTCTGATGCATTGAGCAGAAATGCTTGTCAAAATATAAATAGCATTGGAAGTAGTGCCCATGTTTATGTAGAATATTTAGTGAAAAAGGCATCAGACCAAAATCCAAATTATGAAACACTATTGGGGAAACTAGTAAAGAAGGAGAAGGTTGATTACACTCAAAACCAAAAAGGATTGATCTGCTACAAAAACAGATTATATATCCCCAATGTGGAGTCCTTGAAAAGAGAGATTCTAGATGAATATCACAAACAACCATATGCAGGGCATCCTGGATATCAGAAAATGTTAACAGCTTTGAAAAACAAGTTGTTTTGGCCAGGAATGAAAAGAGATGTTGCAGAATATTTAGCAAGATGCATGGAGTGTCAACTAGTTAAAGTTGAGTATCAGCATCCTGCTGGTCTTTTAAACCCTTTACCAATTGCAGAATGGAAATGGGACACAGTTTCTATAGATTTTATAACAGGGCTACCCAAGACTAAATACCAACAAGATTCAGTGATGGTAGCAGTAGACACTTTAACAAAATCTGCACACTTTATACCTGTAAAGTCTACTTTTGGGACAACCCAAGTAGCAGATGTATTCCTAAAAGAGATAGTGAGATTACATGGGGTCCCAAAGGTGATTTTTTCAGACAGAGATGCTAAGTTCACAACAGCTTTTTGGAAAGGGCTATTTGGAGGTATGGGCACTAAGTTGAATTTTAGTACTGCCTATCATCCTCATAACAACCGGCAAACCGAGAGAACAAACCAAATTTTGGAGGATATGCTAAGAATGTATGTGATGGATAGGCCATAAAAATGGGAAGACTACTTGCATTTAGTTGAATTTGCCTATAATATCAGCTACCAATCCTCTATCAAAATGAGTCCATTTGAGGCACTCTATGGAAGGAAATGTCATACTCCTTTGAACTGGATTCAACCTGAAGATAAACTAATGTTGGGACCTGATGCTTTACAAGAGATGGAAAGAGTTGTTAAACAAATACAACGAAACATCAAGACAACACAAGATCGCCAGAAAAACTATGCTGATAAGAAAAGGACACATCGAGAATTAAAAGTGGGGAAGCATGTGTACTTGCGTATTAAGCCCAAAAAGAGCACACTTTATGCTGGAAGTTGTGCAAAACTGGCTCCTAGATATTGTAGTCCTTTTGAAGTATTAGAAAGGGTGGGACCAGTGGCTTACAAACTGGCCTTACCACCCCATGTTAGAATGAATAATGTGTTTCATGTTTCATTATTAAAAAGATATGTACATGATGATTCTCACATTGTTCATTGGAATGTGGTACAGGTGGAACCAGAAGGGGAGTTCGTTCGAGAACTGCTTCAAATATTGGAGCGGGAAGAAATTGAATTGAGGAATCGAACGGTAGCAAGAGTAAAGGTGCAGTGGAAGCACTTTACTGCTGAAGAAGCTACCTGGAAAAGAGAAGCTGAAATGATGGGAAAATATCCATTTTTGTTTGAAAAAAAAGGAACTGTAGAAATTAGATATTAACACCGAGGACGGTGTTTGCTTTCAGAGGGGGAATATGTAACGCCCCTAGTTTATGTTTTCTTTTAAGGATAGACATTTGAACTTTAATCCTAAGGGGAGTGGACCCCAAAGGGATAAGTACTCTATGGATGTAATTAATTATTTTATTCTGGAAATTAAATAAAAAAATACTGTGCAGATTGACCTACGATAATTTTGAGATCACTTGCTAAATCCAAGAGGTTGGATAGTGGCAAATAATTCCCCAAAAATCTTTCAAAAATCCTTGAAAGAATTTCCAAATTAGATTTTGAGAAAAATGTAGTTTCCCCAATGATGTGGAGAGTAGTTGGGAAGAGGTAAGAAAAGATGGGAAAAGTAGAAAGCAGCTTTAAAACTCCCTAAATAGGGTAGCCTAGGCTAACGGGAAGAAAAGCATCCTAATATTTTGGACGCAGAATTAGAAACATGCTTTGGGGTAGCAAAAGCTTAAATAAGCTATTCCTTAACAAATTAGAGGTTGATCTAGATGGGAGAGGATCTTAGCTAGGGGGTGAGTTCTGGAGAGAAAGGAACTCTAAGATTGGGAGGACTGGTCTTCTGCAAAATTGGTATGCTTATAAATTTTATGAATGATTCAAATATAGTGTTGGAAAGGTTTTGTAGATACACTGTCTTTATTGAAAAAAAAAACAAAGTTGAGATCTGTTGTGTGCTTACATTTAACAAAAATAAAATAGAAGTAAATCTTCTAATTTCTATATAGTAGTTAAAACAGTATCTTGGGAATCGCATCTACCAGTATCTCTAAACCCGGTGTGGGTTTAAATTTGGAGATACCATCATTATTCCCAAGAATGAACCTAGTGTAACTTTAATCTGCTTCTACAATGCCTAGTTATATGTACAGTAAAAATAAATGTGTTGATGTCAATTAATTTCTATTTTAAATCTGAAGGTGACTACATAGATATACAAGAATGAAATTCTGAAGTGAGACAAATCTATTTAAAATTAAATTGTACATGCAACCAAAATGGAATACGCAGTGGGAAAAATGAGGAAATATGTAAGTTAGTAGAAGTAAGCTAATATGCAAACCTGTCAGGGAAACTTCTTTTATTAAACCAGTATTAGAAGAATGTATCATAAACCCCCAATTTACATGGCCATCTTTATGATTCCATTCAATAGAATTGAAAAAAAAAAATTAACATGTTGCATAAACGAAATCTTAAATACAGAGTTAGATGCGAATAAGAAATTTTGGAAGTAATAGAAGTATTATGATGGTTGACAAACTAGACTATAGAGTATAGTTTTAATATCCAAATTGAGAAGTGCAATATATACACAGTCGAAATTATGATAAATAATGGAATTGTAGGAAGCAATTTAGTTAAATAAAACCATAACTAGTAAAGTGAATTTATTCACTTGGATTAAGATTTTCAAGGTTACCCTGTTGGAGAGAGATTTAAAAGTAACGGCAGATTAGTTTTTTTTATAAAACTACCAGGAACAGAATTAAACATCACAGGCGTTGTCAAAAAAAATTATAAAGGAAAGATTTGAGGGAACGATACAATTACAGGGTTGCTCTAATAAAAACACAATACAATCGTTATATGTATTCCAATAGCGAGGGATTGTCTTTAGTTTAAAAATTTTAATGCGAGTCAAACAAAAAGGGGAAAATACACCTATAAGTACATACATATATGTCAAATGTAACAATGGAAACAGAGAAATTTGAAGGAAACGATTATTGTATCGGTCATACATGTCGACTAACACACTGTATAAGTCAATGATGGGACGACGTCATAGATGGAGGCCTTTCACACCATGTCGTCAATCGACAGAAAAAATACATTTCCATGCAATGAATACAGGACACTATATTCTTAACTATGGAAACCATAAAACAACATATTCGTAGGGAAATCGAATGAGTATCAAACATAAGTCTGATGGTTAAAATAAATTATAAAACTGGAAGATGTATCGTCAACCTGACAAATCCATAGTGAAGGGATTCATGTAAGTAGCACGCCCTCTCATCTGATGAACACAAAAGGAATATAAACTATGAGAATTAAGCAGTATCACCAGCAGGCGCATAGCCATTAAATTTGGTGTGCCCTGAACAAGCTAAATCGAGTACAAAAAGAACTGACAGTAGACATGTGTCTGAGTCGAAATTAATTATATAAGAAATTTTAAGGCGTTAACCCTTATGGGAAATTAGGGAGCCACGCTATAAATCCATAGCCAGAAATAACGATGCCATTCCATAACAAGATGTTCAGCATCAAGAGGTCTCGGAAAATTGAAACAAATTTACCCACATGAATACAGAAGTACGACTAAGTTAACCAGATAGAATGGCAGGATTCCCTGAACGAGTTAACGCATCAGGAAATGAGAACCTCACCTGAAAGGAAAGTAAGAAAATCTGGTTACTAAACAGAAATATAGCGCTTAAATAGTTCGTCATTCCAAGATCAATCATAGGTTCTTACTTGGGCATCGAATTTGGAGTAACGATTTTACCTGCAATAGAAAAAAAAAAATTACTTCAAGTATCAGGGCGAGAATACCAAATATGATACAGGAAGAAAAAAAATATGGTGATAGAACTAGATAGGGTACCGAGTGTATACATATATTCCCCATACACTGGTTGCAGATCGAAGTTAGTTTTGTGCAGAACCCTGTTATAAAAAAAAATCAAATGACGATCTTCATAGACTACTTGTGAAAACGCAAAGGCGGGAACCAGTCGCAAATAAGCTTCCATGAAATCATAACTCCAAACACACTGATGATAAATGCATAACAAGGATCATGGAAGAATTACCTATCCGAACAGAGACGGATCAATATCCGGAGAATGCGGCGACCCAAATCCAGGGACAAAGTATAGAAAATTGTTGTGTCCCACTGCGGGTAGCGCCACCGAACGTGAAAAAAAATTCTCCGCAACACACCATGAGGAAGTAGGAAATGGTGGTATGAGTAGAAACCAAGATAATATACTCTCCGAGAGAAACCCTAGACGAATTGAAACAATAATAGCCGTCCATCTGTCGGGAGATGCCAAGGTGAATCACGAAGGACGCAGGAAATCTCTCGAACCAGCAACCCAAATATTCGTTGGAAAAAAAATCCATGCCATATTAGGTAGATAGGTACTACCACCGCAGATTTTAAGACTACAGTTAATTGCAACAGCGTGGCCAGCCATGTAAACAAAATTCGAAAAAGAATTGAAATAATACCTGAAGATATATATATATATATATATATATATGACTTCCCTCGTAAGGTAAGGCGCTATCAAGGATGAATGTAGTACTTCTTCAATAAATAGAGGTTCAGTCATCAGGTCTACCACTGGGTAGAACCCTAGAAAAATTAAGGTGAAAAGCCCGATACCTTTTACGGGTACTGACAAGAATACATTCAGATTTCCTTAGTGGTATGGACGTGAACCCAATGGCGACGATTAGGAAATACGTAGGAGATGTGTGATGGTGTATTACACAATGTAAGACGGTTAGAGTCTACATAAAATCAATATTTTATATCCAATCCCTAGGGGAGAAACACAAACGAACTTTGTATACCTTTTACAAAGGAC
Source organism: Pinus albicaulis (assembly GCA_034641835.2). NCBI lineage: Eukaryota > Viridiplantae > Streptophyta > Pinopsida > Pinales > Pinaceae > Pinus > Pinus albicaulis. Next base: position 130,071,645 of record CM076572.1, on the reverse strand, counting down.
TCCCATTAAAAATCAATGGATGCGTATATGGTTGATGTGAATATAATTTTGGAAAAAATAAAAAGCACCATAAAACATATAATTGTATGTACATCGTAGACAATCCTTTTTGGAGAAAGATAGAGTTGGAGTTATTCATTAAGTCAAAGGGGGGAATAAGATCGATATATATGAAAATAGATATATATGACATATGGCTATATAAATTTAGAATGGAAAAAAAAATAAAAATTATTATGATGGGGAGTGAATAGAAGAGACGTTACAAATGGTATCAGAGCTTATGTTACATAACACTGGGCTACTGTTATTGTTCTCACTGTTGTTATGTGCTCATTGTAATTGTTATTCATAAATTTTTTTATTACTGATCTGTGTTGTTTAGTGTACAGTGTGGTGCTGAGACAAACAATTTCAATAGCTGGAAAGGATGAAATTTATGTTGATCTGCATGATGAAGAGAATACACCCGATCCCAACGCTCCAGTGATGGATATGTTGCATAGTTTGCAACGAGAAATGGCTCAGCTAAGAAGCCAAAATGGCAGGTTGTCATTAGCTAGTGAGAAGCAGGAAAGGCTCATCAGAGAACTAACTCCACGGAAGAGCCAAGAAGGTGAAGGTTCCAGAAAGAGGAAGAATGATTAGTCTGAGGAAGATGATGCTGTTAGGCATCAGTATAAGCAGAAAAAGGAATTACAATGAGAATTTCGAAAGATAAAACCTCCCTCCTATGATGGGGAGAAGGACGAAGATGCTGAAACCTGGTTATTGAACATGATTAAATACTTTCAAGTCTATGAATATGAAAGTAATCTGAAAGCTGGATTGGATGTTTACCAGCTGCAAGGTAAGGCTACCTTGTGGTGGTTGGAGATGAAAATGGTTGACGCCATTGATGAAAAGACAGTTACTTGGGAAGATTTCCAGGTGAAGTTCAAAAACCGCTATTTAAATGAACAGTACTATGATGATAAATCAAAGGAATTTCATGAACTTAGATTGGGACAGCTCACAATTGATGATTTTGTCACCAAGGTTACAAATCTGCTAAGATATGTCCCTTATATTAGGGAAGAGAAGGCAAAGGTGCAAAGGTTTCTGAACTGTTTGCCTGCTGTGTACAAAGAGAAGATCGAGTTTGATAACCCAAAAAATATGGACGAGGCAGTAAGAAAAGCTAGATTATGCTATCAACAGTTCAAAGGCAAAACTGAACATGGAAAAAGCTGGGTAAACAAGGGTGAGTTCAAAGGAAAGAAACAAAAACCATCTTATTTGAAGAATTTTGGCAGGGATCATCAGCGAAAGAAATTTAATAAACCCAAATAAAGTCAAACTCCTTAGTCATAAGTGGCTTCTAAACAAATAGATGGAGACAATAAGAAAGAGGGCACAGTTAAAATGAGGGAACCTTTGAAATGTTGGGGATGTGGAGAACCCCATCTGTTGAGGGATTGTCCCCACCGAAACATTCAGAGGATAATGAGGGAGCGAGAAGCTACCACAGTAAATGACATAGCACGCAATATACCCACCATCAGTGCAGCCTTGGAGAACCGGAAAGCAGAACACCAAGCTACCATGGTTGAAATGGAGGGTAAGATTTCTGACCAATCTGTTACTGTTTTGATTGATCTGCGTGCTTCTTCGAGTTACATTAGGCCAAAAATTGTAGAAAAATGCAACCTCAAAACTGAAAAATTTCAGCAGTCTTGGTTGGTCCACCTAGCCACCGGAACCAAGAGGAAGGTAACACATAAATTACCTCAAACAAGAATCAAATTAAATGGTTTTCATACATAAGTCAATTTAAACATTCTGCCCTTAGGTTCATATGACTTACTGATAGGAATGGACTGGCTAGAAAAGAGAAAAGCTATGATGAAGTGTTGGGATAAAACTCTGCATTGCATAGATGAAGATGGGAAACCTTTTATCCTCAAAGGAAAACCAAAACCCATTTCTGTAAGACAAATATCAGCGCTACAATTAAAAAGAAAAGCTAGGAAAGGATATCAAGTTTATGCAATACATGTGGAAGAAATAGAACAGAAAACTAAAGAAGATCTGTTGGATGCTTTGCCAGTAGTGAGGGAGTTTAAAGAAGTTTTTCCACATGAAATCCCTCATCTTCCCCCCAAAAGAGAGAATGACTTTTCAATCAATTTGGTGCCGGGAGAAACACCTGTTTTCCGAGCCCCTTATCAAATGAGTCCCCCTGAACTCATGGAACTGAAAATGCAATTGTAAGAATTTTTAGATAAGGGTTATATCAGACCGAGTGTCTCTCCTTGGGGAGCACCGATGTTGTTCGTGAAAAAGAAAGATGGAACCTTTAGGATGTGCATTGATTATCGTCAACTGAATAAGTTGACCAATAAAAACAGATACCCCTTGCCCAGAATTGATGATATTTTTGACCAAGTGAGAGGGGCTTCAGCTTTTTCGAAGATTGACTTAAGGACTGGTTATCACCAGCTCAGAAATAAAGAAGAAGACATCAGCAAAACAACCTTTCGAAATAGGTATGGTCAGTACGAATTTGTAGTCCTACCTTTTGGTTTGACAAATGCCCCTGCCACCTTTATGTGCTTAATGAATAGTGTGTTAAACAAGTATTTGGATAAGTTTGTGCTTGTGTTCATAGACGATATTTTAGTTTACTCAAAAAGTGAGGAAGAACACAAAGAGCACTTGAGAATAGTGTTGCAAACTCTAAAATAAAACCAGTTATATGCCAAGTTCAGCAAATGTGAATTTTATAAGGAAAAGATCCAGTACTTAGGTCATATTACTTCTGAACAAGGTTTGGCCTTTGACCCTGAAAAGATAAAGGCTATTAAAGAATGGCCTGTACCAACTTATGTTTCAGCAGTGAGATCATTCATGGGGATTGCAGGGTATTATCGCAGATTTGTGGAAAGATTTTGTGCCATATCATATCCCATAACATCACTACAAAGGAATGGTGTAAAATTTGAGTGGACTTAAAAATGCCAAAAAAATTTTGACCAATTAAAACTCAAACTCACTACAGCCCCTATACTGAAGATTGCAGATCCTGATAAAGAATTTGTTGTGTGTACAGATGCTTGTAGAGAGTGGTTGGGGGTAGTTCTTTTGCAAGAAAATTTAGTGATTGCATATGAGTCTCGGAAACGGAAGACACATGAACAAAACTATAGTGCCTATGATTTGGAGTTAGCTTCTCCTATTCATGCCTTGAAGATGTGGAGACACTATCTTATTGGAAAGAAATTTACATTGATGACGGATCACATTAGTCTTAAATATTTCTTTTCCCAAACAGATTTGCATGCTAGAGAGACAAGATGGATGTCTTTTCTAAGTGAATTTGATATGGACATAAAACATATCAGGGGGAAAGAAAATAAAATTGCTGATGCATTGAGCAGAAATTCTTGCCAAAATATAAATAGCATTGGAAGTAGGTTCCAGGTTGATGTAGAAGATTTAGTGAAAAAGGCAGCAGACCAGGATCCAAATTATGAAACACTATTGGGGAAACTACTAAAGAAGGAGAAGGCTGATTACACTCAAAACCAAAAAGGGCTGATCTGCTACAAAAATAGATTATATATCCCCAATGTGGAGTCCTTGAAAGCGGAGATTCTAGATGGATATCACAAACAGCCATATGCAGGGCATCCTAGATATCAGAAAATGTTAACAGCTTTGAAAAAGAAGTTGTTTTGGCCAGAAATGAAAAGAGATGTTGTAGAATATTTAGCAAGATGCATGGAGTGTCAACTAGTTAAAGTTGAGCATCAACATCCTGTTGGTCTTTTAAACCCTTTACCAATTGCAGAATGGAAATGGGACACAGTTTCTATAGATTTTATAACAGGGCTACCCAAGACTAAATACCAACACGATTTAGTGATGGTAGTAGTAGACACTTTAAAAAAATTTGCACACTTTATACCTGTAAAGTCTACTTTTGGGACAGCCCAAGTAGTAGATGTATTCCTAAAAGAGATAGTGAGATTACATGGGGTCCCAAAGGTGATTGTTTCAGACAGAGATGCTAAGTTCACAGCAGCTTTCTGGAAAGGGCTATTTGGAGGTATGGGCACTAAGTTGAATTTTAGTACTGCCTATCATCCTCACACCGACGAGAAAATCGAGAGAACAAACGAGATTTTGGAGGATATGCTAAGAATTTATGTGATGGATAGGCCATCAAAATGGGAAGACTACTTGCATTTAGTTGAATTTTCCTATAATAACAACTACCAATCCTCTATCAAAATGAGTCCGTTTGAGGCACTCTATGGAAGGAAATGTCCTACACCTTTGAATTGGAGTCAACCTGAAGATAAACTAATGTTGGGACCTGATGCTTTACAAGAGATGGAAAGAGTTGTTAAACAAATACAACGAAACATCAAGATAGCACAAGATCACCAGAAAAACTATGCTGATAAGAAAAGGACACATCGATAATTCAAAGTGGGGGAGCATGTGTACTTGCGTATTAAGCCCAAAAAGAGCACACTTTATGCTGGAAGTTGTGCAAAACTGGCACCTAGATATTGTGGTCCTTTTAAAGTATTAGAAAGGGTGGTACCAGTGGCTTACAAACTGGCCTTACCACCCCATGTTAGAGTGCATAATGTGTTTCATGTTTTATTATTAAAAATATATGCACATGATTCTTCTCACATTGTTGATTAGAATGTGGTACAGGTGGAACCATAAGAGGAGTTCCTTCCAGAACCGCTTCAAATATTGGAGCGAGAAGAAATTGAATTGAGGAATCAAACGGTAGCAAGAGTAAAGGTGTAGTGGAAGCAATTTACTGCTGAAGAAGCTACCTGGGAAATAGAAGCTGAAATGATGAAAAAATATCCATTTTTGTTTGAAAAAAAAAAGGAACTCTAGAAATTAGATATTAACACCGAGGACGGTGTTTTCTTTCAGAGGAGGAATATGTAACACCCCTAGTTTATGTTTTCTTCTAAGGATAGACATTTGAACTTTAATCCTAAGGGGAATGGTCCCCAAAGGGATAAGTACTCTATGGATGTAATTAATTATTTTATTCTGGAAATTAAATAAAAAAAACTGTGTAGATTGACCTATGAGAATTTTGAGATCACTTGCTAAATCCAAGAGGTTGGATAGACGAAAATAATTCCCCAAAAATCTTTCAAAAATCCTTGAAGGAATTTCCAAATTAGATTTTCAGGAAAATCTAGTTTCCCCAATGATGTGGAGAGTAGTTTGGAAGAGATAAGAAAAGCTGGGAAAAGCAGAAAGAAACTTTAAAAGTCCCTAAATAGGGAATCCTAGGCTACCAGGAATAAAAGCATCCTGATATTCTGGACGCAGAATTAGAAATAGGCTTTGGGGGAGAAAAAGCTTAAATAAGCTATTCCTGAACAGATTAGAGGTTGATCTGTATGGGAGAGGATCTCAGCTAGGGGGTGAGTTCTGGAGAGAAAGGAACTCTAAGGTTGGGAGGACTGGTCTTCTACAAAATTGGTATGCTTATAAATTTTATGAATGATTCAAATATAGTGTTGGAAAGGTTTTGTAGTTACACTGTCTTTATTGAAAAAAAAACAAAGTTGAGATCCTTTGTGTGCTTACATTTAACATAAATAAAATAGAAGTAAATCTTCTAATTTCTGTATAGTAGTAAGAACGGTATCTTGGGAATCCCATCTACCAGAATCTCTAAACCCGGTGTGGGTTTAAATCTGGAGATACCATCATTATTCCCAAGAATGAACATAGTGTACCTTTAATCTGCTTCTACAATGCCTAGTTATATGTATAGTAAAAATAAATGTGTTGACGTCAATTAATTTCTATTTTAAATCTGAAGTTGAGTACACATATATACAAGAATGAAATTCTGAAGTGAGACAAATCTATTTAAAATTAAATTGTACATGCAACCAATATGGAATATTCAGTGGGAAAAATGAGGAAATATGTAAGTTAGTAGAAGTAAGCTAATATGAAAACCTGTCAGCGAAACTTCTTTTATTAAACCAGTATTAGAAGAATGTATCATAAACCCCCAATTTACTTGGCCATCTTTATGATTCCATTCAATAGAATTGAAAAAAAAAGTTAACATGTTGCATAAACGAAATCTTAAATACGGAGTTAGATGCGAATAATAAATTTTGCAAGTAATAGAAGTATTATGTTGTTTGACAAACTAGACTATAGAGTACATTTTTAATAGCCAAATTGAGAAGTGCAATATATACACAGTCAAAATTATGATAAACAGTGGAATTGTAGGAAGCAATTTAGTTAAATAAAACCATAACTAGTAAAGTGAATTTATTCACCTCGATTAAGATTTTCAAAGTTACCCTGTTGGAGAGAGATTTAAAAGTAACGGCAGATTATTATTTTTTATAAAACTACCAGGAATAGAATTAAACATCACAGGCATTGTCAAAAAAATTCGTAAAGGGAAGATTTGAGGGAACGATACAATTACAGGGTTTCTCTAATAAAAATCACAATACAATCATTATATGTATTCTAGTAGCGAGGGCTTGTCTTTAGTTTCAAAATTTTAATGCGAGTCAAACAAAAGGGGGAAAATACACCTATAAGTACGTACATATATGTCAAATGTAACAATGGAAACAAAGAAATTTGAAAGAGCCGATTATTGTATCGGTCATACATGTCGACTAACACACTGTATAAGTCAATGATGGGACGACGCCATAGACGGAGGCCTTTCACACCATGTCGTCAATCGACAGAACAAATACCTTTCCATGCAATGAATACAAGACACTATATTCTGAACTATGGAAACCATAAAACAATGTATTCGTAGGGAAATCGAATGAGTATCAAACATAAGTCTGATGGTTAAAATAAATTATAAAACTGGAAGATGTATCATCAACCTGACAAATCCATAGTGAAGGGATTCATGTAAGTAGCACGCTCTCTCATCTAATGAACACAAAAGGAATAAAAACTATGAGAATTAAGCAATATCACTGGCAGGCACATAGCCATTAAATTTGGTGTGCCCTGAACAAGCTAAATCGAGTACAAAGAGAACTGATATTAGACATGTGTCTGACTCAAAATTAATTATATAAGAAATTTTAAGGCGTTAACCCTTATGGGAAATTAGGGAGCCACGCTATAAATCCATAGCCAGAGATAATGATGCCATTCCATAACAAGATGTTCAGCATCAAGAGGTCTCGGAAAATCGAAAAAAATTTACCCACCTGAATACAGAAGTACGACTAAGTTAACCAAATAGAATGGTAGGATTCCCTGAACAAGTTAACACATCAGGAAATGAGAACCTCACCTGAAAGAAAAGTAAGAAAATCTGGTTACTAAACAGAAATATAGTGCTTAGATAGTTCGTCATTTCCAAGATCAGTCGTAGGTTCTTACCTGGGCATCGAATTTGGAGTAACGATTTTACCTGCAATAGAAAAAAAAAATTTACTTCAAGTATCAGGGCGAGAATACCAAATATGGTACAGGAAGAAAAAAATTATGGTGATAGAACTAGATAGGGTACCGAGTGTATACATATATTCCCCATACGCTGGTTGCAGATCGAGGTTAGTTTGGCACAGAAACCTGCTATAAAAAAATTCCATTTCCCTTAATATACAATTAGTCTCTACTATAAACTATATATAGTATACATAAATTTATAGCACTTGATAACCTCGCAGGAAAGTGCATGGAGTTAGGAATTTTTTTCCAACATTCACGAATGTGTAACCTTATAAATTACTTTATATAATTCCACACTAAGCATTTAAATATCCATCATCATGACTTAGATAAATATTTAGTAAAAATTATAGTGAGTTACACAACCATTAATTTTTCTTATTGTAGCATATTAACTTAAATTTCCTGCTATAACTATGCATCGATCCCATGATCATTTTAACTCAATTAGTACATCGCCTAACATCACATCATGGAATAATTTAACATCACGAAAACAACACAATGAACAATCACATCATTAGACACTGATATACCGTGGAAACCCCGTAGAGTGAAAACCAGCAAACGTTTAATTTTATTATTAAACGCTAGTGAGGGTTGTCACCCCTCACTCAATGGTTATAAGGGAGTCCATCCCTTGACCATTGCCATAAAATTTACATAGAAAAATAATATTAAACAAAACATAACTAGCTATAAGCTATTACAATCATCATGATACCATTTACCTAGGAATCATCAATCTCTGTCTTTGTAGTCAAACTATTTCCTTCAGGGGATCATCGTGCAATTGGAACTACTAAACCTGCATGGACTAACAACTCCTTCTCTTCCACAATGTTAAACTTGAAAATTCCTTTCCTCAAGTAATCCTTCTTTCTTTCCATTACTATTGTCAGCGCACTTGATATCACGATTAGATAAAATATTAATAAGCCAATAATCAATCTCTATTTGTGACACTTCAACAAATATTTGTATGCATGTATAAAACATCACCACATTCACATTAGTTTCCTTATTTAACATCATTTCACATGCATTAGTAACAAATAATTCACTATCAAGAATCCTATTTCTAACAAACACTAACAAAATCTTGCATGCACTTTCATATTATTTCTAAAAGAGAGCTAACATACTATATAATAATATTTTTCATGCAAATGCATATCAATATTTCAAGATAACTATCCCAACAAGCAATTTCTCTTTTTGCCTACTCTTATGTTTTCTTTTCAAAATGGATTAATGCAATAGATATTATACTTATGCTTGTGAATACATGTTCTTTTCCAAAAACATATATTCCACCCAAGATCTATTCATAATGGTTATTATGTATAATAATGCCAACTCTATTTCAAACAAAGTTAACATACAAGTTATATTAGGAATTTGGCTTCTGTGATCCATAAAATATATGTAAAAAAAAATTCGGTGAAAATCACATAGGATACAAGTTATAGTTTTGTGCATGCAATAACATATCTTGTTCTTCCTGCATGTAAAACATATATTTCTTTCCAAAAGAAACTAAATAAATATTTCATGGAAAAATAAACACATTTCTTTTCCAAGGGTCAAATGCATACCACTTATTATTTCATGCATGCAAAGTGACATTTCCCTCTCATCCAAAAGATATAACCATTAACTATGAATAATATTCTCCCAAAATAAAGCTAATACCATAGCTAATCCCTTTAGGTTTGCAAAATACATATTATTTTTCTCAAAAGAGGGCTAACACAATAAATATTATGTGATTTTGTTTTCATTTTCTCTAGAAATCTAATACTCAAAACTATATTTTCCCCATGCATACAAGCATATATGTTTCTCTAATAATCTTACATAATAAAGCATGTGATTACCCTTTTTACTGTTCAAGAATGTCATGCAATAATGCATACAAGGATATATTTTTCTCTTCTATTCATTTTAAAGAGTTTTAACATAATAATTATTTCCTTTCATATAATTATGTAATATTCCAATTCAGAAAAATTAGGCTCAGTAGGGAATATCTTAAGATATTCCACTATGGAATCAAATCAATATGGAATTACACCAATAGATCTAAACCAGACATAGATTGGTAGGGCATTTACTGGATGCATCACCTTCACAAGGAAGGGTGAAATCCAAAGGCTTCATGGCCCATTCCAGACTCTGTCTATAAAAGAATGGTGAAACACAGAAAGTGTGGGAATTACACACTCCTATTAGAGTTTTTTTCTCTTAGGAACATTAGATCTACAGATCTAAACAACGGATCCAAAAGAGAAGCAAAAACCAACTAAGGAAGAAGCGAGAAATTCCACTCTTAGGAAAATCTGCAATAGGCTCAAATAGGACGTTGTATAAGCAAGCCAATGTTAAAATAACACAAAATATGGCTAGGTTCCCTTATTTTAGGCTATGTGGGACCTCCAAGCAGAGTTTCAGCAAAAATAAATGAGTTTAGAGTGTTTAAACAGATCTCCGACAATCAACACTAGCTGAAAATTATCTAAAGGAGAGAGCTGGTAAATAGAGAAACCCTCCTTCAAGAATTGTGCAGTTTCTACTGGAAGACACTGGAAATCAGCCATTAGACTCATTTTATAGTATGGCATCAATAAATCATATCTATAATCAAGTTCCTTTGTAGAAGCATTGGATTTACTTGAAGTAAGAGCAAGAATCCTTCAGAAATAATAGCAGAAACAATTGGAAAAGCTGTAAAAATACTTGCCAGCATTTTATATGAGAAGATTCAGCTGTTGTAGGTTAATATTAAAATCTACAAATTATATATGGCTAAAGCATCAGATCCATACCAGATGTGGAACTACTCAGCCTTCTTAACAAGATCCCTTTGAGGTTTTATCAAAATAATGCATAAATAAGTCTAGATGTAGCTTTTAATACAATGAAATTTTTATTGCAAATAAATTCAATCATTATAGAATCATGGCCCATATGCAAAAAAAATATTTTCAAATAATATGGTTACTTATCTCTTGATTCATGCTTGGAATACTCTCTTCCTCTTCCTTGGCTCCATTCTCCATGTATTCTCCCCTTCCCCTCTTCTATTTCCCTCATAGTCTTATAATAATTAGAATTAATAGAATGGAATAGATTTTATAAATCATAAAATTATTCCAAATTTTTTCTAAATTATAAAATTATTCCATCTTTTCTAAATTATAAAAGCATTACAGCTTTTCTAAATCATAAAAGTATTCCATCTTTTTTCTAAATCATAAAATAATTCCATATTTTCTAAATCATAAAAGCGTTCTAGCTTTTCTAACTCACAAAAGCAATCCATAAATCTCGCATGCTTTTATTTTTAAAGCTATATTGGTTTTTTCCTTGTGAGCAAAATATCACTTATCCATACTTTTTCCCAATCTATTACTCATTATTTCTAAAACTCATAAAATATACCAACTTGGAAATATAATTGATTTCCATAGAAGAATTTAAATTATTCTAAATAAAATAATTAAGAAATAATTCTTCCAATATTCTTATAATTAAGAATTACAATAATATTATTCATGTAATATCAATATAATAATTAATAATATTTAATAATTTAATAGCCCTCATTTTATGAGAGTTTTTACGGTGGCTTACGCGAGGGATATTACAAACTCCCTCCCTTAAAGAGAACATCATCCTCGATGTTCTTTTCTTGTTGGAAAATTAACCTTTAATTTTCATTACCAATTATTTTGGAAATGTTAAATAATACTTAAGTCATAATACTTTCACAAAAACTCAAGGAGCACTTAGCCCTTTAATCATCAAAATGATAAGAAAAACTCTATCAAGTGCACGTTGTATTTTATTTAGGAGTTACACTAGTCTTTCTTTCCCACTAATGTTGTTTGAAATTATTTTCTTTCTCTCCCACAATAATTTCAATCAAATTCAAACTCATGGTATTTATCTCCAACCATTTCCTTTGAAAATTACTATCTTTCTCTCCCACAATAATTTCATTCAAATTCAAACTCATGGCATTAATCTCTGGCCATGTTCCTCTAATATGTCAGGAATTTAAAGCTAAATAAATCATTATTTTATCTAACATGATTTATTTTAGTCACCTATATATTTCAATTAATTTCCTCTATGCATGCATATAGATCATTCATTTATGACATGCTCATTTGCTCATAAAAAACACAACCTATTTCATCGAAATTTTTGCTAAGGTAATTTAATATATCATGCATGCAAAACTATAACACATGCAACAACTTCGAGACATGAAATTTATAGTCTATTGTAGCATCCAACATCTTTAGATAATTTTGAGCATAGACATAATTTCATTTAACCGTAGTTAATCTTTGGAAATTATTGAGGAACCAAGCATATTCCACCCAATCGTGAACTATCTCCAATATTTACCCAACGAGTTAAGATCTACTTGCCACTAGAATCAACAACCTCATTGATTCCTTGGTGACTTCTTCCTAGCAGATTTTTAGCAGTGTCCTGCTTTAAGGTCTGCCAACCTTTTTTCCTAGGCCTTTTTGTTTTATATTCTTTGAAAAAGATACTCTTCTTTTTCTTTAAAGCATGCCTTTCTCTCCCGCTATGCTTTATTTTACCCCACTTAGTATTTATCTCCAACTAAGCCATTAACATAATCTTTCTCTCCCATTATGTTAATATTTCCTCTTTATTATTTTCTCCTACGGTTTTTTAGGAGGCTTTTAAGGAAGGTGCATGTTGAGCTTAACCACCAATATCTTTTCATAAGCTAGCTGGAAATCTTCTAAAACTCTAGAGTTATCTCCTGAACACCCCAACCAAAGTATTCATTAACTCAATAATAAAATAATATATTACCTCATTACATCAGTCCCATCATAGCTTCTATAGCCATTGAATCCAATAAAAATTCAATGTATAAAAGTAGTCAATGTCTAAAAATCCACTGTAATTTACATAATTTTCCATTGCATATTACCATTAAAGCAAAGGAATATTTATATAGACCACGAATCTATACTTGACCCACATCATGGGGCCCACAATTTGTCAAAGCACATTGATAACAATTCATCGCATGTAATATAGGTGGTATACATTCCAAATTTCCACCTAATAATAATCATGCAACTTAGGAAAAAACATTAACATATCTCGCATACCATAGCATTATACTTTATTTAATGTCTCACCTTAGAAACCATCAATATTGTAGAGAACTAACAGTCCCATAGAACACTAGGACACGAAATGTGATTTATTTTTCTTTCCCTACCATTAGCTTGCAACCATGTAAGCGACAACCATTGAGTAATTTTGGGAAAATAATTTTCAATCATGCAATCTACAACCACTGTATACTTTTATAAAATAGTGTGCAAGAATGAAACATACAACCAATTAAACATTCCAACAAATAGTTTGCAAGCATGCAATCTACATCCATCTTGGAATTATAAAAAAAATTTCAAGCATGCAATCTATGGTCAATGAGACATCCTACCAAATAGCTGGCAAGCATACAATCTACAGCCATTGAGGGACTAGTTAGCGAACATGAAATAAATTTCAATAAATATGTTTAAAATATCAAAGAGATAGTTAAACTATAATTTATAGTATAACATGAATCATATTCATATCATCAATGGTAAAATTTATGCCAACAACACAACCAACAATCCCTATAGGAGTGTCTAATCAGAAAAATCGACCAAATTATGGATCCAAGTCTAAAAATAATTTTTTCTTGGAATCAACATGAGGGTTACATGACCTCAAGGTATGAATACCCATTTATGTTAAGATGAATCATATGCAATTATTTAAAACAACAAAACTGTGGATCACAATTACCACTTTTTGTCGAACACATGGAATGCAAACTTTCCTCTACAACTCTAAATGAAGAAAGAGAACCCATAATTATGCTACTATGATTTTTTTTCCTTGACTTTCACTTCAGTATGTGAGTTCTACTTCATTCATTGCATATTTTGAACAACTAAAGAGTTTCGTATATATATATATATATATATATATATATATATATATATATATATTAAACATTCCATTGTCCTCTTCAGGGTCAACCCCAACTTCTAAATTATTTATTTATCACACCAACCATACATATATTCATTCTTTATAGGCAGTGGATGGTAACTTTAGCCCTGTTTTTCCACTTTTTTTCTTACGCACCATAATCATTTTTCTAATATTATGCATGCAAAGGTTGGTAATCAGACTGCACTATAACCGGTCAGTGCTCGGGATGGATCATAGGTACAATAGAGGTTTTATTTTCTTTTATCCACATCCATATTCAAATTTCATGAGCACAACTTTTAAATAAACATTATAACTATCTACTCTTTCATGCTGTCATTAATCATGCGACATGCATCTCATGTTAATTGTAGTATACTAGAAGTTTAATTAAAATCATACCTGAGATGATGCCCAATAGCATCATACCTCTACTTCCTTTTTTCATAATGATTCCCAAAAGGCGCCAGTGTTGCAACCTTTTGCTCTGATACCATTTGTAACATACCCCGATAACCTCGTAGGAAAGTGCATGGAGCTAGGAATTTTTTTCCAACATTCACGAATGTGTAACCTTATAAATTACTTTATATAATTCCACATTAACCATTTAAATATCCATCATCATTACTTAGAGAAATATTTAGTAAAAATTATAGTGAGTTACACAACCATTAATTTTCCTTATTGTAGTGTATTAACTTAACTTTCCTGCTATAACTATGCATCGATCCCATGATCATTTTAACTCAATTAGTACATCGCCTAACATCACATCATGGAATAATTTAACATCACGAAAACAATACAATTAACAATCACATCATTAGACACCGATATACCCTGGAAACCCCGTAGGGTGAAAACCAACAAACGTTTAATTTTATTATTAAACGCTCGTGAGGGTTGTCACCCCTCACTCAATGGTTATAAGGGATTCCATCCCTTGACCATTGCCATAAAATTTACATAGAAAAAAAATCTTAAACGAAACATAACTAGCTATAAGCTATTACAATCATCATGATACCATTTACCTAGGAATCATCAATCTCTGTCTTTGTAGTCAGACTATTTCCTTCAGCGGATCATCGTGCAATTGGAACTACTAAACCTGCATGGACTAACAACTCCTTATCTTCCACAATGTTAAACTTGAAAATTCCTTTTCTCAAGTAATCCTTCTTTCTTTCCATTACTGTTGTCAACACACTTGATATCACGATTAGATAAAATATTAATAAACCAATAATCAATCTCTATTTGTGACACTTCAACAAATATTTGTATGCATGTATAAAACATCACCACATTCACATTAGTTTCCTTATTTAACATCATTTCACATGCATTAGTAACAAATAAATCACTATCAAGCATCCTCTTTCTAACAAACACTAACAAAATCTTGCATGCACTTTCATATTATTTCCAAAAGAGAGCTAACATACTATATAATAATATTTTGCATGCAAATGCATAACAAGATTTCAAGATAACTATCCCAACAAGCAATTTCTCTTTTTGCCTACTCTTATGTTTTCTTTTCAAAATGGATTAATGCAATAGATTTTATAATTATGCATGTGAATACATGTTCTTTTCCAAAAAAATCTTTTCCACCCAAGATCTATTCATAATGGTTATTATGTATAACAATGCCAACTCTATTTCAAACAAAGTTAACATACAAGTTATAGTTTTGTGCATGCAATAACATATCTTGTTCTTCCTGCATGTAAAACATATATTTCTTTCCAAATGAAACTAAATAAATATTTCATGGAAAAATAAACACATTTCTTTTCCAAGGGTCAAACGCATACCACTTATTATTTCATGCATGCAAAGTGACATTTCCCTCTCATCCAAAAGATATAACCAATAAATATGCATAATATTCTCCCAAGATAAAGCTAATACCATAGCTAATCCCTTTAGGTTGGAAAAATACATATTATTTTGCCCAAAAGAGGGCTAACACAATAAATATTATGTGATTTCATCTTCATTTTCTCTAGAAATCTAATACTCAAAACTATATTTTTCCCATGCATACAAGCATATATGTTTCTCTAAATAATCTTACATAATAAAGCATGTGATTACCCTGTTTCCTCTTCAAGAATCTGATGCAATAATGCATACAAGGATATATTTTTTTCTTCTATTCATTTTAAAGAGTTTTAATATAATAATTATTTCCTTGCATATAATTATGTAATATTCCAATTCGGAAAAATTAGGCTCAGTAGGGAATATCTTAAGATATTACACAATGGAATCACAAAAATATGAAATTAAACCAATAGATCTAAACCAGAGATAGACTGGTAGGGCATTTACTGGATGCATCACCTTCACAAGGAAGGGTGAAATCCAGAGGCTTCCTGGCCCATTCCAGACTCTGTCTATAGAAGAATGGTGAAGCATAACAGGTGTGGGAATAACACACTCCTCTTAGATTTTTTTTCTCTTAGGAACCTTATATCTACAGATCTAAACAACAGATCCAAAAGAGAAGCAGAAACCAACTAAGGAAGAAGCGGGAAATTCCACTCTTAGGAACATCTGCAATAGGCTCAACGAGGACACTGTATAAGAAATCCAGTGTGAAAATAATGTAGAATAGGGCTGGTTTCCATTATTTTAGGTTGTGTGGGAACTCCAAGCAGAGTTTCAGCAAAAATAAATGAGTTTAGAGGGTTTAAACAGATCTCCCACAATCAGCACTAGCTGAAAATTATCTAAAGGAGAGAGCTGGTAAATAGAGAAACCCTCCTTCAGGAATTGTGCAGTTTCTGCTGGAAGACACTGGAAATCAGCCATTAGACTCATGTTATAGTATGGCATCAATAAATCATATCTATAATCAAGATCCTTTGTAGAAGCATTGGATTTACTTGAAGCAAGAACAAGAATCCTTCAGAAATAATAGTAGAAACAATTAGAAAAGTTGTAGAAAGACTTGACAGAATTTTATATGAGAATTTGCAGCTGTTGTAGGTTAATATTCAGATCTACAACTGATATATGGCTGAAGCATCAGATCCATACCAAATCTGGAACTACTCAGCCTTCTTAACAAGATCCCCTTGGGGTTTTATCAAAATAATGCATAAATAAGTCTAGATGTAGCTTTTAATACAATGAAATTTTTATTGCAAATGAATTCAATCATTATAGAATCATGGCCCATATGCAAACAAAAATATTTTCAAAGAATATGGTTACTTATCTCTTGATTCATGCTTGGATTACTCTCTTCGTCTTCCTTGGCTCCATTCTCCATGTATTCTCCCCTTCCCCTCTTCTATTTCCCTCATAGTCTTATAATAATTAGAATTAATAGAATGGAATAGATTTTATAAATCATAAAAGTATTCCAACTTTTTTCTAAATTATAAAATAATTACATCTTTTCTAAATCATAAAAGCATTCTAGCTTTTCTAAATCATAAAAGTATTCCTGCTTTTTTCTACATCATAAAATAATTCCATATTTTCTAAATCATAAAAGCATTATAGCTTTTATAACTCACAAAAGCAATCCATAAATCTCTCATGCTTTTATTTTTAAAGCTATATTTGTTTTTTCCTTGTGAGAAAAATATCACTTATCCATACTTTTTCCCAATCTATTACTCATTATTTCTAAAACTAAACTATTACTCATTATTTCTCAAACTCATAAAATATACCAACTTGGAAATATAATTGATTTCCATAAAAGAATTTAAATTATTCTAAATAAAATACTTAAGAAATAATTCTTCCAATATTCTTATAATTAAGAATTACAAGAATATTTTTCATGTAATATCAATATAATAATTAATAATATTTAATATTTTAATAGCCCTCATTTTATGAGAGTTTTTACGGTGGCTTACGCGAGGGATATTACATAAGGTTATAAACATTAATAAGGTATCTGATTTCTATATAAATTATGTATAATGTAATGAGAGAAATTGGAAAGCGCTGATTATTATATTGGTCATACTTGTCGACTAACACACCGTATAAGTCAATGATGGGACGACACCATAGACGGAAGCCTTTCACACCATCTCGTCAATCGACAAAACAAATACATTTCCATGCAATGAATACAAGACATTATATTCTTAAATATGAAAACCATAAAACAACATATTCGTAGGGAAATCGAATGAGTATCAAACATAAGTCTAATGGTTAAAATAAATTATAAAACTGGAAGATGTATCATCAACCTGACAAATCCATAGTGAAGGGATTCGTGTAAGTAGCACGCCCTCTCATCTGATGAACACAAAACGAATATAAACGATGAGAATTAAGCAGTATCACCGGCAGGCGCATAGCCATTAAATTTGATGTGCCCTGAAAAAGCTAAATCAAGTACAAAGAGAACTGATAGTAGACATGTGTCTGAGTCGAAATTAATTATATAAGAAATTTTAAGGTGTTAACCCTTATGGGAAATTAGGGACCCACGCTATAAATCCATAGCTGGAGATAATGATGCCATTCCATAACAAGATGTTCAGCATCAAGAGGTCTTGGAAAATCGAAACAAATTTACCCACCTGAATACAGAAGTACGACTAAGTTAACCAGATAGAATGGTAGGAGTCCCTGAACGAGTTAACGCATCAGGAAATGAGAAACTCACCTGAAAGGAAAGTAAGAAAATCTGGTTACCAAACATAAATATAGCGCTTAGATAGTTCGTCATTCAAAGATCAATCGTAGGTTCTTACCTGGGCATCGAATTTGGAGTAATTATTTTACCTGCAATAGAAAAAAAAAAAAAACTTCAAGTATCAGGGCGAGAATACCAAATATGGTACAGGAAGAAAAAAAATATGGTGATAGAACTGGATAGGGTACCGAGTGTATACATATATTCCCCATACGCTGGATGCAGATCGAGGTTAGTTTGGTGCAGAACCCTGTTATAAAAAAAAAATCGAACGACGATCTTCATAGGCTACCTGTCAAAACGTAAAGGCGGGAACCAGTCGAAAATAAGCTTCCATGAAATCATAACTCCAAACGCACTGATGATAAACGCATAACAAGGATCATGTAAGAATTACCTATTTGAACAGAGACGGATCAATATCCGGAGAACGCAGCGACCCAAATCCAGGGACGAAGTATAGAAAATTGCGATGTCCCACTGCAGGTAGCGCCACTGAACGCGAAAAAAAATTCTCCGCAACACACCACGAGGAAGTAGGAAATGGCGGTATGAGTAGAAACCAAGATAACATACTCGCCGAGAGAAACCCTAGACGAATTATAACAATAAGAGCCGTCCATTTGTCGGAAGATGCCAAGGTGAATCACGAAGGACGCGAGAAATCTCTCGAATCAGCAACCCAAATATTCGTTGGAAAACAAATCCACGCCATCTTAAGTAGAGAGGTACTACCACCGCATATTTCAGTACTGCACTTAATTTCAATAGCGTGGTCAGCCATGTAAACAAAATTCGAAAAAGAATTGAAATAATACCTGAAGATATATATATGACTTCCCGCGTAAGGTAAGACGCTATCAAGGACGAATGTAGCACTTCTTCAATAAATAATGGCTAAGTCATTGCGTCTACCACTGGGTAGAACCCTAGAAGAATTAATTTGAAAAGCCCGATACCTTTTACGGGTACTAACAAGAATACATTCAGATTTCCTTAGTGGTATGAACGTGAACCCAATGGCGAAGATTAGGAAATACGTAGGAGATGTGTGATGGGGTATTACACAATGTACGACGGGTAGAGTCTACATCAAATCAATATTTTATATCCAATCCCTAGGGGAGAAAAACAAATGAACTCTGTATACCTTTTACAAAGGACTCCCATTAAAAATCAATGGATGCGTATATGGTTGATGTGAATAGAATTTTGGAAAAACTAAAAAGCACCATAAAACATATAATTGTATGTACATCGTATACATTTTTGGAGAAAGATAGAGTTGGAGTTAGTCATTAAGTCAAAGGGGGGAATAAGATCGATATATATGCAAATAGATATATATGACATATGGCTATATAAATTTAGAATGGAAAAAAAAAAAAAATTATTATGATGGGGAGTCAATAGAAGAGATGTTACAGATGGTATCAGAGCTTATGTTACATAACACTGGGTTTTTGTTGTTGTGCTCGCTGTTGTTATGTGCTCATTGTAATTTCTATTCATAATTTTTTTTTTTATTACTGATCTGTGTTGTTTAGTGTACAGTGTGGTGCTGAGACAAACAATTTCAATTGCTGGAAATGATGAAATTTATGTTGATCTACGTGATTAAGAGAATACACCCGATCCCAACGCTCCAGTGATGGCTATGTTGCATAGTTAGAAATGAGAAATGGCTTAGCTAAGAAGCCAAAATGACAGGTTGTCATTAGCCAGTGAGGAGCAGGAAAGGCTCATCAGAGAACTAACTTCACGGAACAGCCAAGAAGGTGAAGGTTTCGGAAAGAGGAAGACTGATGAGTCTGAGGAAGATGATGCTGTTAGGCATTAGTATAAGTAGAAAAAGGAATTACAAGGGGAATTTCGAAAGATCAAACCTCCCTCCTATGATTGGGAGAAGGAGGAAGATGTTGAAGCCTGGTTGTTGAACATGATTAAATACTTTCAAGTCTATGAATATGAAAGTAATCTGAAAGCTAGATTGGTTGTTTACAAGCTGCAAGGTAAGGCTACCTTGTGGTGGGAGGAGACGAAAATGGTTCATGACATTGATGAAAATATAGTTAGTTGGGAATATTTCCAGGTGAAGTTCAAAAACCGTTATTTAAATGAACAGTACTATGATGATAAAGCAAAGGAATTTCATGAACTTAGATTGGGATAGCTCACAATTGATGAGTTTGTCACCAAGTTTACAAATCTGCTGAGATATGTCCCTTATATTAGGGAAGAGAAGGAAAAGGTGCAAAGGTTTCTGAACCGTTTTCCTGCTGTGTACAAAGAGAAGATCGAGTTTGATAAGCCAAAAACTATGGACGAGGCAATAAGAAAAGCTAGATTATGCTATCAGCAGTTCAAAGGAAAAAATGAACATGGAAAAAGCTGGGTAAACAAGGGTGAGTTCAAAGGAAAGAAACAAAAACCATCTTATTTGAAGAATTTTGGCAGGGATGATCAGCGAAAGAAATTTAATAAACCCAAATAAAGTCAAACTTCTTAGTCATAAGTGGCTTCTAAACAAATAGATGGAGACAATAAGAAAGAGGGCACAGTTAAAATGAGGGAACCTTTGAAATGTTGGGGATGTGGAGAACCCCATCTGTTGAGGGATTGTCCCCACCGAAACATTCAGATGATAATGAGGGAGTGAGAATCTACCACAGTAAATGACATAGCACGCAATATACCCACCATCAGTGTAGCCTTGGAGAACCGACAAGCAGAACACCAAGCTACCATGGTTGAAATGGAGGGTAATATTTCTGACCAATCTGTTACTGTTTTGACTGATCCAGGTGCTTCTTTAAGTTACATTAGTCCAAAAATTATAGAAAAATGCAACCTCAAAACTGAAAAATTTCAGCAGCCTTGGTTGGTCCAGCTAGCCACTGGAACCAAGAGGAAGGTAACACATAAATTACCTCAAACAGCAATCAAATTAAATGATTTTCATACAGAAGTCAATTTAAACATTCTTCCCTTAGGTTCATATGACGTACTGATAGGAATGGACTGGCTGGAAAAGAGAAAAGCTATGATGAACTATTGGGATAAAACTCTGCATTGCATAGATGAAGATGGGAAACCTTTTATCCTCAAAGGAAAAACAAAACCCATTTTTGTAAGACAAATATCAGCGCTACAATTAAAAAGAACAACTAGGAAAGGATATCAAGTTTATTCAGTACATGTGGAAGAAATAGAACAGAAAACTGAAGAGAATCTGTTGGATGCTTTGCCAGTAGTGAGGGAGTTTAAAGAAGTTTTTCTAGATGAAATCCCTCATCTTCCCACCAAAAGAGAGGTTGACTTTTCAATCGATTTGGTGCCGGGAGCAACACTTGTTTCCCGAGCCCCTTATTGAATGAGTCCCCCTGAACTCATGGAACTGAAAATGCAATTGCAAGAATTGTTAGATAAAGGTTATATCAAACCGAGTGTGTCTCCTTGGGGAGCACCAGTGCTGTTCGTGAAAAAGAAAGATGGAACCTTTAGGATGTGCATTGATTATCGTCAACTGAATAAGTTGACTATTAAAAACAGATACCCCTTGGCCAAAATTGATGATATTTTTGACCAAGTGAGAGGGGCTTCAGTTTTTTCGAAGATTGACTTAAGGACTGGTTGTTACCAACTCAGAATTAAAGAAGAAGACATCAGCAAAACAACCTTTCGAACCAGGTATGGTCACTACGAATTTGCAGTCCTACCTTTTGGTTTGAAAAATGCCCCTGCAACCTTTATGTGCTTAATGAATAGTGTGTTAAACAAGTATTTGGATAATTTTGTGCTTGTGTTCATAGACGATATTTTAGTTTACTTGAAAAGTGAGGAAGAACACAAAGAGCACTTGAGAATAGTGTTGCAAACTTTGAAAGAAAACCAGTTATATCCCAAGTTCAGCAAATGTGAATTTTATAAGGACAAGATCCAGTACTTAGGTCATATTATTTCTGAACAAGGGTTGGTTTTTGACCCTGAAAGATAAAATCTATTAAAGAATGGCCTGTACCAACTAATGTTTCAGCAGTGAGATCATTCATGGGGATTGCAGGGTATTATCGCAGATTTGTGTAAAGATTTTCTGCCATAGCATATCCCATAACATCACTACAAAGGAAGGGTGTCAAATTTGAGTGGACTGAAAAATGCCAAAACAATTTTGACCAATTAAAACTCAAACTCACTACAACCCCTATACTAAAGATTGCAGATTTTGATAAAGAATTTGTTGTGTGTACAGATTCTTGTAGAGAGGGGTTGGGAGGAGTTCTTTTGCAGGAAAATTCAATGATTGCATATGAGTCTCGGAAACTGAAGACACATGAACAAAACTATAGTGCCTATGATTTGGATTTAGCTGTTGTTATTCATGCCTTGAAGATGTGGTGACACTATCTTCTTGGAAAGAAATTTACATTGATGACGGATCACATTAGTCTTAAATATTTCTTTTCCCAAACAAATTTGAATGCTAGACATGCCAGATGGTTGTCTTTTCTAAGTGAATTTGATATGGACATAAAACATATCAGGGGGAAAGAAAATAAAATTGTTGATGCATTGAGCAGAAATGCTTGTCAAAATATAAATAGCATTGGAAGTAGTGCCTAGGTTGATGTAGAAGATTTAGTGAAAAAGGCAGCAGACCAGGATCCAAATTATGAAACACTATTGGGGAAACTAGTAAAGAAGGAGAAGGTTGATTACACTCAAAACCAAAAAGGGCTGATCTACTACAAAAATAGATTATATATCCCCAATGTGGAGTCCTTGAAAAGAGAGATTCTAGATGAATATCACAAACAACCATATGCAGGGCATCCTGGATATCATAAAATGTTAACAGCTTTGAAAAATAAGTTGTTTTGGCCAGGAATGAAAAGAGATGTTGCAGAATATTTAGCAAGATGCATGGAGTGTCAACTAGTTAAAGTTGAGCATCAGCATCCTGCTGGTCTATTAAACCCTTTACCAATTGCAGAATGGAAATGGGACACAGTTTATATATATTTTATAACAGGGCTACCCAAGACTAAATACCAACACGATTCAGTGATGGTAGTAGTAGACACTTTAACAAAAGCTACACACTTTATACCTGTAAAGTCTACTTTTGGGACAGCCCAAGTAGCAGATGTATTCCTAAAAGAGATAGTGAGATTACATGGGGTCCCAAAGGTGATTGTTTCAGACAGAGATGCTAAGTTCACAACATCTTTTTGGAAAGGGCTATTTGCAGGTATGGGCACTAAGTTGAATTTTAGTACTACCTATCATCCTCAGACCGACGGGCAAACCGAGAGAACAAACCAGATTTTGGAAGATATGCTAAGAATGTATGTGATGGATAGGCCATCAAAATGCGAATACTACTTGCATTTAGTTGAATTTTCCTATAATAACAGCTACCAATCCTCTATCAAAATGAGTCCGTTTGAGGCACTCTATGGAAGGAAATGTCATACTCCTTTGAACTGGAGTCAACCTAAAGATAAACTAATGTTGGGACCCTATGCTTTACAAGAGATGGAAAGAGTTGTTAAACAAATACAACGAAACATCAAGACAGCACAAGATCGCCAGAAAAACTATGATGATAAGAAAAGGACACATCAAGAATTCAATGTGGGGGAGCATGTGTACTTGCGTATTAAGCCCAAAAGAGCACACTTTATGCTAGAAGTTGTGCAAAACTGGCTCCTAGATATTGTGGTCCTTTTGAAGTATTAGAAAGGGTGGGACCAGTGGCTTACAAAATGGCCTTACCACCCCATGTTAGAGTGCATAATGTGTTTCATGTTTCATTATTAAAAAGATATGTACATGATGCTTCTCACATTGTTGATTGGAATGTGGTATAGGTCGAACCAGAAGGGGAGTTCCTTCGAGAACCGCTTCAAATATTGGAGCGGGAAGAAATTGAATTGAGGAATCGAATGGTAGCAAGAGTAAAGGTGCAGTGGAAGCACTTTACCGTTGAATAAGCTACCTAGGAAAGAGAAGCTGAAATGATGGAAAAATATCAATTTTTGTTTGAAAAAAAAAAGGAACTCTAGAAATTAGATATTAACACCGAGGACGGTGTTTGATTTCAGAGGGGGAATATGTAACACCCCTAGTTTATGTTTTCTTTTAAGGATAGACATTTGAACTTTAATCCTATGGGGAGTGGACACCAAAGGGATAAGTACTCTATGGATGTAATTAATTATTTTATTCTGGAAATTAAATAAAACAATACTGTGCAGATTGAACTATGAGAATTTTGAGATCACTTGCTAAATCCAAGAGGTTGGATAGAGGCAAATAATTCCCCAAAAATATTTCAAAAATCCTTTAGAAAATTTCCAAATTAGATTTTGAGGAAAATGTAGTTTCCCCAATGATGTGGAGAGTAGTTGGGAAGAGGTAAGAAAAGCTGGAAAAAGCAGAAAACATCTTTAAAAGCCCCTAAATAGGGAAGCCTAGGTTAACAGCAAGAAAAACATCCTGATATTCTGGACGCAGAATTAGAAATAGGCTTTGTGGGAGCAAAAGCTTAAATAAGCTATTCCTGAACAGATTAGAGGTTGATCTGTATGGGAGAGGATCTCAGCTAGGGGGTGAGTTCTGGAGAGAAAGGAACTCTAAGGTTGGGAGGACTGGTCTTCTGCAAAATTTTTATGCTTATAAATGTTATGAATGATTCAAATATAGTGTTGGAAAGGTTTTGTAGTTACACTGTCTTTATTGAAAAAAAAAAAATAAAGCTAAGATCTGTTGTGTGCTTACATTTAATAGAAATAAAATAGAATTAAATCTTCTAATTTCTGTATAGTAGTAAGAACAGTATCTTGGGAATCCCATCTACCAGAATCTCTAAACCCGGTGTGGGTTTAAATCTAGAGATACCATCATTATTCCCAAGAATGAACCTAGTGTAACTTTAATCTGCTTCTACAATGCCTAGTTATATGTACAGTAAAAATAAATGTGTTGATGTCAATTAATTTCTATTTTAAATCTGAAGGTGAGTACACAGATATACAAGAATGAAATTCTGAAGTGAGACAAATCTATTTAAAATTAAATTGTACATGCAACCAAAATGGAATATTCAGTGGGAAAAATGAGGAAATATGTAAGTTAGTACAAGTAAGCTAATATGCAAACCTGACAGGGAGACTCCTTTTATTAAACCAGTATTAGAAGAATGTATCATAAACCCCCGATTTACTTGGCCATCTTTATGATTCCATTCAATAGAATTGAAAAAAAAAATTAACATGTTGCATAAATGAAATCTTAAATACAGAGTTAGATGCGAATAAGAAATTTTGCAGGTAATAGAAGTATTATGCTGGTTGACAAACTAGACTATAGAGTACATTTTTAATAGCCAAACTGAGAAGTGCAATATATACATAGTCGAAATTATGATAAAAAGTGGAATTGTAGGAAGCAATTTAGTTAAATAGAACCATAACTAGTAAAGTGAATTTATTCACCTGGATTAAGATTTTCAAAGTTACCCTGTTGGAGAGAGATTTAAAAGTAACGACAGATTATTTTTTTTTATAACACTACCAGGAACAGAATTAAACATCACAGGCATTGTCAAACAAATTCGTAAAGGGAAGATTTGAGGGAACGATACAATTACAGGCTTGCTCTAATAAAAATCACAATACAATCGTTATCTGTATTCTAGTAGCAAGGGCTTGTCTTTAGTTTCAAAATTTTAATGCAAGTCAAACAAAAGGGGGAAAATAAACCTATAAGTACATACATATATGTCGAATGTAACAATGGAAACAGAGAAACTGGAAAGATCTGATTATTTTATCAGTCATACATGTCGACTAACACACCGTATAAGTCAATGATGGGACGACGCCATAGACGGAGGCCTTTCACACCATCTCGTCAATCGACAGAACAAATACATTTCCATGCAATGAATACAGGACACTATATTCTTAACTATGGAAACCATAAAACAACATATTCGTAGGGAAATCGAATGAGTATGAAACATAAGTCTTTGGTTAAAATAAATTATAAAACTGGAAGATGTATCGTCAACCTGACAAATCCATAGTGAAGGGATTCGTGTAAGTAGCACGCCCTCTCATCTTATCAACACAAAAGGAATATAAACTATGAGAATTAAGCAGTATCACCGGCAAGCACATAGCCATTAAATTTGGTGTGCCCTGAACAAGCTAAATCGAGTACAAAGAGAATTGATAGTAGACATGTGTCTGAGTCGAAATTAATTATATAAGAAATTTTAAGGCGTTAACCCTTATGGGAAATTAGGGAGCCACGCTATAAATCCATAGCTAGAGATAACGATGCCATTCCATAACAAGATGTTCAGCATCAATAGGTCTCCTAAAATCGAAACAAATTTACCCACCTAAATACAGAAGTACGACTAAGTTAACCAGATAGAATGGTAGGAGTCTCTGAACGAGTTAACGCATCAAGAAATGAGAACCTCACCTGAAAGGAAAGTAAGAAAATCTGGTTACTAAACAGAAATATAGCACTTAGATAGTTTGTCATTCCGAGATCAATCGTAGGTTCTTACCTAGGCATCAAATTTGGAGTAACGATTTTACCTGCAATAGAAAAAAAAAATTTAATTTCAAGTATCAGGGCGAGATTACCAAATATGGTATAGGAAGAAAAAAAATATGGTGATAGAACTGGATAGGGTACCGAGTGTATACATATATTCCTTATACGGCGGGTCTCCGAGGTTATTTTGGCGCACATCCATTTTGTTATAAAAAAAATCAAACGACGATCCTCATAGGCTACATCCAAAATGGAAAGGCGGGAACCGGTCGCAAAATAAGCTTCCATGAAATCATAACTCCGCAACACACCACGAGGAAGTAGGAAATGACGGTATGAGTAGAAACCAAGATAATATACTCTCCGAGAGAAACCCCAAATGAATTGAAACAATAATAGTCGTCCATCTGACGGGAGATGCCAAGGTGAATCACGAAGCACGCGGTAAATCTCTCGAACCAGCAACCCAAATATTCGTTGGAAAACAAATCCATGCTATCTTAAGTAGAGAGGTACTACCACCGTAGATTTTAGTACTACACTTAATTGCAACAGCGTGGCTAGCCATGTAAACAAAATTCGAAAAAGAATTGAAATAATACCTGAAGATATATATATGACTTCCCTCATAAGGTAAGAACCTATCAAGGACGAACTTAGTACTTCTTCAATAAATAGAGGTTCAGTCATCGCGTCTACCACTGGGTAGAACCCTAGAAAAATTACGGTGAAAAGCCCGATACCTTTTACGGGTACTGACAAGAATACATTCAGATTTCCTTAGTGGTATGGATGTGAACCCAATGGCGACGATTAGGAAATACGTAGGAGATGTGTGATGGGGTATTACACAATGTACGACGGGTAGAGTCTGCATAAAATAAATATGTTATATCCAATCCCTAGGGGAGAAAAACAAACGAACTTTGTATACCTTTTACAAAGGACTCCCATTAAAAATCAGTGGATGCATATATGGTTGATGTGAATAGAATTTTGGAAAAACTAAAAAGCACCATAAAACATATAATTGTATGTACATCGTATACAATCCTTTTTGGAGAAAGATAGAGTTGGAGTTAGTCATTAAGTCAAAGGGGGGAATCAAATCGATATATATGCAAATAGATATATATGACATATGGCTATATAAATTTAGAATGGAAAAAAAAAAATTATGATGATGGGGAGTGAATAGAAGAGACGTTACAAATAGATACGTAACATACCTAAATACTATTGACAATGAGAAATATTATAGTATATACATGAATTATATACATAATGAGGTTGTAGTATAAGAGGATTATATCTAACGTAAACTAGGTATCTTGTCCTAATAGACACTATACCTCAGGTCGGTTCCTCAAAGTTTTGTCCAACTCTGTCTAACTCTAATAGGTCAATATGCCCTTTCTCTAACTTCCCAGTTAGCAATCTTTATAGACTTTCCAGCATCTATTATTATAAAATTTCAGCATCTATGTATAGATGTATACATATACGTGTACATCTATCTATATTCATTTAACCTTCTTTGCTTCAACTACTTTTACAACAATTTATATTGAAGGTGGATAGATGCTCCTTTCCAGTATTTTCAATATGATTTCACTCTTCTTTTTCACATATACTTTTATAACACATAAGTATATTTTCAATAGGACTCTTTCCACTATATTATTGTTATAATTATTCAGCATATTTTTAATTCTGGTGTATCTGAAACTTTTCCCTTGGAAATATAAGATATAGATCATTTTTCTGAAATCAAGTGGAAGTAAGGAAACCAAGTTGATATTTTATACTCCCTAATTTCAGATCCTCATACTTACTTGGGAGCTAATTTCTGGTTTCATATATTTAAACTTCCATGTAATAAAACAGTTTAAAGTCCTAGTTCTATAAGTCTTGTCATTGTAGTACTACTCTTAGACTGAAACCAATACTTCTATAACAGGTTTAGTTGTTTTCTACATGTTGTTCTTAGTTACAGTTTTATCAAAGTTTTTTGTTTGTACAACATATCAACTAAGTTTTCTTTTAAAGGGCAACAAGCTACAACTTGAATTTTTCTATTGATTAGACATTTAGATGATCTATCATCACTAACTTTATTACCGCAGGGTACTTATCCCTAGAACTAAACCATTGGTCCCTGCTATTAACATACTGGATTTTCAGCTATTAGATCTATTTTTTAATTGCATGAGATACTAAACAAACATTCAATCTAAAATTTACATAAGAATTTATAACATAACCATTCATAAAACCTGGATATACTTAATACATACTTACATTAATCTCCAAATTTATGCATGCATACCGATACTATGACCAGTCCTCCCAACCTTAGAGTTCGTCTATCTTCAGAACTCACCCCTGAGCTGAGATCCTCCAAGAACAGAATAACCTCAATCTGTTATAGAGCAGCATATTTAAGCTTTTCTCTCTCCAAAGCCTGTTTCCAATTCTGCGTCCAGAATTTTAGGATGTTTTTATTCCTGTTTGCCTAGGCTTCCCTTATTTAGGGACTTTAAAGTTGCTTTCTGCTTTTCCATCTTTTCCAGCTTTTTACCTCTTCCCAACTACTTTCCTCATCATTGGGGAATTTAGATTTTTCCTCAAAAATCTAAATTAGAAATAATTTCTTTCAAGGATTTTTGAAAGATTTTGGGGAAAATCTTAACCTCTTTCCATAACCTCATGGATTAGGAAAGTGATCTCAAAATATCCTTTGGTCATAGTGCACACATAAACCTTTTATTTATTTTTCATAAATAAATAATTAACTACATCCACCCAATAATTATCCATCGGGGTCCGCTCCCCTTTGGACTTAAGTTCAAATGTCTAATTTGAAAAGCATAGAACTTGGGGGTGTTACATATTCCCCCTCTAAAAAAAACACCGTCCTCGGTGTTAATAACTAACTACTATAGTTCATTTTGAAAATAAATATGGATGCTTTTCCATCATCTCAGCTTCTCTTTTCCATGTAGCTTCTTCAGCAGTAAAGTGCTCCCACTGCACCTTTACTCTAGCTACTGTTCGATTTCGCAATTCAATTTCTTCCCACTCCAAGATTTGAAGCGGCTCTGGAAGGAATTCCTCTTCTGGTTCCACTTGGATCACATTCCAAACAATAATGTGAGAAGTATCATGTAAAATTTTTTTTCCAATAAGGATACATGAAACACATCATGAAATTTAATATGCAAGGGTAAGGCCAGTTTATAAGCCACTAGTTCCCCGCTTTCCAACACCTTCCTCGGTGTTACACTTTAACGTTGATTTTTCAACTTTGATGAAGATTTCTTCTTCGTCCTTGCTCAGTTTCCAGCAGAGTACTCTCATGCTTCCACTCTACTTACTGATGCCTTATGCGGTTGATTTTCTTCCTACTTCTTTGCAAGAAGTCTGTCTGGAAAATCTTTTATTCTGTTTTCTCTGTCCACAATTCATACCAATTTATGTAAGTAATATCAGATACATATAATTTATAATCCACCACAACATTATGAATTTCAATAATTTCAAGAAATTCAGTTATTAGTCAAACCCTTCAGGTTCATAATAGTTTAGTGCACTTTTAGTACACTACTTATCCTTTCTTGTTTTTTTTTTCAGTGAGTTCGGCTTTTCTTGATTTTTCCAGGTGATTTATCTGCATTTACTTTCACCTTTTTGTCCTTGTTTCCAGAGTGTACCATTTCCTATTACACGCTTGGCTAAACAAATTTACAACTTTTCATTAGTATTTATGAATGAAAGAAAACAATTGTATCTTATTCATGGTTATGTTTACCCTTTCTCAGTTGATCGCTGTACTTCCAGTACCTTCTCATTGTTTTCTTTTGTTAGCCAATCAATTTAATTAGTAATAACCAGACTCGTTAACAATGTCTATAATTCAACTCCTTCTTCACACATGAAATTTTTTTCCTCTAACTCCTTTTATGAAATTCATATTCCTACTGACAATTTCTTTAAAGTGTGCAATAATGTACAAATTTATGCTGCACTATTCCATTTTTTTTCCATGACTAAATTTGGATCTTATGGGTTTCCCCAACACCCAAAGCCAAATACAGCTCATCCACTTTTTCCCAGTTTGTAGCTGTATGATTTCACATTAAGTTTGTAGCTGTATGATTTCACATTATTACCTTGTCTTTGAATTTAATACTCAGGGAAATTAAATCTAATAAATTTACATCAGCATAATTTTATAGTGTGAGTACATATTTATTTTATAATGATATATGTAATCCATTACTATAATTGGTTACATTCCCAAGAATACATCAAAATGAATTTAGCACAATTTCCCCTTTTTAAAGAATCACCAGAAATTGTACATTTACTTTTAATTGTATATTCAAGCTTTACTAATTCCAATGATGATGCACCAATTATATCTATATATGAATTTCACTAATCATTAGCAATCAACCCATGGTTTATATAAACAACACATGGTTTCTAACAAAGACCATTTCCAACCTAAAACCATGGTTCACTTGATAAATTGAGGAAATTAATTTCTCTCCATTGGATTTTTTTTTTTTTTTTTTTAAATCCATGCATGCTAATTTTCATAACTATTTTCCCATGGATTTAAAAAAAACAATTGTTAGGTTTCCAATTCTACCTTAGATAACTCACCAGGGAAATTTTTGATTTATCCCCTTAGTAATTCATTCAATGTAATGAGTCCAAATTTCCCTAGTTAATATGAAATGTTGCACAATTACTAAACCAACTATTTAAACTGTAGTTATAATTCGTATTTAAGCTTACCACTTCATTATTTTCCATGTTCATGAACTAAAATATGCTTATTACCAAATACTTTAGTCATGACTTAATTTTACATGACTTGAAAATCATCCTGGTAACTTTACCAAATATTAACATCCAATTTTTCCCTTTTTACACTTAATCTACCACAAAAAAGTTCTTACTCCTTTAACCATAATTACGGTAATAATATTCCAGCCATATGGTTAAATATGGAATTCCACTTTACTTATAAACTTTTAAGGTGAATTCACTTTCAATTTTCCCTAGTGAATTAGTCCTTCTCCCTTCATCTTGTGGGTATAAAGTTTTTCTCATCTCGTCCCTTTGAAATATCGTAGGATTACACTTTCATTTAATTTTTCTACTTACATTTTATTGTTTTTAAATCTCATTAGTCACACTTGAATATAATTGTATTACAAGTCTTCTAATACACCAATATTGATGCCCTTAATATAGGCTTTACTTTTATCACCACTTTTTATATATATATATATATTCTCCCCAATACAAAGTCATAAACATATTTTTGTTTAATAATATATATGTCATTTTTAATAATCCTTACCAATAGATAATGGTTCTAACTGTCAACATTTTCCTCTTTGACTAATATCTATTATTTTAAATTTATACCATCACCATACATATGCTTAATTAAATGAATCCCCTTCACTTGAATTAAGTTCCTTTTTAAATTTTAGACTCATTTTATCATATACCTTGATCATTTGCCACCTACATAATTTAATTATGTTTACAAGGTAATGTTGATATTAAATTAGAGTTTATTCCCTTTTATCTTTGTAGATGTGCTACATGGACTACGTATACCCTATCCTATATGCACCCCTCATCATGGCAGTTAACGTATTCAATTAAAATATCTACTCCCATTAAAGGTTGAGAGTACACCATGAATTCCTGGTTTCTCTAAATGAATATAATATTCTTTTACCATAGCTTGTTGGAAAACGATAATATTAAATTTACTCATCCAGAAATGTCTCGAGCCACACATCGTTCCTTTGGAGGGGATTTCCCATAACTCTGCGTATTAAGGTTCATATAAATTTTTTTTTTTTTTTTAATACTTCTAATTAATTCCTCTCTTATTTTAAAAGTTTACACACACGTTGATGTATCCAAGATATATATATATATATAATTCTGTGTGAAATGTTTTCCAAAAAAAAAAAAAAAAAACAAAAACTTTATATCTTTTAACACCGATATACATAATGCACCTCATCTATACTTATTTCCTTATAATATTAGGCATAGCAAACATTGATCTTCACACTTTGGATTTCGCTCAATGAACTTAAGTCAACGCGCATTATGGTTATTGTGTTTAATTTAGCAATGGTGAAGCGTTTCATAACTATTCGCGTTGCACTTATCAATTATGACATTGCACATGACTTTTTCCAATTGAAACGCACTTATGTTATGCATTCAACCCTTGTATTGTTTTGTAAATGCTTTTGCCAACACGGCTCCCTTGGATTTATAAAGATTTCAGAAATCTTATGCATTGTACTGCTAATAATTTACATGGCAATCAGATTTGAGAATTTCGTCCCGGTTCCCAACTTATTAATTGTTCATCAGTTGTTTTTCCATTATACTTTAAATTTGTTACTGTTCTCGAGGATATAGGTATAACTAACAGGTAGATTAGAATACCCCTAATATATAATTACTATACATATATATGATATACCTGCAAGAGTAAAGTCAAATGATAGACCCCTAATTAATTATATAAGTTGTTAAATTATACCTAATTATAAACAACCCCTATATTAGAGTATTTGCAATATATACTGATTTAGAATATCAGTAATTAGGTATATATATTAATACTGGTTACTAATTAGATATCCTCTCTTATATAATTAGGTATAATATAGAACCCCTATACTTATAATACCTATATAGACATTATTAAGAAATATTAATATATATATTTCTATAGGTCTAATGTTATGATATATATGCAAATAGTTATAAATATATTAGGTTATATTTATAATAATACCTAATTAGAGGTTATATTGATTACTAATTAGACGTTATACCAATATAATTAGAGTTATATAATTTACTAATATTAGGATAAATACATATATACAATATCGATTATGATTGGGATCCTCTTAGATTATATTATTCATAAGTATATTATTACCTAATTGGTATGAAGCCATGTTTCTAATATGTTATAAGGTATATAGAATATTACAGGGTATACTATCTCAGAAGTTATTACCACAATAGGAATTTATATAAGTAATAATACTATCTTATAATTATTATGGCTATTATATTCATTAATTATGGTATGCTTAATTATACTAGAGTTATTATATTAATTAATATTACTAGGTATAAGTAATATATATGCCTAATTATAATATATGTTTTAATTATTAGTATAGCATAATTATATTCTGATTGAATGTTGTATCCATAAAACTGAATATATATATTTGATAGTTAACGTATTTAAATTTATATATATATTAGTCCCCACTTAATATCTAATTTTATTGGGGACTAATTACATTTAGATTTGGATTAGGAAATATGTACAAAAATTTATTATGATGGGGAGTCAATGCTATTACTTTTGTTAGCACACTTGATATCACGATTAGATAAAATATTAATAAACCAATAATCAATCTATATTTCTGACACTTCAACAAATATTTGTATGCATGTATAAAACATCACCAATTTGACATGATTTAACATCATTTCACATGCATTAGTAACAAATAAATCACTATCAAGCATCCTCTTTTTAACAAACACTAACAAAATCTTGCATGCACTTTCATATTATTTCCAAAAGAGAGCTAACATACTATATAATAATATTTTGCATGCAAATGCATAACAAGATTTCAAGATAACTATCCCAACAAGAAATTTCTCTTTTTGCCTACTCTTATGTTTTCTTTTCAAAATGGATTAATGCAATAGATGTTATACTTATGCATGTGAATACATGTTCTTTTCCAAAACATATTTTCCACCCAAGATCTATTCATAATGGTTACTATGTATAACAATGCCAACTCTATTTCAAACAAAGTTAACATACAAGTTATAGTTTTGTGCATGCAATAACATATCTTGTTCTTCCTACATGTAAAACATATATTTCTTTCCAAAAGAAACTAAATAAATATTTCATGGAAAAATAAACACATTTCTTTTCCAAGGGTCAAACGCATACCACTTATCATTTCATGCATGCAAAGTGACATTTCCCTCTCATCCAGAAGATATAACCAATAACTATGCATAATATTCTCCCAAGATAAATCTAATACCATAGCTAATCCCTTTATGTTGGAAAAATACATATTATTTTTCCCAAAAGAGGGCTAACACAATAAATATTATGTGATTTCATCTTCGTTTTCTCTAGAAATCTAATACTCAAAAATATATTTTTCCCATGCATAAAAGCATATATGTTTCTCTAAATAATCTTACATAATAAAGCATGTGATTACCCTTTTTCCTCTCCAAGAATATAATCCAATAATGCATACAAGGATATATTTTTCTCTTCTATTCATTTTGAAGAGTTTTAACACAATAATTATTTCCTTGCATACATGTAAAGTTCCAAATGGGAAAAAATAGGCTCAGTAGGGAATATCCTAAGATATTCCACTATGGAATCACAACAATATGGAATTACAACAATAGATCTAAACCAGAGATAGACTGGCAGGGCATTTACTAGATGCATCACCTTCACAAGGAAGGGTGAAATCCAGAGGCTTCCTGGCCCGTTCCAGACTCTGTCTATAGAAGAATGGTGAAACACAGCAAGTGTGGGAATGACACACTCCTCTTAGATTTTTCTCATCTTAGGAACCTTAGATCTATAGATCTAAACAATGGATCCAAAAGATAAGTAAAAACCAACCATGGAAGAAGCGGGAAATTCCACTCTCAGGAAAATCTGCAATAGGCTCCAGAAGGACATTGTATAAGCAAGCCATTGTGAAAATAATGCAGAACAGGGCTAGGTTCCCTTATTTTAGGCTATTTCGGACCTCAAGCAAAGTTTCAGAAAAAATAAATGAGTTTAGAGGTTTTAACAGATCTCCCACAATCAACACTAGCTGAAAATCAGCTAAAGGAGAGAGTTGGTAAATAGAGAAACCGTCCTTTAGGAATTGCGCAGTTTCTGCTGGAAGACACTAGAAATCAGCCATTAGACTCATGTTATATTATGGCATCAAGAAATCAGATCTATAATCAAGTTCCTTTGTAGAAGCATTGGATTTACTTGAAGCAAGAGCAAGAATCCTTCAAAAATAATAGCAGAACACAATTGGAAAAGCTGCAGAAAGACTTGACAACATTTTATATGAGGAGCTTCAGCTGATGTAGGTTAATATTTAGATCTACAACTTATATATGGCTGAAACATCAGATCCATACCAGATCTAGAACTACTCAGCCTTCTAAACAAGATCCCCCTGGGGTTTTATCAAAATAATGCATAAATAAGTGTAGATCTAGCTTTTAATACACTGAAATTTTTATTGCAAATAAATTCAATCATTATAGAATCATGGCCCATATGAAAAAAAAAATATTTTCAAAGAATATGGTTACTTATCTCTTGATGCATGCTTGGAATACTCTCTTCCTCTTCCTTGGCTCCATTCTCCATGTATTCTCCCCTTCCCCTCTTCTATTTCCCTCATAGTCTTATAATAAATAGAATTAATAGAATGGAATAGATTTTATAAATCATAAAATTATTCCAACTTTTTTCTAAATCATAAAAGAATTCCATCTTCTCTAAATCATAAAAGCATTCCAGCTTTTCTAAATCATAAAAGAATTCCATCTTTTCTAAATCATAAAAGCATTCCAACTTTTCAAACTCACAAAAGCAATCCATAAATCTCTCATGCTTTTATTTTTAAAGATATATTTGTTTTTTTCCTTGTGAGCAAAATATCACTTATCCATACTTTTTCCAAATCTATTACTCATTATTTCTAAAACCAAACTATTACTCATTATTTCTAAAACTCATAAAATATACCAACTTGGAAATATAATTTATTTCCATAGAAGAATTTAAATTATTCTAAATAAAATAATTAAGAAATAATTCTTCCAATATTCTTATAATTAAGAATTACAAGAATATTCTTCATGTAATATCAATATAATAATTAATAATAATTAATTATTTAATAACCCTCATTTTATGAGAGTTTTTATGGTGGCTTATGCGAGGGATATTACAAACTCCCCCCCTTAAAGAGAACATCGTCCTCGATGTTCTT
Source organism: Pinus albicaulis (assembly GCA_034641835.2). Taxonomy (NCBI): domain Eukaryota; kingdom Viridiplantae; phylum Streptophyta; class Pinopsida; order Pinales; family Pinaceae; genus Pinus; species Pinus albicaulis. The sequence continues at coordinate 130,034,679 of CM076572.1, read as the reverse complement.
ATCTTGTTGGAGCATTAACCTTTAATTTTCATTTCCAATTATTTAGAAAATGTAAAATAATACTTAAGTCATAATGCTTTCACAAAAAATCAGGGAGCACTTAGCCCTTTAATAATCAAAATGATAAGAAAAACTTTATCAAGTGCACGTTGCATTTTATTTATGAGTTACACTAGTCTTTCTCTCCCACTAGAGTTTTTGAAAATTACTGTCTTTCTCTTCCACAATAATTTCAATCTAATTCAAACTCATGGTATTTATCTCCAACCATTTCCTTTGCAAATTACTGTCTTTCTCTCCCACAGTAATTTCATTCAAATTCAAACTCATGTCATTAATCTCCAGCCATGTTCCTCTCATATGTTAGGAATTTAAAGTTCAATAAATCATTATTTTATCTAACATGAGTTATTTCAGTCACCTATATATTTCAATTAATTTCCTCTATGCATGCATATAGATCAGTCATTTATGACATGTTCATTTGCTCATAAAAACACAACCTATTTCATCGAAATTGTTGCTAAGATAATTTAATATATCATGCATGCAAAAATATAGCACATGCAACAACTTTGAGACATGAAATTTACAGTCTATTGTAACATCCAACATCTTTAGATAATTTGAAAATTTGTAACATAACATAGACAAAATTTCATCTAACCTTAGTTAATTTCTGGGAATTATTGAGAAACTCAGCATATTCCACCCAACCATGAACTATCTCCAATATTTACCCACCGAGCTAAGATTTACTTGCCACTAGAATCAACAACCTCATTGATTCCTTGGTGATTTCTTCCCAGCAGATTTTTAGCAGCGTCCTGCTTTAAGGTCTGCCAACCTTTTTGCCTAGGCCTTTTTGTTTTATATTTTTAGAAAAAGATACTCTTCTTTTTCTTTAAAGCATGCCTTTCTCTCCCGCTATGCTTTATTTTACCCCACTTAGTATTTATCTCCAACTAAGTCATTAACATAATCTTTCTCTCCCATTATGTTAATATTTCCTCTTTATTATTTTCTCCTACGAATTTTTAGGAGACTTTCAGGGAAGGTCCATGTTGAACTTAACCACCAATAGTTTTTCATAAGCTAGCAAGAAATATTCTAAAACTCTAGAGTTATTTCCTGAATACCCCAACCAAAGTATTTATTAACTCAATAATAAAATAATATATTACCTCATTACATCAATCCCATCATAGCTTCTATAGCCATTGAATCCAATAAAAATTCAATGTATAAAAGTAGTCAATGTATAAAAATCCACTGTAATTTACATAATTGTCCATTGCATATTATCATTAAAGAAAGGGAATATTTATATAGACCACGAATCTATACTTGACCCACAACATGGGGCCCACAATTTGTCAAAGCACATTGATAAGAATTCATCGCATGTAATACAGGTGGTATACATTCCAAATTTCCACCTAATAATAATCATGCAACTTAGAAAAAAAACATTAACATATCTTGCATACCATAGCATTATACTTTATTTAAGGTCTCACCTTAGAAACCATCAATATTGTAGAGAACTAATAGTCCCATAAAACACTAGGACACAATATGTGATTTATTTTTCTTTCCCTACCATTATCTTGCAACCATGTAAGCGACAACCATTGAGTAATTTTGGGAAAATAATTTTCAATCATGCAATCTACAACCACTGTATACTTTTATAAAATAGTATCCAAGAATTAAATATACAACCAATTCAAAATTCCAACAAACAGTTTGCAAGCATGCAATCTACATCCATCTTGGAATTATAAAAAAAAATTCAAGCATGCAATCTATGGTCAATGAGACATCCTACTAAAATAGCTGGCAAGCATACAATCTACCACCATTGAGGGACTAGTTAGCGAACATGAAATAAATTTCAATAAATATGTTTAAACTATCATAGAGATAGTTAAACTATAATTTATAGTATAACATGAATCATATTCATATAATCAATGGTAAAATTTCTGCCAACAACACAACCAAAAATCCCTACAGGAGTGTCTAATCAGAAAAATCAACCAAATTATGGATCCAAGTCTAAAAATAATTTTTTCTTGGAATCAACATGAGGGTTACATGAACTCAAGATATGAATACCCATTTATGTTAAGATGAATCATATGCAATTATTTAAAACAACAAAACTGTGGATCTCAATTACCACTTTTTGTCGAACACATGGAATGCAAACTTTCCTCTACAACTCTAAATGAAGAAAGAGAACCCATAATTATGCTACTATGATTTTTTTTCCTTGACTTTAACTTCAGTATGTGAGTTCTACTTCAGTCATTGATTATTTTTAACAACTAAAGAGTTTTGTTCATATATATATATATATATATATATATATATATATATATATATATATATATATATATATATTCATATTCAAAATTCCATTGTCCTCTTCAAGGTCAACCCCAACTTCTAAATTATTTAGTTATCACACCAACCATACGTATATTCATTCTTTATAGGCAGTGGATGGTAACTTTAGCCATGTTTTTCCACTTTTTTTCTTATGCACCATAATCATTTTTCTAATATTATGCATGCAAAGGTTGGTAATTAGACTGCACTATAACCGATGAGTGCTCAGGATGGATCATAGGTACAATAGAGGTTTTACTGTCTTTTATCCACATCCATATTCAAATTTCATGAGCACAACTTTTAAAGAAACATTATAACTATCTACTCTTTCATGCAGTCATTAATCATGCGACATGCATCTCATGTTAATTGTAGTATACAAGTTTAATTAAAATCATACCTGAGATGATGCCCACTAGCATCATAACTCTACTTCCTTTTTGCATAACGATTCCCAAAATGCACCAGTGTTGCAACCTTTTGCTCTGATACCATTTGTAACGTCTCTTCTATTCACTCCCCATCATAATATTTTTTTTTTTTCCATTCTAAATTTATATAGCCATATGTCATATATATCTATTTGCATATATATCGATCTTATTCCCCCCTTTGACTTAATGACTAACTCCAAATCTATCTTTCTCCAAAAAGGATTGTATACGATGTACATACAATTATATGTTTTATGGTGCTTTTTAGTTTTTCCAAAATTCTATTCACATCAACCATATACGCATCCATTGATTTTTAATGGGAGTCCTTTGTAAAAGGTATACAAAGTTCGTTTGTTTTTCTCCCCTAGGGATTGGATATAAAATATATTGATTTTATGTAGACTCTACCTATCGTACATTGCGTAATACACCATCACACATCTCCTACGTATTTCCTAATGGTCGCCATTGGGTTCACGTCCATACCACTAAGGAAATCTGAATGCATTCTTTTCAGTACCCGTAAAAGGTATCGGCCTTTTCACCTTAATTTTTCTAGGCTTATACCCAGTGGTAGACGTGATGATTGAACCTCTATTTATTGAAGAAGTACTACGTTCATCCTTGATAGTGTCTTACCTTACGAGGGAAGTCATATATATATCTTCAGGTATTATTTCAATTCTTTTTCGAATTTTGTTTACATGGTTGGATACACTATTGCAATTAAGTGTAGTACTGAAATATGCGGTGGTAGTACCTCTCTACTTAAGATGGCATGGATTTGTTTTCCAACGAATATTTGGGTTGCTGGTTCGAGAGATTTCCCGCGTCCTTCGTGATTCACCTTGGCATCTCCCGACAGATTGATGGCTATTATTGTTTCAATTCGTCTAGGGTTTCTCTCGAAGAGTATATTATCTTGGTTTCTACTCATACCGCCATTTCCTACTTCCTCGTGGTGTGTTGTGGAGAATTTTTTTCGCGTTCGGTGGCACTACCCGCAGTGGGACACAACAATTTTCTATACTTCGTCCCTCGATTTGGGTCGCCGCGTTCTCCGGATATTGATCCGTCTCTGTTCAGACAGGTAATTCTTCCATGATCCTTGTTATGCATTTATCATCAGTGCGTTTGGAGTTATGATTTCATGGAAGCTTATTTTTTACTAGTTCCCGCCTTTGCGTTTTGACAGGTAGCCTATGAAGATCGTCGTTTGATTTTTTTTTTATAACAGGGTTCTGCACCAAACTAACCTCGATCTGCAACCAACGTATGGGGAATATATGTATACACTCGGTACCCTATCTAGTTCTATCACCATATTTTTTTTCTTCCTGTACCATATTTGGTATTCTCGCCCTGATACTTGAAGTAATTTTTTTTTTTTTTCTATTGCAGGTAAAATCGTTACTCCAAATTCGATGCCCAGGTAAGAACCTACGATTGATCTTGGAATGACGAACTATCTAAGAACTATACTTCTATTTAGTAACCAGATTTTCTTACTTTCCTTTCAAGTGAGGTTCTCATTTCCTGATGTGTTAACTCGTTCAGGGACTCCTACCATTCTATCTGGTTAACTTAGTCGTACTTCTATATTCAGGTGGGTAAATTTGTTTCGCTTTTCCGAGACCTCTTGATACTGAACATCTTGTCATAGAATGGCATCTTTATCTCTGGCTATGGATTGATAGTGTGGCTCCCTAATTTCCCATAAGGGTTAACGCCTTAAAATTTCTTATATAATTAATTTCGACTCAGACACATGTCTACTGTTAGTTCTCTTTGTACTTGATTTAGCTTGTTCAGGGCACACCAAATTTAATGGCTATGCGCCTGCCGGTGATACTGCTTAATTCTCATAGTTTATATTCCTTTTGTGTTCATCAGATGAGAGGGCGTGCTACTTACATGAATCCCTTCACTATGGATTTGTCAGGTTGACGATACATCTTCCTGTTTTATAATTTATTTTAACCATCAGACTTATGTTTGATACTCATTCGATTTCCCTATGAATATGTTGTTTTATGGTTTCCATAGTTAAGAATATAGTGTCCTGTATTCATTTCATGGAAATGTATTTGTTCTGTCGATTGACGAGATGGTGTGAAAGGCCTCCGTCTATGGCATCATCCCATCATTGACTTATACGGTGTGTTAGTCGACATGTATGACCGATACAATAATCGGCTCTTTCCAATTTCTCTGTTTCCATTGTTACATTTGACATATATGTATGTACTTATAGGTGTATTTTCCCCCTTTTGTTTGACTCGCATTAAAATTTTTAAACTAAAGACAAGCCCTCGCTACTACAATACATATAACGATTGTATTGTGATATTTTTTAGAACAACCCTGTAATTGTATCGTTCCCTCAAATATTCCCTTTACGAATTTTTTTGACAATGTCTGTGATGTTTAATTATGTTCCTGGTAGTTTTATAAAAAAATTAATCTGTCGTTACTTTTAAATCTCTCTCCAACATGGTAACTTTGAAAATCTTAATCCAGGTGAATAAATTCACTTTGCTAGTTATGGTTTTATTTAACTAAATTGCTTCCTACAATTCCACTATTTATCATAATTTCGACTGTGTATATATTGCACTTCTCAATTTGTCTACTAAAAATGTACTCTATAGTCTAGTTTTTCAACCAGCATAATACTTCTATTACCTGCAAAATTTCTTATTCGCATCTAACTCTGTATTTAATATTTCGTTTATGCAACATGTTAATTTTTTTTTTTCAATTCTATTGAATGGAATCATAAAGATGGCCAAGTAAATTGGGGGTTTATGATACATTCTTCTAATACTGGTTTAATAAAAGAATTTTCCCTGACAGGTTTGCATATTAGCTTACTTCTACTAACTTACATATTTCCTCATTTTTCCCACTGAATATTCCATTTTGGTTGCATGTACACTTTAATTTTAAATAGATTTGTCTCACTTCAGAATTTCATTCTTGTATATCTGTGTACTCACCTTCAGATTTAAAATATAAATTAATTAACATCAACACATTTATTTTTACTGTACATATAACTAGGCATTGTAGAAGCAGATTAAAGTTACACTAGGTTCATTCTTGGGAATAATGATGGTATCTCCAGATTTAAACCCACACCGGGTTTAGAGATTCTGGTAGATGGGATTCCCGAGATACCGTTCTTACTACTATACAGAAATTAGAAGATTTACTTCTATTTTATTTCTGTTAAATGTAAGCACACAATAGATCTCAACTTTGTTTTTTTTTTTTCAGTAAAGACAGTGTAACTACAAAACCTTTCCAACACTATATTTGAATCATTCATAAAATTTATAAGCATACCAACTTTACAGAAGACCAGTCCTCCCAACCTTAGAGTTCCTTTCTCTCCAGAACTCACCCCTTAGCTGAGATCCTCTCCCATACAGAGCAACCTCTAATCTGTTCAGGAATAGCTTATTTAAGCTTTTGCTCCCCCAAAGTCCGTTTCTAATTCTGCATCCAGAATATCAGGATGCTTTTCTTCCTGTTAGCCTAGGCTTCCATATTTAGGGACTTTTAAAGCTACTTTCTGCTTTTCCCAGTATTTCTTACCTCTTCCCAACTACTCTCCACATCATTGGGGAAACTAGATTTTCCTCAAAATCTAATTTGGAAATTCTTTCAAGGATTTTTGAAAGATTTTTGAGGAATTATTTGCCTCTATCCAACGTCTTGGATTTAGCGAGTGATCTACAAATTATCATAGGTCAATCTACACAGTATTGTTTTATTTAATTTCCAGAATAAAATAATTAATTACATCCATAGAGTACTTATCCCTTTGGGGTCCACTCCCCTTAGGATTAAAGGTCAAATGTCTATCCTTAAAAGAAAACATAAACTAGGGGTGTTACATATTCCCCCTCTGAAAGCAAACACCATCCTCGGTGTTAATATTTAATTTCTAGAGTTCCTTTTTTTTTTCAAACAAAAATGGATATTTTTCCATCATTTCAGCTTCTCTTTCCCAGGTAGCTTCTCCAGCAGTAAAGTGCTTCCACTACACCTTTACTCTTTCTACCGTTCGATTCCTCAATTAAATTTCTTCCCGCTCCAATATTTGAAGCGGTTCTGGAAGGAACTCCCCTTATGGTTCCACCTGTACCACATTCCAATGAACAATGTGAGAAGAATCATGTACATATCTTTTTAATAATGAAACATGAAACACATTATGCACTCTAACATGGGGTGGTAAGGCCAGTTTGTAAGCCACTGATCCCACCATTTCTAATACTTCAAAAGGACCACAATATCTAGGAGCCAGTTTTGCACAACTTCCAGCATAAAGTTTGCTATTTTTGGGCTTAATACACAAGTACACATGCTCCCCCACATTGAATTCTTGATGTGTCCTTTTCTTATCAGCATACTTTTTCTGGCGATCTTGTGTTGTCTTGATGTTTCATTGTATTTGTTTAACAACTCTTTCCATATCTTGTAAAGCATCAGGTCCCAACATTAGTTTATCTTCAGGTTGACTCCAGTTCAAAGGAGTACGACATTTCCTTCCATAGAGTGCCTCAAACGGACTCATTTTGATAGAGGATTGGTAGCTGTTATTATAGGAAAATTCAACTAAATGCAAGTAGTCTTCTCATTTTGATGGCCTACCCATCACATACATTCTTAGCATATCCTCCAAAATCTGGTTTGTTCTCTCGGTTTGCCCGTCGGTCTGAGGATGATAGGCAGTACTAAAATCCAACTTAGTGCCCATACCTCCAAATAGCCCTTTCCAAAAATTTGTTGTGAACTTAGCATCTCTGTCTGAAAAAATCACCTTTGGGACCCCATGTAATCTCACTATCTCTTTTAGGAATACATCTACTACTTGGGTTGTCCGAAAAGTAGACTTTACAGGTATAAAGTGTGAAGCTTTTGTTAAAGTGTCTACTACTACCATCTCTGAATCGTGTTGGTATTTAGTATTGGGTATCCCTGTTATAAAATATATAGAAACTGTGTCCCATTTCCATTCTGAAATTAGTAAAGGGTTTAAAAGACCAGCAGGATGTTGATGCTCAACTTTAACTAGTTGACACTCCATACATCTTGCTAAATATTCTGCAACATCTCTTTTCATTCCTGGCCAAAACAACTTCTTTTTCAAAGCTGTTAACATTTTCTGATATCCAGGATGCCCTGCTTATGGTTGTTTGTGATATTCATCTAGAATCTCTCTTTTCAAGGACTCCACATTGGGGATATATATTTGTTTTTGTAGCAGATCAACCCTTTTTGGTTTTGAGTGTAATCAACCTTCTCCTTCTTTAGTAGTTTCCCCAATAGTGTTTCATAAATTGGATCCTGGTCTGCTGCCTTTTTCACTAAATCTTCTACATCAACCTGGCCACTACTTCCAATGCTATTTATATTTTGACAAGCATTTCTGCTCAATGCATCAGCAATTTTATTTTCTTTCCCCCTGATATGTTTTATGTCCATATCAAATTCACTTAGAAAAGATAGCCATCTGGCCTTTCTAGCATTCAAATCTATTTGGGAAAAGAAATATTTAAGACTAATGTGATCCATCATCAATGAAGATAATGTCGCCACATCTTCAAGGCATGAATAACAGCAGCTAACTCCAAATCATAGGCACTATATTTTTTTTCATGTGTCTTTAGTTTCCGAGACTCATATGTAATCACTGAATTTTCCTACCAAAGAACTCCTCCCAACCCCTCTCTACAAGCATTTGTACACACAAAAAATTCTTTATCAGGATCTGCAATCTTCAGTATAGGGGCTGTAGTGAGTTTGAGATTTAATTGGTCAAAACTATTTTGGCATTTTTCAGTCCGCTCAAATTTGACACCCTTCCTTTGTAGTGATGTTATGGGATATGTTATGGCAGAAAATCTTTCCACAAATCTGCGATAATACCCTGCAATCCCCATGAATGATCTCGCTACTGAAACATCAGTTGGTACAGGCCATTCTTTAATAGCCTTTATCTTTTCAGGGTCAACAACCAACCCTTGTTCAGAAATAATATGACCTAAGTACTAGATCTTGTCCTTATAAAATTCACATTTTCTGAACTTGGCATATAACTGGTTTTCTTTCAGAGTTTGTAACACTATTCTCAAGTGCTCTTTGTGTTCTTCCTCACTTTTTGAGTAAAAAAAAATATCGTCTATGAACACAAGCACAAACTTATCCAAATACTTGTTTAACACACTATTCATTAAGCACATAAAGGTGGCAGGGGCATTTTTCAAACCAAAAGGTAGGACTACAAATTCGTAGTGACCATACCTGGTTCGAAAGGCTGTTTTGCTGATGTCTTCTTCTTTAATTTTGAGCTGGTGATAACCTTCGAAAAAATTGAAGCCCCTCTCACTTGGTCAAAAATATCATCAATTCTGGGCAAGGGGTATCTGTTTTTAATAGTCAACTTATTCAGTTGACGATAATCAATGTACATCCTAAAGGTTCCATCTTTATTTTTCATGAACAACACCGGTGCTCCCCAAGGAGACACACTCGGTCTGATATAACCCTCATCTAACAATTCTTGCAATTGCATTTTCAATTCCATGAGTTCAGGGGGACTCATTCGATAAGGGGCTCGGGAAACACGTGTTTCTCCCGGCACCAAATCCATTGAAAATTCAATCTCCCTTTTGGGGGGAAGATGAGGGATTTCATCTGGAAAAACTTCTTTAAACTCCCTCACTACTGGCAAAGCATCCAGTAGATTTTCTTCAGTTTTATGTTCTATTTCTTCCAAATGTACTGCATAAACTTGATATCCTTTCCTAGTTGTTCTTTTTAATTGTAGTGCTAATATTTGTCTTACAGAAATGGGTTTTGGTTTTCCTTTGAGAATAAAAGGTTTCCCATCTTCATCTATGCAATGCAGAGTTTTATCCCAACAATTCATCATAGCTTTTCTCTTTTCCAGCCAGTCCATTCCTATCAGTAAGTCATATGAACCTAAGGGCAGAATGTTTAAATTGACTTCTATATGAAAATCATTTAATTTTATTTTTGTTTGAGGTAATTTATGTGTTACCTTCCTCTTGGTTCCGGTGGCTAGCTGGACCAACCAAGACTGCTAAAATTTTTCAGTTTTGAGGTTGCATTTTTCTACAATTTTTGGACTAATGTAACTCAAAGAAGCACCCGGATCAATCAAAACAGTAACAGATTGGTCAGAAATCTTACCCTCCATTTCAACCATGGTAGGTTGATGTTCTGCTTGCCGGTTCTCCAAGGCTGCACTGATGGTGGGTATATTGCGTGCTATGTCATTTACTGTGGTAGCTTCTCGTTCCCTCATTATCATTTGAATGTTTCGGTGGGGACAATCCCTCAACAGATGGGGTACTCCACATTCCCAACATTTCAAAGGTTCCCTCATTTTAACTGTGCCCTCTTTCTTATTGTCTCCATCTATTTGTTTTGAAGCCACTTGTGACTGAGAAGTTTGAATTTCTTTGGGTTTATTAAATTTCTTTCGCTGATGATCCCTACCAAAATTCTTCAAATAAGCTGGTTTCTGTTTCTTTCCTTTGAACTCACCCTTGTTTACCCAGCTTTTTCCATGTTCAATTTTTCCTTTGAACTGCTGATAGCATAATCTATATTTTCTTACTACCTCGTCCATAGTTTTTGGGTTATCAAACTCGATCTTCTCTTTGTACACAACAGGCAAACAGTTCAGAAACATTTGCACCTTTTCCTTCTCTTCCCTAATATAAGGGACATATCTCAGAAATTTTTTAAACTTGGTGACAAACTCATCAATTGTGAGCTATCCCAATCTAAGTTCATAAAATTCCTTTGCTTTATCATCCTAGTACCGTTCATTTAAATAGTGGTTTTTGAACTTCACCTGGAAATCTTCCCAAGGAACTGTCTTTTCATCAATGGCGTGAACCATTTTCGTCTCCTCCCACCACAAGGTAGCCTTACCTTGCAGCTGGTAAACAACCAATCTAGCTTTCATATTACTTTCATATTCATAGACTTGAAAGTATTTAATCATGTTCAACAACCAGGCTTTAGCATCTTCCTCCTTCTCCCCATCATAGGAGGGAGGTTCGATCTTTCGGAATTCCCCTTGTAATTACTTTTTCTACTTATATTGATGCCTAACAGCATCATCTTCCTCAGACTCGTCAGTCTTCCTCTTTCTGAAACCTTCACCTTCTTGGTTGTTCCATGAAGTTAGTTCTCTGATGAGCCTTTCCTGCTCCTCACTGGCTAATGATAACCTGTCATTTTGGCTTCTTAGCTCAGCCATTTCTCGTTGCAAACTATGTAACATAGCCATCACTGGAGTGTTGGGATCGGGTGTATTCTCTTCATCACGCAGATCAACATAAATTTCATCATTTCCAGCCATTGAAATTGTTTATCTCAGCACCACACTGTACACTAAACAACACAGATCAGTAATAAAAAAAAAATTATGAATAACAATTACAATTAGCACATAACAACAGTGAGCAGAACAACAATAGCCCAGTGATATGTAACATAAGCTCTGATACCATTTTTAACGTCTCTTCTATTCACTCCCCATCATAATAAATATTTTTTTTTCCCATTCTAAATTTATACAGCCATATGTCATATATATCTATTTGCATATATATCGATCTTATTCCCCCCTTTGACTTAATGACTAACTCCAACTCTATCTTTCTCCAAAAGGGATTGTATACGATGTACATACAATTATATGTTTTATGGTGCTTTTTAGTTTTTCCAAAATTATATTCACATCAACCATATATGCATCCATTGATTTTTATTGGGAGTCCTTTGTAAAAGGTATACAAAGTTCATTTGTTTTTCTCCCCTAGGGATTGGATATAAAATATATATTTTATGTAGACTCTACCTATCGTACATTGTGTAATACACCATCACACATCTCCTACGTATTTCCTAATCGTCGCCATTCGGTTCACGTCCATACCACTAAGGAAATCTGAATGTATTCTTTTCAGTACTCGTAAAAGGTATCGGGCTTTTCAACTTAATTTTTCTAGGGTTCTACCCAGTGGTAGACACGAGGACTAAACCTCTATTTATTGAAGAAGTACTACGTTCGCCCTTGATAGCGTCTTACCTTACAAGGGAAGTCATATATATATCTTCAGGTATTATTTCAATTCTTTTTTGAATTTTTTTTACATGGCTGGCCACGCTATTGCAATTAAGTGTAGTACTGAAATTTGCGGTGGTAGTACCTCCCTACTTAAGATGGCGTGGATTTGTTTTCCAACGAATATTTGGGTTGTTGGTTCGACAGATTTCCTGTGTCCTTCGTGATTCACCTTGGCATCTCCCGATAGATCGACGGCTATTATTGTTTCAATTGGTCTAGGGTTTCTCTCAGAGAATATATTATCTTGGTTTCTACTCATACCACCATTTCCTACTTCCTCGTGGTGTGTTGCAGAGAATTTTTTTTCGCGTTCGGTGGCGCTACCCGCAGTGGGACACATCAATTTTCTATACTTCGTCCCTGGATTTGGGTCACCGCGTTCTCCGGATATTGATCCGTCTCTTTTTGGACAGGTAATTCTTCCATTATCCTTGTTATGCATTTATCATCAATGCATTCGGAGTTATGATTTCATGGAAGCTTATTTGCGACTGGTTCCCGCCTTTGCATTTTGACAGGTAGCCTATGAATATCTTCGTTTGATTTTTTTTTATAACAGGGCTCTTCACCAAACTAACCTCGATCTGCAACCAGTGTATGGGGAATATATGTATACACTCGGTACCCTATCCAGTTCTAGCACCATATTTTTTTTCTTCCTATACCATATTTGGTATTTTCGCCCTGATACTTGAAGTAAATTTTTTTTTTCTATTGCAGGTAAAATCGTTACTCCAAATTCGATGCCCAGGTAAGAACCTACAATTGATCTTGGAATGACGAACTATATAAGTGCTATATTTCTGTTTAGTAACTAGATTTTCTTACTTTCCTTTCAGGTGAGGTTCTCATTTCCTGATGCGTTAACTCGTTCAGGGACTCCTACCATTCTATCTGGTTAACTTAGTTGTATTTCTGTATTCAGGTGGGTAAATTTGTTTCGATTTTCCGAGACCACTTGATGCTGACCATCTTGTTATGGAATGGCATCGTTATCTCTGGCTATGGATTTATAGCATGGCTCCCTAATTTCCCATAAGGGTTAACGCCTTAAAATTTCTTATATAATTCATTTCGACTCAGACACATGTCTACTGTCATTTCTCTTTGTACTCGATTTAGCTTGTTCAGGGCACACCAAATTTAATGGCTATGCGCCTGCCGATGATACTGCTTAATTCTCATATTTTATATTTCTTTTGTGTTCATCAGATGAGAGGGCATGCTACTTACATGAATCCCTTCACTATGGATTTGTCAGGTTGACGATACATCTTCCAGTTTAATAATTTATTTTAACCATCAAACTTATGTTTGATACTCATTCAATTTCCCTATGAATATGTTGTTTTATGGTTTCCATAGTTAAGAATATAGTGTCCTGTATTCATTGCATGGAAATGTATTTTTTCTGTCGATTGACGAGATGGTGTGCAAGGCCTCCGTCTATGGCGTCGTCCCATCATTGACTTATACGGTGTGTTAGTCGACATGTATGACCGATACAATAATCGGCTCTTTCCAATTTCTCTGTTTCCATTGTTACATTTGACATATATGTATGTTCTTATAGGTGTATTTTCCCCCTTTTGTTTGACTCGCATTAAAATTTTGAAACTAAAGACAAGCCCTCGCTACTAGAATACATATAATGATTGTATTGTGATTTTTATTAGAGCAACCCTGTAATTGTATCGTTCCCTCAAATCTTCCCTTTACGAATTTTTTTAACAATACCTGTGATGTTTAATTCTTTTCCTGGTAGTTTTATAAAAAAACTAATCTGTCGTTACTTTTAAATCTCTCTCCAATAGGGTAACTTTGAAAATCTTAATCCAGGTGAATAAATTCACTTTACTAGTTATGGTTTTATTTAACTAAATTGCTTCCTACAATTCCACTCTTTATCATAATTTCAACTGTGTATATATTGCACTTCTCAATTTGGCTATTAAAAATGTACTCTATAGTCTAGTTTGTCAACCAGCATAATACTTCTATTACCTGCAAAATTTCTTATTCGCGTCTAACTCTGTATTTAAGATTTTGTTCATGCAACATGTTAATTTTTTTTTTTCAATTCTATTGAATGGAATCATAAAGATGGCCAAGTAAATTGGGGGTTTATGATACATTCTTCTAATACTGGTTTAATAAAAGAATTTTCCCCTTTTGTTGTGTTTGTAATAATAGCTTACTTCTACTAACTCATATTTTCATTTTTCCAACCGAGTATTCCATTTTGGTTCCATGTACAATTTAATTTTTAAACAGATTGTCTCACTTTAATTTCATTCTCGTATATCCGTGTACTCACCTTTAGATTTAAAATAGAAATTAATTGACATCAACACATTTACTCACCGTACACAGAATTAGGAAATTGTAGAAGCAGATTAAAGTTACACTAGGTTCATTCTTGGGAATAATTATGGTATTTGCATTTAAACCCACACCGGCCGAGAAATTCCTGTGAGATGTGATTCCCAAGATAATTGTCTTACCATTATACAGTAATTAAAATATTTACTTCTATTTTATTTCCGTTAAATGTAAGCAATAACAACATCTCAACTTTGTTTTTTTCAATAAATTTACAATGTAACTACAAAACCTTTCCAACACTATATTTGAATCATTCATAAAATTTATAAGCATACCAATTTTGCAGAAGACCAGTCCTCCCAACCTTAGAGTTCATTTCCCTCCAGAACTCACCCCCTAGCTGAGATCCTCTCCCATACAGATCAACCTCTAATATGTTCAGGAATAGCTTATTTAAGCTTTTCCTCCCCCAAAGCCTATTTCTAATTCTGCGTCCAGAATATCAGGATGCTTTTCTTCCTGTTATCCTAGGCTTCCCTATTTAGGGACTTTTAAAGCTTCTTTCTGCTTTTCCCAGCTTTTCTTACCTCTTCCCAACTACTCTCCACATCATTGGGGAAACTAGATTTTCCTCAAAATCTAATTTGGAAATTCTTTCAAGGATTTTTGAAATATTTTTGGAAATTATTTGCCTCTATCCAACCTCTTCGATTTAGCAAGTGATCTCAAAATTCTCATAGGTCAATCTGCACAGTATTGGTTTATTTAATTTCTAGAATAAAGTAATTAATTACATCCATAGAGTACTTATCCCTTTGGGGTCCACTCCCCTTAGGATTGAAGTTCAAATTTATATCCTTAAAAGAAAACATAAACCAGGCGTGTTACGTATTCCCCCTCTGAAAGAAAACACCGTCCTCGGTGTTAATATCTAATTTCTAGAGTTCCTTTTTTTTTCAAACAAAAATTAATATTTTTCCATCATTTCAGCTTCTCTTTCCCAGGTAGCTTCTTCAACAGTAAAGTGCTTCCACTGCACCTTTACTCTTGCTACCGTTCGATTCCTTAATTCAATTTCTTCCCGCTCCAATATTTGAAGCGGTTCTGGAAGGAACTCCCCTTCTGGTTCCACTTGTACCACATTCCAATCAACAATGTGAGAAGCATCATGTACATATCTTTTTAATAATGAAACATGAAACACATTATGCACTCTAACATGGGGTGGTAAGGCTAGTTTGTAAGCCACTGGTCCCACCCTTTCTAATACTTCAAAAGGACCACAATATCTAGGAGCCAGTTTTGCACAACTTCCAGCATAATGTGTGCTCTTTTTGGGCTTAATACGCAAGTACACATGCTCCCCCACTTCGAATTCTCGATGTGTCCTTTTCTTATCAGTATAGTTTTTCTGGCGATCTTGTGTTGTCTTGATGTTTAGTTGTATTTTTTTAACAACTCTTTCCATCTCTTGTAAAACATCATAGGAGGGAGGTAAGGCTACCTTCCTCCTTCTCCCCATCATAGGAGGGAGGTTTGATCTTTCAGAATTCCCCTTGTAATTCCTTTTTCTGCTTATACTGATGCCTAACAACATCATCTTCCTCAGACTCATCAGTATTCCTCTTTCTGGAACCTTCACCTTCTTGGTTGTTCCGTGAAGTTAGTTCTCTGATGAGCCTTTCCTGCTCCTCACTGGCTAATGACAACCTGTCATTTTGGCTTCTTATCTCAACCATTTCTCGTTGCAAACTATGCAACATAGCCATCACTGGAGCGTTGGGATTGGGTGTATTCTCTTCATGACGCAGATAAACATATATTTCATCATTTCCAGCCATTGAATTTTTTTGTCTCAGCACCACACTGTACACTAAACAACACAGATCAGTAATAAAAAAAATTTATGAATAACAATTACAATGAGCACATAACAACAGTGAGCACAACAACAACAGCCCAGTGTTATGTAACATAAGCTCTGATACCATGCTTTGATACCATTTGTAACATACCCCGTAACCTCGCAGGAAAGTGCATGGAGTTAGGAATCTTTTTCCAACATTCACGAATGTGTAACCTTATAAATTACTTTATATAATTCCACATTAACCATTTAAATATCCATCATCATCACTTAGTGAAATATTTAGTAAAAGTTATAGTGAGTTACACAACCATTAATTTTCCGTATTGTAGCATATTAACTTAAATTTCCTGCTATAACTATGCATCGATCCCATGATCATTTTAACTCAATTAGTACATTTTCTAACATCACATCATGGAATAATTTAACATCATGAAAACAACACAATGAACAATCACATCATTAGACACCGATATACCCTGGAAACCCCGTAGGGTGAAAACCAACAAACGTTTAATTTTATTATTAAACGCTCGCGAGGGTTTTCACCCCTCACTCAATGGTTATAAGGGAGTTCATCCCTTGACCATTGCCATAAAATTTACATAGAAAAATAATCTTAAATGAAACATAGCTAGCTATAAGCTATTACAATCATCATGACACCATTTAGCTAGGAATCATCAATCTCTGTCTTTGTAGTCAGACTATTTCCTTCAGGGGACCATCGCGCAATTGGAACTACTAAACCTGCATGGAATAACAACTCCTTATCTTCCACAATGTTAAACTTGAAAATTTATTTTCTCAAGTAATCCTTCTTTCTTTCCATTACTGTTTTCAGCACACTTGATATCACGATTAGATAAAATATTAATAAACCAATAATCAATCTCTATTTGTGACACTTCAACAAATATTTGTATGCATGTATAAAACATCACCACATTGACATTAGTTTCCTTATTTAACATCATTTCACATGCATTAGTAACAAATAAATCACTATCAAGCATCATCTTTCTAACAAACATTAACAAAATCTTGCATGCACTTTCATATTATTTCCAAAAGAGAGCTAACATACTATATAATAATATTTTGCATGCAAATGCATAACAAGATTTCAAGATAACTATCCCAACAAGCAATTTCTCTTTTTGCCTACTCTTATGTTTTCTTTTCAAAATGGATTAATGCAATAGATGTTATAATTATGCATGTGAATACATGTTCTTTTCCAAAAACATATATTCCAACCAAGATCTATTCATAATGGTTATTATGTATAACAATGCCAACTCTATTTCAAACAAAGTTAACATACAAGTTATAGTTTTGCACATGCAATAACATATCTTGTTCTTCCTAAATGTAAAACATGTATTTCTTTCCAAAAGAAACTAAATAAATATTTCATGGAAAAATAAACACATTTCTTTTCCAAGGGTCAAATGCATACCACTTATTATTTCATGCATGCAAAGTGACATTTCCATCTCATCCAGAAGATATAACCATTAACTATGCATAATATTCTCCAAAAATAAAGCTAATACCATAGCTAATCCCTTTAGGTTTGCAAAATACATATTATTTTTCTCAAAAGAGGGCTAACACAATAAATATTATGTGATTTCGTCTTCATTTTCTCTAGAAATCTAATACTCAAAACTATATTTTTCCCATGCATACAAGCATATATGTTTCTCTAAATAATCTTACATAATAAAGCATGTGATCACTCTTTTTCCTCTTCAAGAATCTAATGCAATAATGCATACAAGGATATATTTTTCTCTTCTATTCATTTTAAAGAGTTTTAACATAATAATCATTTCCTTGCATATAATTATGTAATATTCCAATTCGGAAAAATTAGGCTCAGTAGGGAATATCTTAACATATTCAACTATGGAATCACAACAATATGGAATTACACCAATATATCTAAACTAGAGATAGACTGGTACGACATTTACTGGATGCATCACCTTCACAAGGAAGGGTGAAATCCAGACGCTTCCTGGCCCATTCCAGACTTCGTCTATAGAAGAATGCTGAAACACAGAAAGTGTGGGAATAACACACTCCTCTTAGAGTTTTTTTCTATTAGGAACCTTAGATCTACATATCTAAACAACGGATCCAAAAGAGAAGCAAAAACCAACTAAGGAAGAAGCGGGAAATTCCACTCTTAGGAAAATCTGCAATAGGCTCAAAGAGGACGTTGTATAAGAAAGCCAGTGTGAAAATAACGCAGAATAGGGCTGGTTTCTATTATTTTAGGCTATGTGGGACCTCCAAGTAGATTTTCAGCAAAAATAAATGAGTTTAGAGGGTTTAAACAGATCTCCCACAATCAACACTAGCTGAAAATTATCTAAAGGAGAGAGCTGGTAAATAGAGAAACCCTCCTTCAGGAATTGTGCAGTTTCTGCTGGAAGACACTGGAAATCAGCCATTAGACTCATGTTATAGTATGGCATCAAGAAATCAGATCTATAATCAAGTTCCTTTGTAGAAGCATTGGATTTAATTGAAGCAAGAGCAAGAATCCTTCAAAAATAATAGCAGAAACAATTGGAAAAGCTGTAGAAAGAATTGACAGCATTTTATATGAGAAGCTTCAGTTGTTGTAGGTTAATATTCAGATCTAAAACTGATATATGGCTGAAGCATCATATCCATACCAGATCTGGAACTACTCAGCCTTCTTAACAATATCCCCTTGGGGTTTTATCAAAATAATGCATAAATAAGTCTAGATGTAGCTTTTAATACAATGAAATTTTTATTGCAAATAAATTTAATCATTATAGAATCATGGCCCATATGCAAAAAAAAATATTTTCAAAGAATATGGTTACTTATCTCTTGATTCATGCTTGGAATACTCTCTTCCTCTTCCTTGGCTCCATTCTCCATGTATTCTCCCCTTCCCCTCTTCTATTTCCCTCATAGTCTTATAATAATTAGAATTAATAGAATGGAATAGATTTTATAAATCATAAAAGTATTCCAACTTTTTTCTGAATTATAAAATAATTCCATCTTTTCTGAATCATAAAAGCATTCCAGCTTTTCTAAATCATAAAAGTATTCGAGTTTTTTTCTAAATCATAAAATAATTCCATCTTTTCTAAATCATAAAAGCGTTCTAGCTTTTCTAACTCACAAAAGCAATCCATAAATCTCTCATGCTTTTATTTTTAAAGCTATATTTGTTTTTTCCTTGTGAGAAAAATATCACTTATCCATACTTTTTCCCAATCTATTACTCATTATTTCTAAAACCAAACTATTACTCATTATTTCTAAAACTCATAAAATATACCAACTTGGAAATATAATTGATTTCCATAGAAGAATTTAAATTATTCTAAATAAAATAATTAACAAATAATTCTTCCAATATTCTTATAATTAATAATTACAAGAATATTCATCATTTAATATCAATATAATATTTAATAATATTCAATAATTTGATAGCCCTCATTTTATGAGAGTTTTTACGGTGGCTTACGTGAGGGATATTACAAACTCCCTCCCTTAAAGAGAACATCATCCTCGATGTTCTTTTCTTGTTGGAAAATTAACCTTTAATTTTCATTACCAATTATTTTGGAAATGTTAAATAATACTTAAGTCATAATACTTTCAGAAAAACTCAAGGAGCACTTAGCCCTTTAATCATCAAAATGATAAGGAAAACTCTATCAAGTGCACGTTGTATTTTATTTAGGAGTTACACTAGTCTTTCTTTCCCACTAATGTTGTTTGAAATTATTGTCTTTCTCTCCCACAATAATTTCAATCAAATTCAAACTCATGGTATTTATCTCCAACCATTTCCTTTGAAAATTACTATCTTTCTCTCCCACAATAATTTCATTCAAATTCAAACTCATGGCATTAATCTCTGGCCATATTCCTATAATATGTCAGGAATTTAAAGCTAAATAAATCATTATTTTATCTAACATGAGTTATTTCAGTCACATATATATTTCAATTAATTTCCTCTATGCATGCATATAGATCAGTCATTTATGACATGTTCATTTTCTCATAAAAAACACAACTTATTTCATCGAATTTTTTGCTAAGGTAATTTAATATGTCATGCATGCAAAACTATAACACATGCAACAACTTTGAGACATGAAATTTACAGTCTATTGTAACATCCAAAATCTTTAGATAATTTTGAGTATAGACATAATTTCATTTAACCGTAGTTAATCTCTAGAAATTATTGAGGAACCAAGCATATTCCACCCAATCGTGAACTATCTCCAATATTTACCCAACGATTTAAGATCTACTTGCCACTAGAATCAAAAACCTCATTGATTCCTTGGTGATTTCTTCCTAGCATATTTTTAGCAGCGTCCTGCTTTAAGGTCTGCCAACCTTTTTGCCTAGGCCTTTTTGTTTTATATTTTTTGAAAAAGATACTCTTCTTTTTCTTTAAAGCATGCCTTTCTCTCCCGCTATGCTTTATTTTACCCCACTTAGTATTTATCTCCAACTAAGTCATTAACATAATCTTTCTCTCCCATTATGTTAATATTTCCTCTTTATTATTTTCTCCTAGGGAATTTTAGGAGACTTTTAGGGAAGGTCCATGTTGAACTTAACCACCAATAGCTTTCCATAAGCTGGCAAGAAGTCTTCTAAAACTCTAGAGTTATTTTCTGAATACCCCAACCAAAGTATTCATTAACTCTACAATAAAATAAAATATTACCTCATTACATCAATCCCATCATAGCTTCCATAGCCATTGAATCCAATAAAAATTCAATTTCTAAAAATAGTCAATGTCTACAAATCCACTGTAATTTACATAATTTTCCATTTGCATATTATCATTAAGGCAAAGGAAATTTTATGTACACCATGCATCTATACTTGACCCTCAACATGGGTCCCACAATTTTTCTAAGTACATTGACAAAAATTCATCACATGTAATATAGGTGGTATACATTCCAAATTTCCACATAATAATAACCATGTAACTTAGAAAGAATACATTAACATATCTTGCATACCATAGCATTATACTTTATTTAAGGTCTCACCTTAGCAACCATCAATGTTGTAGAGAACTAACAGTCCCATTGAACACTAGGACACAAAATGTGATTTTTTCTTTCCTTACCATTAGCGTGCAACCATGTAAGCAACAACCATTGAGGAATTTTGGGAAAATAATTTGCAATCATGTAATCTACAACCGCTGCAGACTTTTATCAAATAGTGTGCAAGCATGCAATCTACGATGAATTCGACATTCCAACAAACAGTTTGCAAGCATGCAATCTACATCCATCTTGGAATTATAAAAACAATTTGCAAGCATGCAATTTATGGTCAATGAGACATTCTACCAAATATTTGGCAAGCATACAGTCTACTGCCATTGGGGGACTAGTTAGCGTTCGTGAAATAAATTTCCTTAAATATTTTTAAACTATTAGAGAGATAGTAAAACTAGAATTTATAGAATAGCATGAATCATATTCATATCATCAATGGTAAAATTCCTGCCAACAACACAACCAACAATCCCTACAGGAGTGTCTAATTAGAAAAATCGACCAAATTATGGATCCAAGTCTAAAAATAACTTTTTCTTAGAATCAACATGAGGGTTACATGAGCTCAAGGTCTAAATACCGATTGATGTTAAGATGAATCATATGAAATTATTTAAAAAAACAAAACTGTGGATCTCAATTACCACTTTTTGTCGAACACATGGAATGAAAACTTTCCTCTACAACTCTAAATGAAGAAAGAGAACCCACAATTATGCTACTATGATTTTTTTCATTGAATTTAAGTTCACTATGTGAGTTCTATTTCACTCGTTGCTTATTTTTAACAACTAAAGAGGTTCGTTCAAGTATATATATATTTTGTTTTCAACATTCCATTGTCCTCTTCAGGGTCAAACCCAACTTCTATATTATTTAGTTATCACACCAACCATACGTGTATTCATTATTTATAGGTAGTGCATGATAAATTTAGCCATGTTTTTCCATTCTTTTTTCTTATGCACCATAATCATTTTTCTCATATTATGCATGCAAAGGTTGGTAATTACTCTACAATATAAACAGTGAGTGCTCAAGATGGTTCATAGGTACAATAGAAGTTTTATTGTCTTTTATCCACATCCATATTAAAATTTCATGAGCACAACTTTTAAAGAAACATTATAACTGTCTACTCTTTCATGCAGTCATTAATCATGCAACATGCATCTCATGTTAATTGTAGTATACTACAAGTTTAATTAAAATCATACCTGAGATGATGCCCACTAGCATCATACCTCTACTTCCTTTTTTCATAACGTTTCCCAAAAGGCGCCAGTGTTGCAACCTTTTGCTCTGATACCATTTGTAACATACCCCGATAACCTCGCAGGAAAGTGCATGGAGTTAGGCATTTTTTTCCAACATTCACGAATGTGTAACCTTATAAATTAATTTATATAATTCCACATTAACCATTTAAATATCCATCATCATCACTTAAAGAAATATTAAGTAAAAATTATAGTGAGTTACACAACCATTAATTTTCCTTATTGTAGCATATTAACTTAAATTTCCTACTATAACTATGCATCGATCCCATGATCATTTTAACTCAATTAGTACATTGCCTAACATCACATCATGGAATAATTTAACATCATGAAAAAAACACAATGAACAATCACATCATTAGACACCGATATACCCTGGAAACCCCGGATGGTGAAAACCAACAAACGTTTAATTTTATTATTAAACACTCGTGAGGGTTGTCACCCCTCACTCAATGGTTATAAGGGAGTCCATCCCTTGACCATTTCCATAAAATTTACATAGACAAATAATCTTAAACGAAACATAACTAGCTATATTAAGCTATTACAATCATCATGATACCATTTACCTAGGAATCATCAATCTTTGTCTTTGTAGTCAGACTATGGTTTTAATTCAGCTAAAATTTTGTAGTAGTTCAGCCAAAATTTTCTTGGTGTCCCATCCCATTAATTTCAACGACAGAAAATTTTGGCCGAACTTTTTGTTACTCATTCTGTCGGCCACAAATAAAATCGATGAAGCCCCTCCAAAAAACACATTTCGAAAACTCTATAAATATATGGAAATTGAAGCATTATTTTTGCAAATTTTTACATTTAGGCTGAATTTTCATACTAAGTCTCTTGGGTAGAATATTGAAACGAAATTTTTGGGGTTGAATTTTCAAAGGAGATTTTTTGGGCTAAATTTTCAAAGGAATTTTTTTGGGCTGAGTTTTGAAAGGATTTTTTTTGGGCTAAATTTTCAAAGGAAACTTTTTGGGCTTAATTTTGAAAGGAGAATTTTTGGGCTAAACATTCAAAGGAAATTTTTTGGGCTGAATTTTCAAAGGACATTTTCTTGGCGGACTTTTTTTTTGAAGTGTTTTGGGCTCAAATAAATCTTTTGTGATGATTTTTTAAAGTGAACTTTTGTTTAAATTTTTGAAGTGGTTTTTTTTGTAGGATTTTGAAGGAAATTTTTGGAGCCTCATTTTCAAAACACATTTTTTTGGTGGAATTTTTAAACTAAGTGTTTTGGGATGAAGTAAGTCTTTTGTGCATAATTTTTAAAGTGAGTTTTTTTTTTAAATTAAGTCTTTAGTGATGATTTTTTAAACTGATTTTTTGTCTTAAATTTTTAAAGTGAGTTATTCTTGCAGGATTTTGGAGGAAATTTTTTGAGCTTCATTTTTTAAATACATATTTTTAACACACATTTTAAAGAAACAAAATTTTAAGTAAGTGTTTTGGGCTAGAGAAAGACTTTTGTGCTGAATTTTTAAAGCGATTTTTTTTGAAACCAAGGTTTTTGTGATTAATTTTAAAGGGAATTTTTGTCTAAATTTTGATAGTGAGTTTTTTTGCGGGATTTTCAAGGAAATATTTAGAGCTTCATACTAAATTATCATGGGAAAACAAAGAAATTGCAAGAAAAAATATGATCGAGCAAGAAGCCTTGAGGCTTGTAGAGAATAATAGAGAGAATATCACAAAAAAGGAAAGAAGAACGCTCAAGTATTGAAAGGGAAAATCAGCCTCAACTAGAAGTTGAAGTAGGCATGTAAATATAAATATTATAAATGATATTTAAAATTTAACTAACTTGTATTGTGAAACTTAATTTTTATTTGATGGACTAATTTGAAAAATATTTTATAATGTAAACGGAAAGGGATGTTCCTCATAACATTGATGATGAGATAGAAAATTTTGAAAGAAAAAGTGAAAAATATAATGAACCAATGATTGAAGATGTTGAAATAAATTCAAGTGAAGAAATTGATTGACAAGATATGTATATATATGCCATATGTATTATTGAAACTATACATATTTATTAATTTTTCAATTTCATTCACACTCTATTTTTTAATTTAATTATTTATTGAATATTTAAACCCATTTTGTACATTTAATTCTCATATGTAAACATGAAATCAATATTGATGATGAGATGATAGAAAATGTTGACACTGACACATATAGAGATAAAAAAGTTAACCATGTTATATGATATCGTGTTAAGCACATTATTGATATGTTCTTCAAAGATGAAAATGCGGCAATTCAAGCCTGAAATTTGATAAGTCTCTTAACATCAAAGAAATTAAAATAAGCTACGACTCTATTGAGTATTCAAAAATCAACGAAAGACAAAAATAAATGAAGGAAAATGTGATAAAAAATATAAATAGTGCTCTAAAATCAACTGGAATATCTAGAAAGAAAAGTGATTTAGATGCAAGTAGAACAATACAAATGGCACTAGTTTCATCAAGTACTAAAGTAAATTTTTTGGCAAAATCGATGGCAGAAGCATTAGGGACCTCACGAAAAAATCGCACAAACATCGGAAATTTTGATTGCAAATAGATGTAAATAATGAGCTCGCTCCTTGGACAATTATTTTTAGGAAACCATACAAATATATACTTGGATAATATGTTAAAAAAATAATATATGAATATTGGATGAAAATTTCACGTGTTTCACCAAAATAAAGGGATGTGATGTGACGAAGAATATAACGAAATTAGTACGAAGAACATGCAAAACATATCTTTGACACCACTCAGATAGAGTTATTAAATAGGTTCATAGAAGAGAATCATGGAAATAATTTCTCAATCAATGCTTTTGTGTCACAAAAAACATGGTACGTTAAATCCACCAGTGTACGCGACACTTGTTGTTGTCATTATCTTGTGTAATTTCAATTATTTTATGACACATTCCTTAATTTTGGTAAAATATTTTGGAAAAAATCACCACCTCCTTACACTATCCACTATCCATGATTTCATATCCCAAATTATATGTGTAAGAGAAAGTCATGAATTATTTTATCAAAAGAAATGTGTTGGTGGTAAAAAATGTGATCATTATGGAAATTTGAATTTATTTCAAACCAAATATCATGTCGATATAAATGACCAACGATTGTCCAACATAAAAGTGAAATGGAAGAGATATCAATATATTCATACATCTATTGGTTCAAGTAGTACTACAAGTACTAAAAGGATGATTTAGAACAAGATGAAATTTGTGTGATAGAATTTTCGAAGAATTTTGAGGCAGAATTTTATAAATACGCCAATAATTCCTATAGACCTTGATGGCAGGACTTGAAATTCAAAAAATCTCATGAAATTTTTCCACCAGGGACCATTTTGTCAATAGTTTATTTTGTAGAGAATTACACATTTCTTGCACAAAATGAAATACATAGTGAATACTATCATTTTGGTTGAGTCTCTGTTCTTGTCCATATTATATATAGACACATTGAACAAAGTGTTGAACATATGGAAAGCACTAGTGAAAATCGACATGTTATTAAAGAATATCACTTTTATATCAGTGATGATCATACATATGAGAAAATTTTTGTAAAACATTGTTTGATAAGATTTATGACTCACTAAAAATTTGTGGATTAAAATTCAATGAAAATTGGATATGGTTAGATGGATATGTAGGTCAATTCAAATCTTCACGTTCATTCTTTTGGTTGTGTCATCTTCATATTAAAACCTACATTAAACATTGATGGAATCTCTTTGAGACTAGTCATGGAAGAGGAAAACATGATGGTGCAGGGACATGTATAAAATGAGCACTTCAAAGATATCAAATGGATCACTCTACAGGCCGACTTATCTCAGTTGAACAAGTTGTTCAATGGTGCGTCGTTTCACTAAGTCGTATGACTAACCCATCAAGGGAAGTATGAAGGTACATGTACATATATACAAATTAACTTGAATATATATAGATTTTTTTGGCATAGTGGGGTCCAAGATGTAGATATATCGATTGCAAATCACATTGAAATAGTAAAAGGGACTCGAAAATTGCATTCAATTAAAAAAAAGGAGTACTGAAATTTGTTTGCATTTGATAAAAGAAAATATTATTGTTTTTGTCATTTTTTCATAGATGACACAAAATGCAATGATGTTTATGAAAACATATATATGTAAAATCTTGGAAACATACATAACTAAATACAAAGGGGAAAAGTTTAGTTGCAAACTTTGAATAGATGCAATCATAGTAGACTATAGTATCGTCTAAAGGTGATCGAGTTTTTGATCTTGTTAGAGAAGGTAACATTTCAATTTATTTAAAATGATAGATATCTAGATATAGATAATAACATAAAGTACATGTTAATTTTAAATTTATTTTTTCATGTTAATTATGATATAAATTTATGTCCACTTATTTTACTGTGCAGGAGATGTTTTTGTTGTAGTTGCACCTGCTATCAACTTAGAAAATTTCAAGTATTATCTGATGTGGAGCACTAAATGAATGATGATATTAATGGAAAACTATGATGATAATGGGTTTATATATGAAAGAGGGTATATTTTACTAAAAGTTTATTTTTTCCAAGAAAATAATTAAAGTGAGAGTATTGTTTACTTTCAAGACTATCATCATGATGTCATAAGTTTTCAATATAGTCACTCACTGTGTGGAGTGCCCATAAGTTTGATAGAAATTCAATCAAAGAAAACTTGAAATTTAAGAAACGGAATATGTCAAAAGCTGACCATGAACAGATCATTGAGGATGGAATTCCATTAGAAGTTTTTTATTGAACTTCACAACACTTTCTTCTCCTTGGATTCATCTTTGAGAACTTACAATTCAAGTATAAATTATGACCCTTTCTTTTTGTGCACTCTTAAGTTGTTCATTCTTAATAATGTATTGAGATAAATTTAGTCATATGTATATTTTTTGTTATGTACACTTGTGTATTGAGGATTTGATTCTATTGATATTGTGTTTGCATGCATAGAACAAGTAATTTATATACATACATGTACATTCTCTGGTTTGTTAGTGTCAGTATTTGCATCCTTCCCCCATTGATCAAAATTAACTCTTTCAAGTCATTTTAGGGGTCCCAATAATAAATTTTTTTATCATTCCACTAGGTCATGAATAAATTTGGTCACTTGGTGCAGATTTTCATCAAAGTTCACTCTTTTAAAAAATGTTGTTTCATCACTTACTCGTTCACTTTATCACTTGCTGAGTGTCCATTATTTCATGAGATTACATCACCTATTCAATCATTGCATCATGAATTCCAGTCAGGCAAGGTTCCCATTACGTCTTAGGAATTTCAAGGTCCAATAACAGACCATTTCCATTGCATAAAACCAACAAGTAAGAGAGTGACAAAATAAACTTCTCTTTACCATGTAAAGATGATTTGTAAGGAGTATTTTTTTATTCAAGATGTAATTTTGGTTTCAAAATGTAATTTTTAATTTTCATTATGTAATTTTATGTCACTCAATTTTTAATAATTTCATGGCTCCCAAGCTACCAACTTAGAGTTCCATAAGCGAAAGAATCAATGTGTCAAAATCTAAGTGTCTCAATCCAACAAATGATCAATTTTCAAAGAATTAAGTCATAGTGAAAAGGTATAGTTTCAAAGTTTAAATATGAATGTGAATAAGGTAAGGTGGGTCCCAAGGCCCAAAACATCAAATCCATCAAGTATAAAGCTTATCAAAACATCAAACTCACTATTATTTGTTCCTCGCAGCATCGAGCCACCACTTCTATAGAATTTCCAGTTCGAAGGGTGAAAGAGTGATTTATTTAGTGGTGTTGCACTCCTAGAGAAGGGGCATTGCACTCCTATAACTAGTTTTGTACACCTGCTAAGTGTGTTGCACTCCTGGCAGAGAGGGAGTTGCACTCCTCCCAAAGGCATTGTGCTCCTTGAATTTTTTCTCATCAAGCTCTAAACTTCATCCAAATTGCTTCTAACCTCCACCAAAGGCTATTTCCATCTCTTCAAAAGTATGTAAGACACAATTTCCACCTCCTTACATTCTTCAAGAGCAATTTTTATAGTGTTTGAGTTTTCATGCAAAATTTGGAGTTTGTCTAGTTAAAAACCATAATCTCATTCCCTCATTCCCAATTTGATTCTGTAAGACCTCACATTTCCTTCCCACATCATAGTGAAACCCATCCATACCCACACATTACAATTTCTCTGTCCCTAAATCCCTTTTCCCATAAACCCTAAGTCTTAGGAATTTCAATTTCATAGCCACCCATTACCATCAAACCTGTAATAAAATTACCATTTCCAATTCCCTAAACATTTCAACCCCCCACCACCTCCCTAACTTTATTAACCCCTTCCCCTATCTTCCTGATTTTTCCTACCTCATTCCCCACTCCCTAAACCTATCCCCTCTCCCATTTCATCATCCCTATGGTTTCTAAGCCAAAATACCTTGGACGAGGAAAAAAAATACTACATGGAGGAAGAAGAGAGGGAAGGGAGAAGGCCACATAAGGGAGGAAGGATTCTTAGACTTGTGCCTACCAACACCAGAGAAATAATGGCCTCTCCCATGATTGTCACTTGTTTCAAGCATGTCAAGTGCTTCGATTTTTGTGAAATGATACAAAGAGTCCAACATCACCCTGTTTTCAGCAGATTTTTCATATCAAACCTTCGAGATAATCAAGTGACCCTTGTCGGTGTGACTTTCACCATATCTACAGCCATCATTAAAACTGCCACTATAATTCCAAATGTAGGCGAGAAGTGGTTCGAGGCCAGAGACTTGGATGATCACTATTATGAGCCATACCTCAATCCAAGGCACAAAAATGAGGGAAAATTAGTTTTTCCTTTCAATTACCTCCTTCATAGGTATGCCCCCATGATGAAAATCATCATGACGTACTTTTCATGTGAAGGAAGGCTCTCTAGACTTTATACCTACCATATGAGACTACTCATGCACTTCATCAGGGTTAAGATGCTCAATATTCCATATTATCTATTCAGCAGCATTGAAAAAAGGACATGCAATGTATAAAAGAGAGATTATGACCAGTAGATGAATAACCTCTTTCACCACTCTCTCATAAAGATCATTGTCCTTAATCACCTTAACCAGTGGAACATCGCATTGGACACTTTCATTTCCAATGACATATTCACTGCTCCACAAGCTCAACATGTTGAAGATATGCCTCCCCCATCTCATCCTACTACATCTATTCCTCCATCTCAGCCCAAATCACATACTTATTCATCAGATCATCCTACTATACCCATTTCGTCACCATCATCACCATTTCAGAGTCAGATTGGGTCATCTAGTATAGCTATGGTAAACAAGCCTAAAAGGGATGAAATGAGCACATTCACTAAAACATATCAGAGAAGGCATATGAAATTTTTTTCTCCACGGAACGTGGAAGCAACCTTGCCTTCTTCATCGACAAAGTAGGTACTCAAGGGAAATAAAAATATGACAAAGGCAGATGTTCATGAGGAAGTCGGGCATGAGGAGGAAGACCTCCATGAGACAGAGTCAAAATTTGATCTTGTTGAATTGGATCAAAAAAATAATTATGAAACTTCCTTGATTATCAAGGAGAAGGATTCCAAAATTAGAGATCTTCAAACTAACTTAGATAGATCTAAATTTGTCAGTTGTTTTCTTGAGTAGGAAAACAATCAACTCCAAACCAAGCAGACAATCATGGAGATGCAACTTCTCAACGAAAAGAGAGAAGAAAACAAGGCAAGGGTCTTGCTTGATGAGGCTTATGATAGATAAGGTGAAACTTATGAGGAAGAATACCAAATTCAAAGAAAGAGGCCAAGGACCAGAGGCATGAAAATATCTTTACAATTAGGCAAAAGGAATAAGAACTAGTAGATGAGCTCACCTTGAATGAGAAATTTTCCATAATGATAAATGAGAACCGGGAGAACTGGTTTGAGAGGGTTAATAACCATATTTAGAATCTCCTAGAGAAGGAAAACAAATACAATGACATATGGAGCAGGATGGAAAAGCACTATTGCAAAAGAAAACAATTTGCAAGGTCTAAGCTCAAGAAGGTCAAGTCAAAGCTTGATAACCTAATAATGCAAGAGGAAAAGAGGAAACTTGAAATCATTGCTAAGGCATCCCTCCATTCTTAACACACATCATCAGAAAAAATTCTACGAATGTTGGAAAATTTTTGGGAAATTTTGAAGATTTTTGAGTTTTTATGCATTTCTTGAGAGTCACTAGACAATTTGATTATAAGGAGCGCAACTCCATAGGCATTGTGGTTGTTATAGGGACCTCCATTGGTAAAACCAATACCACTAGTGGATTCATAATGATTAATACATGTAGGTTAGCAACATTTCTAAGAACATTTGGGCAAAATGGTCAGCAAAAAAGTTAAAAAACACCTAAAAACCCACGTTTCTGCCCTCCTTTTGAGCCTGGCACTATGGTTCTGACCAGTCTTGGGATATTGAATTTTTGGAGGGTCAAATATGGTCAATTTTGGAAAAAAAGAAAAAATCTAGAAACTAGACAAGACAACATTTGCAATGAGCTATCCTGAGCTCAATTTGGACACTGAGAAACCCTCCAAAACTTGGATGCAATATGACATTATGCTCCTGACACTGACGTTGCGCTCATGACTAGGGACTGATAATTTTGAAATTTCTCTGAAATTTTGACTTTCACCTTGGAAAATCATATTTTTACTGATTTAATTCATGGATTTAAATGTAATAATGATGTTTTTTAGCCACGTAGGGGTAAATACATTAGGTAAAACTCTTTGAGAGGATTGATGAATCAATTTCATTAGAGTTAGGAATATGTCATTTTGACCACCCTACACTCTAGGTATGAGTTCATACTTTTGTGGATGAACTCCTCAACTTAGGGAGTCGACCCCTGAGGTTTGGAGAAGTTGTTTCATGTCTATATATTTCATTTCTAGAGTCATTTTAGAGGCTAGATGTTGTGTTATTGATCAAAGACACTAGTGTATTGAGATTTTTGTAGGAATATATTGGATGAGCTATAGCTATTATTTTGGGATTCATGTTGTATTATGCTTTGACATAGTTTCTTCTTCAGTTTCATATGTGTGAATGTTTTGTATCTTTAATGTTCATTCCATCTCTATGATATGTTGATTTCTTAAGTTTGATAGGCATAATACATCTCTTATGCTCTGTTTTGAGAGAATGACATTATTTTTTTTCAATTTCTTCAGTTTAAAAAGAATTCACGTATTTTTATGCTCTTTTAAGCACCTCACCAATCTGATCCATCTTACCTAAAAACCCTAAAGTGTTAGAGTTCCTACCTATGTTGCCCCATTAGATGTATGCAATTTTGATCTTATTTTCCCTGACCTAGTTACCTCTTTCACCTAATTCACTCATCCAGCACCCAAGTCAACCAATAAAACCCCTTGTGCTCCTATACCCAACTTAAAACCTAATTGATCGAACCTTCTTAGCTGTCATCCCTTGGAGAGAGCGCTCTCCTGCCTAGTAGGGCTAGCTATTTGTCGAGAGCTTGGTCTGTAATTACCTTTGTTGGTCTCTTCTCAGCCTCGGAGATCTAGTGGAGTGCTAACATAATGGCATCCATACTGGGGAAGAAAGTGGTCATAGATTTCCTGGTTGTACCCTTAGTTCTTTGAATTATTGTCCTCTAGATGATAGGTCTAATATTTCATCGAGGCTGATCTGAAAATTTTGCAGCGAAAGGAAGTAGTTAAACAATGAACATTCTGGCTTCGAGGAGATACACCAGATTAAACCCTGTTCTTCACCTAGATGATCCAGTCGAATATCCAGAGAATATTTTCTAGAAGCATAGATATCAAGCTACAAAAATTCAATCAGGTCCAATCACATTGGTAAGATCTTCTTCATTTCCTACTAAATTTTTATCTCTTGAGGATATACCATTTGATCTCAAATTGGAGTTGTCTTTGTTTCGATCTAAGTCTGAAACTTCTTTAGCTGATATAGTCTTTGATTGTTTAAGACATTGTAAGGTCAAGTCATTATTTGAGTTATATTTTAGTTCCTTAAAGCTTGAAGAAAACCTATCCTTTGAATAAAATAAGTCTGTATCATACATTGACACTAAAGTGTGGAGTCAATTTTATAAACTTGAAAGTATAGAAAATCAACTTCAATACCAGTTGAAAAAGGCTATAATCCAATATCAAAAAGAGTCAATACCTATCCTGACACATTCATAATCACTTCTTGTTTCCTCTTCTGCAGGATCTACTTCATTACCTATTCAACAAACTCTTCCTATTGTCACTCATGTAGTCCATCCAATGGGAATAATGGCCAAATTTTCACCTCTCATATTACAAGGTCAAATCAATGTGTTACCTTAGGGTTATGGCTAGAGGCTTCCAATTTTTTATGAAAACTCTTCAGTCACTACAAAACAACATATTTTCAAAGTTATAGACTTTATTGGCCTGGAGGAAATAGATGCGGATGATGCAAAAATGAGAATCATAGTCCATATTTTTTCAGGAGAAGTTAAGGTATGGTTCAGATCATTAACTCCAAATTCCATTTTCACATCA
This sequence comes from Pinus albicaulis, assembly GCA_034641835.2. NCBI lineage: Eukaryota > Viridiplantae > Streptophyta > Pinopsida > Pinales > Pinaceae > Pinus > Pinus albicaulis. Next base: position 130,001,428 of record CM076572.1, on the reverse strand, counting down.
AATTAGTTGGTAGATTCTTTCATAGCTAGATGGGAGGTAAACAAGAATCCATTACAAATCCTTTCTAAATATAAGAATCTGGAAAGAGAACCCAATGAATTAGTAGAAGACTTCATTGTTTGATTCAACAGAGTACCATTCCATTCCTAATGAGATAAAAACCCTTCCAAGGTTATCCATTTTGCATTAACCGAATGGTTTTGATCCAGAAATGGCCTATCAGTTGTGAAAAAGGAACCTACTATGTTAAAGGGCATGTAGAAAAATGCAATTAGTGTATAAGCTATTTTTTCCATAAAGAAGTAAAAAATTAAGGGTGAAAGGAGAGTAACTATCAAAGAGGAAACATCATCATCTTCTGATGTAAAGATGGACACTTTAATAAGAATGGTTGAGAGAATGGTTGACAGGATGTCTATCTCCAAGAGGTAACCATAAACAAAAGCTATAAATCATAACTTCAAAGGCTAGCAAAAATAGCCTCAATTCAGGATCAAGCAAAGGGAATAGAAGGCACCTGAGCAACCAGCACAACCAAAACAAATTAGGACACCCTTTCAGTAGAATTATGCTCAAAGAATTGAATAAGAAGATGAAGATCAAATTATTACAGAAAATGACTTATTTACTGCTGATGGCCAACCCATATATTTGAATAAAGATGAAGATTATGTCGAGAAAACCTATTTACCAAAGGATGAAGAATAAATTTTATCTCATGATCATGAGTTGGAGGTTGAATGTGATGCTTATATATGAGGATGCTTCAATTCCCTCAGCTCACAGCAGAGGCAATATACATTGAGAGGTAGAGATGTACCAATAACTGCTATTCAGAAAAGGGCATCTCAACAAAAAGATACTCAACCAAAAAATAATTCTCAGGCAATCAAAGTAAAAGGAAAAGAACCTATAGATCCAAATCAGGAAAAAGACAATCGACCATATAGAATCTCATTTGGAAAAGTAAAGGATAGCCAAAGGAAAGAAGCTGTATCAAAATATCATGCCAACAAAAGAGACATCACTAAAAGGTAGACAAATCCTCTCCTTTTAGCTTAGAAACTGAAATTTACAAATTGAAAGTGTCAATACCTTTAACTGAACTTGTCAAGACTAATCAGTATATGTCTCATGTAGCCAAAATGTTAAAATTTGATTCTTTTTTTGATATACTTAATGTTGATGATGACCATCCTAAGGTTATCTTTGGTCTAGCAATAGACGGTGAGTTAGAGGATAGTGAAGTTCCCCCATTATATTTGAGTATGGGATATACTTCATAATACAATGCTTGACTCTAGAGCTTCACACAATTTGATGCCAAAAGCCATTATGGAAAAATTTGGCCTAGATATGACTCGTCCTTACCATGACTTGTACTCATTTGATTGATGAAGAGTACATTATTTGGGTATTATTAAAGATTTAGTAGTTTCCCCTGAGCAAATTGTAGCAAATAATGTCTTGATGGATGTGGTGGTGGATGATATACCACCATGGTTTGGTATGTTTTTTTCTAGATCTTGGGGAGAAAAGTTGAGAGGCACTCTACAACTAGACTTCTCTTATGCCACCATCCGAGTTTTCAGGCAATTGAGAAAGTTGTATCGGGAAACGAAGATAACCAAAAAAGAGAGGCCTAATAATCATCCAATAAATGTTGAACATACAGATTTAGAATCTTTCATTTCGTTGAATGATAGTTGTTTGAATGATGTAGATAGTCAGCTTGTAGAATTAGAAGATGTTCCAGAGAATCATAATTGCATCCAAACAATTATAGAGAAGGAAAAAGAGAATCTGCCCAATGTTTCAGAGAAGCCATCTGATATGGAAGAGGAAATTTCAAATCAGAATCAAGAATCATCTCGGACAATTGAGACAAAATAACAATCATAATTCCAGCACTTGGAGGATAAAAATGGTTTATGGCCTATGGATTTTTATGGTGCCTTAGGGAAAGACGGGGCAATCATTGGAATTTGGGTTTGCATCCCTCTTCATTATCTTGGTAAGGTCCATAGAAATGTTATATTATGTTCATACAAACTGGATTTTTATTGTTCTAATAACGAGGAAGAATATGGAGCATTTATCACTGGTCTCAAGATTTTGAAGAAACTGGGCGCAAGAAGAATTTCAATACGTAGCGACTTCGAACTTGTGATAAAACAGGTGAAAGGGGAATACGAGGCCAAGAATCCATTAATGAGATCATACAGTAATTTTGTACTAGATATCCTCAAGACGTTTCTAGAATACACTTTGACAGTAGTAACAAGAAATCAGAACCTCATGGTAGATTCACTTGCTACATCAAAATGTAATTATAAAATCCCAATATTTTCTAATAGAAAAATTTTAATTCATGTGAAGCATCGACCTATGGTTTTTGATAACTTACAATATTGGAAATTATTTTGGGATGATCAACAAGTTAATAATTTTCTGCAAAATTAAGATGAGTTCGAGAATTGTGAAATCGATAAGGTTTATGAAAAACATGATCATGTCACTAAAGCAACTCAGGTTGATATACTAGAGCTGAAGGACAATAATATTCCAAAAGGTCTCATACCTTTGGAATAATTGTTTGATCAAGATGATGTAGCGAGGAAGCCAACATTGGTTCCTATAGAAAGAAGTGTGGAGGACATAAACATTGGGACATCGGACAAGCCCAAGATGGTCAAATTGTCGACGTCCTTGTATGCTGAGGTAAAGGACAAATATATTAATTTATTTTTTTATTTTTCTGATTTTTTCGCATGGGATTATGCATATTTATAGGTCTATAATAAGGACATCATACATCACACCAATCCCATTAAGCCCGGTCAAAAGCCCTTTCGACAAAAGTTGAGAAGGATCAACCCAAGGTTGCTTCCATCAATTGAAAAAGAAGTAAATAGGCTCTACAAGTCAGGTATCATTTTTCCTATAAGGTTTTCAAATTGGGTATCTAATTTAGTCCCTGTAATAAATAAGAAGGGTGAAATAAGGCTTTGCATAGAATTCTGAAATTGAAACAAGGTGTCACTAAAAGATATTTATCCCCTTCCCAAAATGGATCACTTCTTAGAAAGAGTGGATGGGGAATCCTGAATGTCTTTTCTTGATGGATATTCTAGCTATAATCATATTTTGTTACATGAGAAAGATCATGAAAAAACTTCCTTCACTACATCTTGGGGTACGTTCAAATATGAAAAGATTCCATTTGGACTAAAGAATGCAGGGGCTACCTTTCAGCGTTCAATGGATATAGCATTTTCAGATGAGAAATATGTTTTTCTAGTGGTATATTTAGATGATTTGACAATATTTTCCTATTAAGATGATGAACATTTATATCACTTAAGGATTGATTTTCAAAAATGCAGTAAGTTTAGAATCTCTCTTAATCCAAAAAAAAAGCCTTTTTTTTCATGGAGGGAAAACTTCTTGGTCACGTCATCTCTAAGGATGGAATCCAGATTGACCCTTCTCAAGTAGAGGAAATTAAGCAAATTGATTTTCCACAAAGCAATAAAGAAATTTAGGCTTTCAATGATAGGATGAATTTCTTACACATATTTATTCCAAATTTGGCCGAGCACCTTCAGGAAATGACCAACATGTTAAAAATGGATATTGAGGTAAAGTGGTCTGAGGATGATAAGAATTCCTTTAACACAATGAAATTTTCTTTGACTACTGCCCCTGTTTTAATAAACCCGGATTATACTATTGATTTTATTATATTCTCATTCGCCTCCAAGCACACCATAACTGCATTATTAATGAAAAAGAAGGACAAGAAGGAAAAACCCATTTCATTTTTCAGTAGAACCATCAGGTATGCAGCTCTTTGGTACAATATCATAAACAAATAAGCATTGGCTTTGATAAAAGCATGACAGTTTTTCTGTGTCTATATTTTACATTCTCATACTTTGGCTTAAGTACCTAACACAATAGTCAAATATGTTCTTATGTAGACAGATCTGGAAGGAAGAAGAGGTAAATGGGTAGAAACAATGTTGGAATATGACCCCGAGATCAAGCCCACAAAGCTGATCAAAGTTCAAGGTTTATCAAAGCTTATGGCTGAGTCAAATTTTCATATTTTATATATCAATGTTATTACAACATTATTAAATGAAGAACAAGATATCACTTTGATACATGTATCTGATGTGTTTATTTCGTCAGCTTGGTATTATAATATAATATATGTACTTCAGCATTTTCATCATCCTCCAGGCGTGACTAAGAGTAAGGGTATGTATTTAATATATGTACTTCATCATTTTAATCCTCCTCCAGGCATGAGTAAGAGTAAGGGTAGGTATTTAAATTTGAAAGCTTTCAAATATTTCATTTTAGAGAACACCCTTTATTGGAAATATCCAGGAGGTTTATTATTAAATTGTTTAGTTGAGAGTGAAGACCAAGAATTTATGAATGATTTTCATAAGGGATACTGTGGGGCCCACCTTTTCTAGAAGACCACGATTAATAAAGTATTGAGAGTGTGATACTATTTTCCAATGCTATTTGCATATTTGTACAAAATAGTGATGATTTTCCATGAGTGTCAAGTTTTTCAAGGTAAAAGAAAACTTCTTCCATTATCTCTGTAACCCATTCCAATTCATGCACCATTTCAACAGTGGGGACTTGACTTCATCAAAGAGATTCACCCTACTTCATCCGCACAACACAAATGGATATTGAAAACAATTGACTAATTAACCAAATGGATCGAAGCGATCCTAGAAAGGCAAGAAAAATATCTGGTAATTATTTAGTTTTTGGAGACTAACATATTCTCTCATTTTGGTTGTCCTCAAAATATTATTACCAAAAATGCGACATCAATCAAGTAAAAAATGATAGTTGAGTTTTTTGACAAATATAACATCAAGTTGGGGAACTCAACTTCTTGTTATCCACAACGTAATGGTTTAGCAGAGTCCTCTAATAAATCCTTGATCAATATCATAAAGAATATGTTGGATGCCAACAAGAAGAATTGGCACAAAGAGCTTGTGAATGATTTTTGGGAAGACAAGGTGACTAGTAAGAAATCTATCGGAATGTCCCCTTTTCAGTTAGTTTCTGGAATAGACATTGTTTTTCCAACATCACTTGGAGTCTGGGTCATGAAATTTTTGCAAGAAGCCGAAAGTGAAGAGAATGATGTACAATGCCAGATCAATTAGATAATGCATCTTTATCAGACGAGAGATGAGGTGCTTCAAAACACCTAAAAGCTTCATGAGAGGATAAAGAATGTGTATGACCATAATACCAAGGCATATAAATTTAAGCTTAAAGATGTAGTCCTCCAATGGGATGCAAGGAATGAGGAAAAAGGAAAGCACAGAAAGTTTGAAAACTTATGGAAAGGTCCCTAAAAGATATCAGCTTTTCGAGGCAAAAATTATTATCTCGTACAAGAGATGAATGGAGAAGAATGTTTAGGAGGACCGGTGAAGAGTAGGCTCCTTAAGAATTATTATTCTTAATACAGTTTTTAGATTTCTCATTATCATTGTAAATATCAGTTTAACTTTCATTGCAAAGTGTGAAGGGGAGGATCACCAAAGCTTGGGGCTAAAAGTGAAGGCTATAAAGTTTCATTGGTTTTATGTTTTTTTCAAAGTCAAGTCAGTCTTGAGTCAATTTTTAAAGTCGGTTTTCAATTGGTTTGATTTTGTCAAAAATTAGTTTGAGTTTTCAGCTTTCAGTTATTTTTTAGTATTTGACTCCATGCCCAATGGATAATCACTTGGTCTACAGTGTTCCTGGCACCCCCAAGGAGCTACCATCCCAATCTAGAGCCAATGTTAGTGACAGTATTTGCATCCTTCCACCAGTGATCAAAATTAACTCTTTCATGTCATTTTAGGGGTACCACTAAGATTTTTTTTTATCATTCCACTAGGTCATGCAAAAATTTGACCACTTGGTGTAGATTTTCATGAAATTTCACTCTTTCCAAAAATGTCATTTCATGTTTGTTGGCTCACTTCGTCACTTTCTTAGTGTGCATTATTTCAAGAGATTACATCACATATTCAGTCATGTCATCATGAATTCCAATCGGTCAAGGTTCCCATTAGGTCTTAGGGTTTTCAAGGTCCAATAACACACCATTTCAATTGCATAAGACCAAAAATTAAGAGAGTGATCAAATAAAATTCTCCTTACCATGTAAAGTTGATTTGTAAGGAGTAATTTTTATTTCAAGATTTAATTTTGATTTCAAATTGTAATTTTGATTTTTCATTATGTAATTTTATGTCACTCAATTTGTAATAAGTTCATGTCTCCTAAGCTTCCAACTCATATTTTCATATGCCAAAGGATCAAAATGTAAAAATCTAAGTGTCTCAATCCATCAAATGATCAATTTTTAAATAATTAATTCATAGTGAAAAGGTATAGTTTCAAGTTTTAAAGATGAATGTGAAGAAGGCAAAGTGGGTCCCAAGGTCCAAAACATCAAATCCATCAAGTATAAAGCTCATCAAAGCATCAAATTCAATTTTAGTTATTCCTCACAACATCGAGCCACCACTTCCATAACTTGAATTTCCAGTTTTAAGGGTGAAAGAGTGATTTATTTTGTGGTGTTGCTCTCCTGGAAAAGAGGTGTTGTGCTCCTTTAACTAGCAGTATGCTCGTGTAACTAGCGATGTTCACCTACTAAGTGCGTTGCGCTCCTCCCAAAGGTCGTCCGCTCCTAGAATTTTTTCTCAGCAAGCTCGAAACTTCATCCAAATTTCTTCTAACCTCCAGAAAATTCTCTCACCATCTCTTCACACATAAGTAAGACACACTTTCCACCTCCTTGAATTCTTCAAGAAACAATTTCATGGTGTTTGAGTTTTCATGCAAAATTTGGAGTTTGTCTAGTTGAAAACCATAATCTCATTCCCTAATTCCCAATTTGATTCCCTAAGACCTCACATTTCATTCCCACATCACATTGAAACCCATCCCTACCCCTACATTACTATATCTCTGTCCCTAAATCCATTTTCCCCTAAACCCTAAGTCTGAGGCATTTCAATTTCCTAGGCACCCATTACCATAAAAACTATAATAAAATTTCCATTCCCAATTACCTAAACATTTTAACCCCCCACCACCTCCCTAAGTTTTTTAACCCCTTCCCAATTCCTCATCCTTAGGGTTTCTAGACCAAAATACCATAGAGGGGGAAAACAAAAACTACATAGAGGAAGAAGAGAGGGAAGATAGAAGGCCACATAAGGGAGGGAGTACTCTTAGGCTTGAGCCTACTAACACCAGAGAACTAATGGCCACTCCCATGACTGTCACTTTTTTTAGGCATGTCAGATGCTTTGATTTTTGTGAAATGATATAAGGAGTCCAACACCACCCTGTTTTGAGAATAATTTTCATATAAAACCTCCAATATAATCAAGTGACCCTTGATGGTGTGACTTACACCATATCTACAGCCATCATTGCAGCTGCCACTGGAATTCCAAATGTAGGTGACAAGTGGTTCAAGTCCAAAGATTCGGATGATCACTATTATGAGCCATACATCAAGCCAAAATACAAAAATGAAGGAAAGAGAGTTTTTACTTTCAAATAGCTCCTTGATAGGTATGCCCCCATGATGCAATTTATCATGAAGTACTTCTCTTTTGAAGGAAGGTTCTCTAGACTTTATACCTACCATATTAGACTACTCATGCACTTCACAAGGGGAAAGATGCTCAATATTTTATATTATCTATTCAAGAACATTGAAAAAATGGCATATGTTGTACAAAAGAGAGATTATGACCATGAGATGAACAAACTCTTTCATCACTTTCTCATCAACATCATTTTCCTCCATCACCTTAACCAGTTAGACATCTCATGGGACACTTTAATTTCTAATGACATCTTCACTTCTCCACAAGCTCAACATGTTGAAGATATGCCTCCCCCATGTCATCCTACTACACCTATTCCTCCATCTCAACCTACAACACTTATTTCTTCATTAGCTCAGCCTACTATACTCATTTCGTCACCATCATCACCATTTTAGAGCCAGATTGGGTCATCTGTTAGAGCTATGGTTAAAGCCTAAAATGGCTGAAATGGGCACATTGGCTAGAACATATTAGAAAGGGGATATAAAGTGTTTTCTCCACGGATTGTGGAAGGGACCTTACCTTTTTCATCAGCAAAGAAGTTACATAAGGGAAAGAAAAATATGACAAATGCAGATGTTCATGAGGAATTCGGGCATGAGGAGGAAGATCTCCATGAGGCAGAGACAAAATTTGATCTTGTTGACTTGGATCAACAAAATGATTACGAAACTTCATTGATTGTCAAGGATAAGGATACCCAAATTATATAGATTCAAACTAGCTTATATATATTTAATTTTTTCATTTCTTTTCTTGAGCAGGAAAACAATGAATTCCAAACCAAGTAGATAATAATGGAGATGAAACTTCTCAAGGAAAAGAGAGAAGAAAACAAGGCAAAGGTTTTTCCCTGATGAGGCCTATGATAGATATGGTGACCTAATGAGGAAGAAGATCAAATTCCAAGAAATAGGCCAAGGACCATAGGCCTGAAAAGAGATTTAGAATTAGAACAAAAAAAGGAACAATAACTAGTAGATGAGCTCACCTTCAATGAGAAATTTTCCATAATGATAAAGGAGAATCGACAACATTGGTTTGACAGGGTTAATAATCATCTTGAGAATCTCCTATAGAAGGCAAAGAAAATAATGGCATACAAATGAGGATGGCAAAACAATATTGCAAAATAAACCAAATTGCAAGGTTTAAGCTGAAGAAGGTCAAGTCAAAGCTTGGTAACCTAATAATGCAAGAGGAAAAGAGAAAATTTGAAATAATTTTTGAGGCATACCTCCATGATTAACACACATCATCAATAAAAATTCTGCAAATTTTGGAAAATTTTGGGGCAATTTTGAATATTTTTGAGTTTTTATGCATTTCTTGACAGTCACTAGACAGTTTGACTATCAGGAGCGCAGTGCCCTAGGCACTATGCTTCTTCTAGGGACCTCCATTGGTCAAACCAAGACCATTTTTGGATTCAAAATTATGAATACATGTATGTTAGAAACGTTTCTAAGAAAATTTAGGCAAACTAGTCAACAAGAAAAGTAAAAAAACACCTAAAAAACCATGTTTTTGCCCTGTTTTTGAGCCTAGCACTGCGCTCCTGACCATTATTGGGAGATTTCCTTTATGGATGGTCATATATGGTCAATTTTGGAAACAAATAATATATGTGGAAACTAGATAGGACAGGATTTCAATGAGCTATTCTGAGCTGAATTTGGACAACGGGAACCCCTCCAAAACTTGGTTGCAAGTTGGCACTACGCTCCTAACCAAAGACTGATAATTTTAAGTTTTCTCTCTAATTTTGACTTTCACCTTGGAAAATCATGTTTTTACTGATGTAATTCATATATGTAAATGTAATAATGATTTTTTTTAGTTACCTAGGGGTAAAAACATTAGCTAATAATATTTGAGAGGATTGATGAATCGATTTCATTAGAGTCAGGGATGAGTCAATTTGACCACCCTACACACTAGGTATCAATTCAGATTTTTGTGGATCATCTCCTCAACCCAGGGATTTGACTCCTAAGGTTTGGAGAAGTTTTTTCATGTTTATATCTTTCATTTCTTGACTCATTTCATAGGTTGGATGTTGTTTTATTGATCAAAGACACTAGTGTATTCAAATTTTGGCACAAATATATTAGATGAGTGGTGGCTATTATTTTGGGATTCATGTGGTATCATTCTTTTGAAATGGTTTCTTCTTCAGTTTCATATGTATGAATTTTTTTTTATCTTTCATGTTCATTCCAGCTCTATGATATGTTGGTTTCTCAAGTTTGATAGGCATAATACATCTCTTATGCTCTATTTTGGGAGAATCACCTTAATTTGTTTCAACTTCATGAGTTTAAAAAGAATTCATGTATTTCCATGCTCTTTTTAGCACCTCAAAAGTCTGATCCATATTACCTAAAAACCCTATAGTGTTAGAGTTCCTACCTACCTTGCCCCATTAGAGGCCTGTAATTCTAATCTTATTTCCCCTAACCTAGTTAATTCTTTGACTTAATTCACTCACCCAACACCCAAATCAACTAATCAAAACCCTTGTCCTACTATACCTAGCCTAAAACCTAATTGATCCAACCATCTTGGGTGTGATCCCTTAGAGAGAGCCCTATCCTGCCTAGTAGGGCTAGCTACTTGGCAAGAGCTTGGTCTGTAGTTACCTTTGTTGGTCTCTTCTCAGCCTCGAAGATCTGGTGGAGTGCTAACATGATCTTAAACGGTTTCATACATGACTGCAATTTTTATTTCATGTTAGTTAATTTATGTCATGATTGAAAAATATATGTATCTAGATCATATTTGATAATGCAACTTTAAGTTATGATTGTTTTAGATGTATCTAAAGAAAATTATAATATTCATTCAATTGTAAAATGTGTACTGTGTTTTTTAATTTGCAGTTTTACTATATTAAAATTTAACTATATCAACTATTATCAATAGTAGCCTTTCTATGTACATTAATGCAAAATGTTGTATACAATATTTTAAATGCAATTTTAAAATTTTATGATTGTTTTAAACATATCACATTATAACAACATGTGATCACATGAAAAATGTTAAATCAAAATGCACTTCAATCATTGTTATATATTCATGAACTTAAATATGTAAAACCATCTATGATTGTCTTAAATGACACATTATCATGCAAAATGTACCTAAATATAACCTTTAATATACATGTACACCTAATTATAAAATTCACATTTTCAAATGCATAATGTATGACATGTGTTTTGTAATTTGAAGTTTCAATCTAGACTCATTTTAAATAAAAAAACTTGACAAAACAACAAGTTAAACAAAAACATAATCTTATCATCCAAGTTAACAAATTATAACAACATGTGATCACATGCAAATTGTAAAAATGAAATGCAAACATAGTTCAATAATTGAACATTACATATTCATCAACTAAAATATGTAAAACCATATATGATCAAATTTTAAATGACACGTGATCATGAAAAATGTACCTAAATATCACCTTTAATAGACATCTACACCTAATTATAACATTCACATTTTTAAATGAATAATGTACCACATCTGTTTTTTAATTTGCAATTTCAATCGAGATTCATTTTAAATAACAAACTTGAAAAAACAACAAGTCAAACAAAACATAATCTTGTCATCTAAGTTAAAAAATTATAACAAGTGATCACATGCAAAATGTAACAACTAAATGCAAATGTACTTCAATCATTGTTACATATTCATCAACTTAAATATGTAAAACCATTTATGATTGTTTTAAATGGAACATGATCATGCAAAATGTACCTAAATATCACTTTTAATAGACATCTACACCTAATTGTAACATTCACATTTTCAAATGCATAATATACCACATGTGTTTTCTAATTTTCAATTTCGATCTACATTCCTTTTAATTAACAAACTTGACAAAACAACAAGTTAAAAAAAAAAACATAATATTATCATTTAAGTTAACAATGCAAAATGTAACAACTACATGAAAATATACTTCTATCATTGTTACATAGCCATGAAATTAAATATGTAAAACCATGTATGATTGTTTTAAATGACACATGATTGAATGAAATATGTACCTAAATATCACCTTTAATAGACATTTGAACCTAATTATAATATTCACATGTTCAAATGCATAATGTACCACATGTGTGTTTTGTAATTTTCATTTTCAATCTAGATTCATTTTAAATAACAAGTGAAAAAATAACAAGTTAAACAAAAAAAAACTCTTTTCATCTACTAACATTATAAAAACATGTGATCACATGAAAAACGCAACAATTATCCAAAATTTAAAATCATTCATATGAAAGTAATGTAACAACTATTCAAAATGTAAAATATGTCCAAAGTTATATGTCATTCAATAAAAATAAATATAACTCATGTGTAATAGATAAAAAAATATTGTTGAATGTAAAATATTAGATGCATCAATATAGAGAATTTGGGTACAAATGTATTTTGTGACCTCCTTGTGCTCTCATATGAAAAATGGGGAAATTAAAATTTAATCTTTTAAAAATGAATGAGAATGTAGAACTTCATAAAAATAAAAACGAAATGAAAAAAAAAAAAAAAAAATTCATGCAAAACCTCATGTGGTTATGCCTCCATTGTCCCTTCTTGGCCCTAATTACACACACATATATATACATGTATAAAAAAATTATGCATGTATTGAAATTAAAATTTGTTTTTTTTTAAATTGAATGAGAATGTAGAACTTCATAAAAAAAAAAATGAAAAAAAAAATCATGCAATACCTAATGTAGTTCTCCCTCCATTGTCCCGTGTTGGCCCTACATTGATGCATGCATAAACTGTACAATATACACATGTACAAGTCTATATATATATATATATATATTAAAATTTTGCAAATGAAAATGCACAAAATAATGGAATTGATTAAAAAAATTAAGAAAACTTCTTCAAATAGTTCGGATGCTTGTATCCCGATTATTGATTCCATTGCTAAATTCATTAGAGAGCACAAATCATCTCAGAAACCTAAAATTCAAAAAATTTAAAACTGTAAAATAACTCAAGATCTATCTCATTTTTTAATGAAATTTTCACTTCAATTTATAACTTTAAACATAATTGAAAATCTGAATAATTGTGAGAATTGATTATTTGACACATCTCCCAATGGTGAAGAAGATGGTGGCTCTATTTCAAAAACACTGGATGGAAGAAGAATCTGTTAGCATTTAATTATACATATATGTGCACATAATTATTTCTTTTATAAATATACACCTCATGATAGGTCAATATAATAATAGAATAATAAGTGTACATCAACATTATGAACTTTTAAAAAACACCAACATTTCCCAAAATATCATCTCGATTGCTAGAACCTGAACATTGGACTATGCTATTATCAAAATATTCATTCAACATGTGTGTAAACTATAAATGGTGAAAATATGATACATTTATGTTATAATAACATACAGACACATAGATATCTATGTATCTTACAAATTACATTGAAATATCGACCCTCACAATTAACACATACCGATCATACATCCTCTTCCCCATGAATAATTAAGTCCATTCAAACATTGTGACAACGCTTTGCATATGTTATAAGCTCTTCAATATTCATGTTGTATATATCCTCATTTGCATTATATAAAAAAGTAGCACGTGAATTTTCTTGTACTCTTTGTTAATTCAGACCAATATAAATTCCACCAAGTCTAGTCTGAAAGTTGTCTATGATAGCATCCCTTGCTTCTCAACTAATTTGAGAAGTGGCATCCATCTATGACTGCAATTTTTTCACACAAGGACTTCGGCTTACCAAAGTTGGCTCAAGGTGAGGCAACTCAGTATGACGCTTAGCACCCTTACGATCACATAATCGACCTTTCCGAAGACCAAAAAAATTAGAAGGAAGGTAATTTTTTATTGGGTTTAATTCCCAAAAAGAAATCTACATAAAATAATTTTGAAAAATAAACAGGAACTTCGTCATTCCATGGTATTTTTCCATAGGCTACAAGATGCCTATCATACAAATGGTAGGCTATTTTAGGGTGCTTGGAATATTGCACCTTCAACATCTTTCTTTTCAACCCCTCTTTGAAATTAAACATAGATTTTTCCATTTTTTTTGTAGCCCTATTTTTAACATCGGCCCATGTATTAGGACCCATTAATGCTTTCTTTATTTGCCTCATCATTTCTACAAAGCTATTGATGGTTAGCCCAAGTTTTTTGTAAACATGTACAAGTGTGCTTAGAGAGTGTGAAACTACTACTAAGCTTTCACGACTCTCTACAGGGAAATTCAAACTCCCAAGAAATTTCCTCAATTTTGAATAAAGACTTTCACACTTTTGTAATATGCATTGCTAGATGTTTTTTTCCCAAGGAAAATAATCGGGAATTTCAGATGGAAATTTTGTGGTTGGTGTATAACCTTCTTCTTGAATTACGTGATTTGGCCTACATATTTTTTTATCAACATTTTCACCCTATACAACAATATATAAAATTATATATAAATAAGCAAACATGTGAACAAATGTACAATTTGTTTTAACATAAAAAAATTATATAAATAATTTAACAAAATAATAATTATAATAATAAGATTGAGATTGATGGCCACCTCAAGATGGTTGAGCATCATCATTCCCACCTAGATATGGTTGAGAAAAATCATGACCACCCATTAATTGTCCACGAGGGGAATGTGTACCACCACCACCACCCTCATGCGACGAGACCAAAACTTCATAAAAAAATATATAATTTATAATCAATTCACATATATATACATGTAAATACATAAATACGTATGATTCTACCTATTTATCATTTAAAAGAACATATATATTAACCATACCATGATTGCATCAACCATAGCCCTCCATTGATTGAGTAGATACTCTTTTCCTTCAAACTCCTAAAAAATGAAATTTATTAAAAAATAATTTAACTCACTAAATTGATATAAAATCAATTCCATACATGTATAAACATCTATGTGTATAAGATTATATTCAAATATCATTTAAAAACTTAATATAAATTCCATGAACATGATATACATCCCCCGATCCATGATCTCCCTCTCTCCTAGATGCATGAGACTCTATTGATGTTGGCCTCAAATAATTGTGTGGAAAATAATCATCCATGATATATATGGATATCTATAGAAACATGATGTTTAAAGCCTCCAAGAATGATGTGGAAAATGATCATCCATGATGTATATGGATATCTACAAATATATACATATATAAATACATACATAAATACATACATACATACATACATACATACATATATATACATTATGTTTAAAAATTTACCCCATGCATTTACAATTCTTTTTAATGTTATTGTTTAAAACAATTTCAAAAGAATTCAAAAGTTTGATGTAATTTACAGAAATGCTGGAGCAAAAATTGAACACAAATGTAAAACACAAAACTTGAAGAAAAAATTGGTGTAAAACACACTTGAACATTTAAAAAAAAATTTGTTGAAGTTTTGCACATTTTGAAAATTAAATACAAAATTTTATAAAACATGAAGTTCACTAAGTTGTGCTTACATAGTGGGGGATCACTTGGTATATAATTGAAAAAAACACATGGTCATTAAAAATGACATATTTATAACTAAAAACACACACACATATCAAAGATATCTTACAATGCCCATCAATAAATTTTGATGGAGAGCAACTTCTTAACACTAATTCATCTTTCACACAAAAATCTTGAATTGGAATTTTCCTATTCAATAGATCACTTGAAATCCTATTAACTTCTGCACAATTTCTTGTACTAAATGATTGAAATTTTATAACAATATTGTTTGCATTTGCATGTAGTTCTTTTAGCCTCTCCTTATTAACTTGGTACAAGCCTTTCATCTAGTTGCACACAAGTTCATAATTGTTGAAAACTACAATTCCATTGGTTCCATACTCTGTAGTTATTCCCAAGCCTTCTATCAATGCAATATAATGTGCTTCATTGTTTTGTTTCTTCGAGGTATACTCATTTTCCTTTGGAGGACTTTGTTCGTCGCAATATTTCATAGCACATATGTAATAACGGCTTTTTGATACCTAAAAAAATTCAATAAAATATTAAATTCATCTATTACAAATGGCTCAGTTTATGGGATAAATGACATACATGGTTTCCAAAAACACTAGGACCATACTTGCATTTAGCTAAAAGTATTATAATAGTTCATAAAAATGAAAATGAGTAAAAACACATCCTAGCCATTATGGTTGGTGAGGTGATAGTGGACCGCTATAAGGTGTTTGACGTGTAAACGAAGAGTAATTTTGGATGTGTATGGCATGTAATAAAAAAGAAATTTTTCATTATATTGTTGAGGATAAACGTAGATTTAAAATGAATATGTAGATTGCTCATTGGTAAACCCATTACCATATTCTCATGCTTTCTATCCAAACAAAATAGTGACTTGAAAACCAAGAATATCAGGGATATCTTGATGTAAATAATTGCCACATATCTACAACAAGCGCAACTCCACAATATTTTGAAATATTGTGGTTGCAATGCCGAGGACGCTAATTGAAAAGTTTTGGATTAGATTATTGAGGAATTAAACATTTTTGAAATGAATATGTAAATTGCTTTTGTGGTAAACCCATATATCTATGTAGAGTGATTGGGTGGTTTAAACTCATCTTCTTCTTAGACCATATTCTCATGATTTCTATCCAAACAAAATAATGACATGAAACCCAAAAATATTAGGGATATCTTCAAACAAAGATAGAAATAATGTTGAATTTGTTGAATGGTAGATGACATGTAGTCATCCCAAACCATAGGTGGTTTATTTTAAGGATTCTCAATTCTATGATAGTTATGATCCACATGGAAATGAAACTACATTGATGGATTTTTATCAATTCTTCAATGATGACTATAAACTAGTAATGAATTTGTTGTTGGAGTTAGAAATTGGTAATTCTAATTATTTTGGAGATGTAAAGTCTTTAAGGGGTGAGGTGTTTGAGATAACAAGAGAATATATAGAAAAAATGTTGACCATAAATTCACTCTTCTAATAAATCTTATATTTATCCTAAAATGAAAATGTAACTATAGGTTGACGTAAAGGTTGATGGATAAATTCAGTGCAACAATGTTGTTCAGATTTAGATAGAGAAATTTTATGGTAACCCAACTAATAAAAGGATTGTTCATTTTGATATAGAGAAATTTTATGGTATCCCAACTAATCAAAGGACTGGATTTTTTTTTATTAGCATGCTCTTAGATTGGGTTGTGAGGTATCATTTTTTTTACTATCAGGTTCATGAATTGGCTTGTGATCTAGCATTGAAAGAGGACACAACCTACATGTATCCAATATTTGATTTTTATTTTTTCTCCATTATGATTAAGAATAATGGAAAGGGTCATCATTTAGATACAATTTTAATGTGGTTACATTGGACTACAAACATAAATTGGAAACACCTCATTTCATGATGATATTCTATGATTATCAACCAATCCCAGAGGGAGCACTTGTCCCCAAGAAAGAGTCACATGTTACCCACCATTGTGATGGGCACCAAAAATGTCTCTTGAATAATGATAAACATACATGAACCTAATGATTGCATGGAATTTGAGATTGTAAACTTAATATTTTTGTGCAAGTCTTCCAAGGGTGGTAAGATGCGGAGTCATAACAACACTGTCTTGGAATCTATTATCATAGGAAATTAAGAACATGTATTTTCCATTTTATTTCAAATATTTGTTATATTTTTTATGGAATATGTATATTGTGCTAAGAGGAGCTAGTATTTTTACTGTATCCTCCCTGTACAATTCAAATCTAAGTATGTGTTGTTTCTTTTCATAAATACGGGATTACAAAATTCAAATATATGTATGTGTAACTCTTTATTTTCCTAAATACGGGATTATACAATTCAAATCTAATTATGTGCTCTTTATTTTCCTAAATAAGGGATTATTTAGTGCATAAATTAACACACTTACATACGAGACTGAATATAATACATGAAAGAAATTATTTCACAATACGTATAAGAAATAATTTAAAGAATAGTAACACATATCAACATCATATATTAAAGCATCATCAAACATATATATACCAATAGTTGTAATGAAAGCACTATGATTATATACTTAAGAAACTAAGGATAAAATGAAGGAAAAAAATATTTTATGGATCACCTTTGACACATGTAAATGTATATATGCAAATTAGTCTTATCTTTAATATAAATTATAGCGAGGACCATGCTAAAAAATATGCAATATTTGGAGCACATTCAAGGGCACTAATGTATGAAGCAGTCATATAAGTAGAAGAAATAATGACATCAATGAAATTAGACCTATTTATGAAGTTTAAAAGAAATAAAGGTAAATGGAGAAACCCAAAGAAAATTTATGTGGTGAGATCTATGTTCAATCTCTTGAAGATTGAACATCAAAGAAGCAACCCAAAGAAAATTTATGTCGTATAAGTCTGTTGCACTATGAACATAATTTTATTTTTATTTTTTTACTTTAGTCTATGAAGCCCCTTGAAATGGTTTAATTATTAATTCAATAGATGAGGGAGAAATATCAACATCAAAGGAAGGAACAAGAGGATAGGTATCTCAAGAGAAAACTCTCCGGTTGGGATAAAATCATAGGTACCTAGAGCACGAGATATACTGGTAGATCCTATATAAGCAAAGGTAGCTAGAGAATCAGGATGAGAGACATTACCAGTAGAATATTATCTAGTAGTAGATACATCATCTCGTCCAGATACAGATCCACCAAATCGAGATAGAGCAGTGGGTACAGAAGTATATCCTATCGATCACTATCAATATAATTTGAACCAATAGAATAAGTTGTTGATCCATTCGGTAAATTTGTTGCTACTGAAGTTTAAGAAGTTGAGATGAATGAGTTTAGAACACAAATTCTCAAAATAGATTTGATTTTTAAACCAAGCCTTATGTCCATTATATATTTATGTATTGTGTAGATATATGTCCAGTATGTATTCATATAAGTACATCTATTCAAAAGTTGGCAAAGAGCCATCAGAAAATTGTTATAGAGATAGACGACCAATACTACTATATAGTCCATACAAAAAAAAGTATAAACACACATAATATATTGATACAAAAACAAAGAATACATATAAATTCTAAGGTTGTTGTGGTAGGAACACATGATGGAAAAAATGCAGTATTTAAATCCATTGTTTGTTTGTTTTCACTGTGCGATGGCAAATGTAGTCCCTTAAATCGATGCAAGGACATACTACAGTCCTTTACAACCACTCACGGATGAATTTACATGCACCGATGAACTCCAGTCCCTTAAAGTTATGCCTGATCAAATTTTATGATATATGTTAAGACTTAGGAATTTTGAAGCAGCTTGTATTAAAAATACCTGGAGGTCAAAATTGTTCAATAATTCGATTATAAAATATTTTTAAAACTAAAACTCATATAATAATATATTGAAAAAATTAAACTTCTGTGAGATGAAATCCTTCAAATTCCTTGACTCTTGTTTCTGTTCACTATGTAAATTTGTCGCTTTAACTCTGAAAAATAATATTTAGTGATGCATTCGATCCAATTTATATGTCCAGTATATATTGTTTAGATATATGTCCAATATGTTTTCATATAGCTAGTTTTGTTCAAAAGTTGGTAAAAAGTAGGAATATAAAGAAAAAAATATAATCTAATGGGGATATGAATTTAAAAGAATATTTTCTACGGAAGGAAAATATAAGAAAAAAAATAATATCTATGGTAAATTAGATTCATAATATTTGTTTTGGTGAAGTTTCTTGATATCTCCAAACATCACTTCAAGCTTGAATTGTGGTTTTAGAAACTAGGACCTAAGGGTCTCTAATCCATCAAAATCATCGAGGAATATCAACTAGCATGGGCCACATGAGCCGTTAACATGGCTAGAATTTTTCTCAATGAGTTTTTAACCAATGACCCCCACATCATGGAGTTACTTAAGAGTACTCCCAATAGCTATTTATTATAGGCATTGTGGCCCATTCATAATTATTATTTTCATTTATAATCATGTAAATTTCAAAGAATCATGTTCATCTATAATATATACATATATTAGATATCATTTTTTGGATTCAACTGCATTAAGTAAGCCATTCATCTGTGACCATTTCCATGAGAGCTAGTCATAACTGACTATTTTCTCATGATTTTTTAATATTCCACCTAACACTCATTACATCAGGCGATGCTCACAGGGGTGAATAAGTGGGATTTAAAGTAGTGAAATGAATCACATACCATCAATCATCACTTCCAACGCTTGCACTCGGTAATCCGGACATCCCGAGAGGTCACCTGTCCCAGAACTCCTCAGGATCAAGTGCGCTTAACTGTGGAGTTTTCCCCACACTCAAGCCCACTTAGCTTGTTATCCCATTTGCAAAACCTTAACAAGTATTGTGCCTCATGAACCATTCAAATAGAGCTCCCTTTAATATTTTTATTTTAAGTATGAGGGGTTTCCGTAGTGCATTATATTATATATTATTTTTCGGATTAAAATACATTAAGTAAGTCATTCATATATGACCATTTCCATGAGAGGTAGTCGTAATTGACTATTTTCTCATGACTTTTGAATAGTCCACTAAACACTCATTGCATCGGATGATGGTCACGGGGGTGAAGAAGTGGGATTGAAACTAGTGAAATGAATCACATGGCATCAATCATCACATCCGAGGCTTGCACCAGGTAACCAGGACTTCGCAGGAGGTCACCCATCCTAGAACTCCTTTGGTTCAAGCGTGCTTAACTATGGAGTTTTATCCATTATCAAGCCCACTTAGTTTTCTACCCCATTTGCAAAATCTTAGCCATTATTGTGCCTCATCAACCATTCAAGTAGTGCTCCCTTTACTATTTGTATTTTAAGTATGAGGGTTTTCCAAAGTGCATTATATTAGATATCATTTTTTGGATTCAATTGCATTAAGTAAGTCCTTAATTTATGACCATTTCCATGAGAGGTAGTCATAACTGAATAATTTCTCATGGTTTTTGAATAGTCCACTTAACACTCATTGCATTGGGTGATGCTCACATGGGTGTAGAAGTGGGATTAAAACTAGTGAAACGATTAATATAGCGGCAATCATCATTTTTGAGTCTTGCACCAGGTAACTAGGACATCCCAGGAGGTCACCCATCCCGAAAATCCTATGTCTCAAGTGCGCTTAAATGTGGAGTTTTCCTCACAATAAAGCCCACTTAGCTTGCTACCCCATTTTCAATACCTTATAAAGTATTGTACCTAATGAACAATTCAAGTATATCTCCCTTTACTATTTCTATTTTAAGTATGAGGGGTTTCCATATTGAATTAAATTATATATCATTTTTGGGATTCAACTGCATTAATTAAGTCATTCATCTATGATCATTTCCATGAAAGGTAGTTATAATTGACTAATTTCTCATGATTTTTTAATATTTGACTTAACACTCATTACATAGGGTGATGTTCATAGGGGTGAAGAAGTGGGATTTAAAATATTGAAATGAATCACATAGAGTCAATCATGACTTTCCACAATTTCACCCAGTAAACATGATTTCCCGGGAGATCACCCATCCCATAACTCCTCTGGCTCAAGTAGGCTTAACTATAGAGATTTCCACACAATTAAGCCCACTTAGATTGCTACCTCATCTACAAAATATTAGCAAGTATTGTGTGTCATGAACCATTCAAGTAAATCTCCCTTTACTCTTTGTATTTTAAGCATGAGGGTTTTCCACAATGCATTATATTAAATATCATTTTTTGGATTCAACTGCATTAAGTCATTAATCTATGACCATTTCCATGATAGTTAGTCATAACTGACTAATTTCTCATGATTTTAGAATAGTCCACCTAACACTCAATACATCGCGTGATTCTCACATAATGATGACATAATGATGACCATTTAAAAAATTCATGTTGTTGCTTCGAACTAAAAATCCAGGGGATAAGACAAAGCCTCAGCCACAACATCCCCTAACATGGTTGGGTTTTTTCCCACATGGTTTTAAATTGATGACCTTCACATCATAGAGTGACTTAAGAGTACACCCCATCGTTGTCTATTCTACTCCCTATGAAAAATTCATAATTATTATTTTCATTTATAATCATGTAAATTTCAAAGCATCATATTCATTTAAAATATATACATACACCTAATGATGATCGTTTAAAAATTTCATGTTTTTTGTTACAACTAAAAATAAATATAGATCCATATTAACTTATGATATGTACATCCATATTAACATCAGATCTACCGTCCACCTCTCTAGGTACAAACCTTTCTTCAAGTTTTCCACTTATAATGAAGGTTTCCACCTAGAGTAACTTGATCCCGCTTGGTGCATGATATATCAAAATTTGATATCGATCTACAAATAAATAAAATAATAGTAATGTCCCACACACTAAATATAACAGTTCCATTGATAGAAAATTTTAATTAACTTTTATAAAATCTAAACATATCATAAAATATTTTGTAAAAATAGTGTTTCATTGGGTTTCCACTTAACAAACCCGAGTCATAATTTATTCCAGTAAAAATAACCCTATTTTTAATATATATCAACTATTTTTACAAAATATTATTTGTAATACTCTTTTTAATAACACCTAATACTTTTTTTTTTTATTCAACAAGAAAGACCCAATGACTAAGAAATAACTGAGACATCCTGTATTGACCTCGGGCCGCCTATTCATTGAGCCTAATCAATACATGCTACAACATGCCTCTAAATTCTTGAACTTGGGTGGGTGGGGTGGCAAGCCACACTTGTGCACAATTCCAACCACTTGAGATAACGACCATTTGAAATACCTCCCAATAATTATAACCCCTTACCCCACATTAAATTCCACAATACCTACAATATATTGGATTTATTTTGCAGAAGTTTAAAACCCCTTTTATGAATGAACTTGATAAGATATTGGTCACTTCAAATAATTAATCCATAGATGTGTATTTCAATACTTTAATTAATTGCGTCACAATATAAACAAAGTTTACTATAAGATATTACACTATGTAACTGTTACTTTTATTTACTTTATTTAATTCTGACTTTATTAATTTTACATACTTTAACCAATAATATCTGCATGACACTTCAATATGCATTCTTTAACCCATAATGAATTCACTAAGAATAAATGTTGTACTACAGAAGAGTCCCTACACACAAGTGGAAATTATGCTTCTAGAAAAATTGCAAATTGATGTAAGAAGTAGGAAAATTAATTTCCTACTAAGTCCTAAGGACTTGCATAAAATTTTGGTAGGTAGTAACCACTAGAAATGTAGGTTTTTTTTCCCTTACCTATAAATTGTTGAATAACACAAAAAAAATGTTGGGGAATCACTAATGGTAAGCATATTTATTTACATATTTGCTTATCTATTTTTTATGCAAATACTTTCTTAAATTATGGTGGGTAGTAATTAATGATAAATATGTTACTTACGTCAGTGTGAACAATTTTTCATGTATTTTAATTGAAAGTGGTTTTCCTATGTGGTAGTTATCCACACGACATATGCATAAATACCTAAACATCATGGCATAAATATTGCAAATATATCCATAAATTGTGGAAGAAGAATATGAAACAGTTATCCATATGGCATTCTATTGTGTAAAGACAGTAACAAGATCTTCAAATTATAGTCTAATCAAATGCTTGAATTTTTTTTTCAATAATATTGAAAAAAAATATTTGTTTTCAAATTGAAATACTGTAAGTTGCATTAGTAAGGTCTAAAATAATATTAACCAACAAACCATAGCTAGAAAAGTAAAAAAATATTTGAAAAAATAACTTTGATAAAGAAACAACCTTTACACATAAATATCATAAAATATTAATTAACAAAATCTAAATTTAATTAATTATACCACAATCTAAACAAAAATTACTATAACAGGTTACACTATGACAACAGCTATTTATTATTTTGTTAATTAATCCATATGTTATATTGCAAAACTTTAATTATGTATACCACAATCTAAACAAAAAGTTCTCTAACATGTTACACTCTAAAACAACTTTTTCTTATTATCATTTAGTTAATTTACGTATGATGTTATTGATTTTGCATACTTTGACCAATAATAAGTTACAAAAAAACGTTGAAACCGATTTCGCATTATTCAAGTCATAATGAATTCAATTAGAGTAACACGACCCACCTTTTTCTACTTCCGTACGACAGTTAAAAATACCTAATTTTCAAGAGTTTTTTGTGTTGTCTAGAGTTTGATATTTATAAGTGGAAAATAATAAAAAAAAACTCATTTAAAAATTTAACTTTGTTAAAGAAACCATGTCACGCACCATCGATATTTACTAATCCACTGTAAAAGAATTGTACAAAACTATATTATGTACAAAATATCAAAAGCCTATTTCATTACTAAAATACCGAAGTCAAGTCTTTGTTAGTTGGCCATGTTCATTATCAGTGCCTTTAACATGAAACTATACAAATGTCACAATTAGTAGTATATAAATAAATAACTATATTTAATTATCATATAATTAATATTTAATTATCATAAAATTAATATATTCATAAAATTAATATATTGATTATTAAATTTTCAGGAATTTATTAGAATTATATGATTTATGCAAATTATTGTGAACCAGAAATATTTATATATCAAAATGTATAGATTTTCACCATCTCTAATATTTATTAGATACACTAATATAATGATTAGTATGTATCAGCGTTTCAATTTATAGTTAAAACACAAAAATTAATAGGTTACTTGATAGAAAATATTTATTTAAGTTTAGTATTGATCAGGTATTGATAGCGATCTTAATTTTTACGGTTAAATCTCCTATAGATTTTACAAATTTCACTTTCAAATTTAATTGTAGTTCATGATAAATTCAAAGTTAATAAAAATATATAATAATTATAGTTGCAAATAAAAACATTAAATATTTAAAGCATATAATTCTTTCAAATTTATATAATTATAAATTTAAATAATAATCATAAATTTATATTTATTATATATTTTTTTCATTTTCTTGTTTTTTATTGCTTTAAATATTATTCTTTTAATTTTATATTTATTTTATGTTTTTGGAGTCTTGGTTAAAGAGTGATGATATAGGCTATTATAGTACTCATCACAGGTTCAATTCCCTTCCCGGATATATTTGAACATATTGATGAAGATGAAGTTAAAAAAAAAAAAAAATGAAAGATACTACCAAACTTACAAAAAAAACAAAAAATTATACCTATCATTTCCACCAAGAATAGCTAGAATCAAGATTCGATTGGATGTAAGAAAGGGAAAACTAAAATGTTACTGCTGGAGGGAACTCACATTTTTCTCCTCTCCTTCTATGCATTAAGGTATTCTATTTCCAAAGATGGCCAACATATGTTATTGGACAGTAACTATTACAGTCTCTACTGTAATGTTGATGTTGTTGCCATGCCTTCATACAACAGAGGTAGAGGCAAAATAGAAATTAGGGTGGGAGAAGATAAGCCACCTACATTTCTATTTCCACTACTCGATGGTGGGTAAAAATGATGGTTGTGGAGGTGGCGTCGACTCCCACCATAAACCCATTGTTTAGTTGGTTTGGTTTGGTTAGAGTTATGGACGACTGTTTGACATAATGTTTGGAAGCCAACTCCAAAATGATTGGAAAAGCGCAAGGGTCGAAATAAAGCATCACAACCATTGAGGAAAAGTTTCTACGATGGGGGACATCCGAGAGGAGAACAAAGGGTAGATCATCATCCTCTGTTTTATGGATTTTAATGGTTGCAATAACGTTAATCTAAACTTGAAATGTGCATCCTAGATTCAGGCAATTACTCAAGCAATTCCTTCCTTGAACCTCTCGTCCATTGTATTCTTACCTCCAACTCAATAGAGTATGGATATCGTGAATGAAGGCAATGCATCTCTAATCTAGGTTTGACCATTGTGTTTCAAGAGATAAGTATTCTTATCATTCTTTTCTTGAAAGAAGAGTTTGCATACAAAATTTTATTATGGTGTTGGAAAAGATGAATATTAACTTCATTTTATAGCTTAGGCATAGTAAAATATAAGTAATTTAGCTTATATATATATATATATATATATATATATATATATGATGTAAAAAATATAGGATGCTTCTTCTCTTTTAAAAGGGATTTGGTACATGTGTATGAAATGATAACGAAATTCAAGTTATTTTTTTGAAAGTGAATATAGATTAAAGAGGGTAATTCCTCAATATATTTCATGGGTTGGGAGATAAGTTAATGAGTTTTCCTTGGAAGAGAAGTCATGAAGAACCCATATTAGTTTCACATATTTTTTTCTTTGGGAAATATCATGTTGAATCTTGTGTGAAAAGAATAATTTCTACTCGGGGAAAAGATTATGTTGTTTTATATATGTTGTTCTTACTTGAAAATAATAACTTCTTGAAAATATTGCATGGCTAGATGAATTGTGTCAACTTCTTTATTTAGATGTATACCAAGTTAAGCTAATATTTTTATTTTTTCCTTGTTTTATACATAAAATAAGTTTATCTATGATAATTGCATAAGAAACTACGTGTAGAAAGACAAAGAAACTAGCTTATATTCGCTTCCTTTTTAAGAAGAAGTAAGTCTTTGTTTACATGAAAATAATAACTAAATGATGGTGTAATTATAAAGAAGGCTATATGTTGTGCATATATTAAAGAATAACTCTTATGATAAGATCTTTTAGGTGCAAAATAATAGTTATTATATAGATGTTCTTTGCATGGATAGAAAAAATATTGAGTTATAATGTTTCTTTGGGAAGAATTATATGTGATTACTTTATGCTATTATAACTATTATCTTAGTTTCTTTTGGAATAATTTCATGCATATGCATGCAATATTTGTATTAGCTTTCGTTGGAAAGAATATACATGTTTGTACGTGGGGAAAGATAGTGTCGTGTGTTAGACTACATTGTAAAATATTGTTAGTATAATCTTTGAAAAAGAAGACATGTATTTGTATTCTTTATTACATTAGTCTTACAGAAAATAAAACATGCATTTGCATGCTCTGTTGTGTTAAGAATTCCTTTGGGAAAACTCTTTTGAAAGCTATGTGCTCTTTCATGTTAAGAATTCCTTTGGGAAGACTCTTTTGTAAGCTATGTGTTTTGTTGTGATAAGCATTCCTTTGAGAAGTCTCTTTTGGAATCTATATGCATTTGCATGCATGGGAACAACATTTGTTGTGTTAGCTTTCCTTTCATGCACCAAAATTAATAGCTTAAGGGTTTTTTATTTTGATTAAATTTATGTAATTCGCATGTACAAAGATTTTACTGATATATTAGTTTCTTTTAAAGAAATTTCGAGATAGTTGAAGCGATTTTTCTTGCAAGAATGTGTGCTTATGCGAGGGAAATATTAGCTAATATTTTATAGACATCCTTTGATGGTTAAATGCTTATAAATAGTGCATAAACAGTGTTGTTAAAGGAATCATGTCGTGATATTACGCTTGCATGTCATGAATCTACATGAACAGATGGAGAAGCATCGCTAGCATATATTTGCTAGATCTAAGACTTTTTTGTTCCATAATTTACATAAATGTCTTTCAGATTAATCATATCAGTAGGATTAGGTCGAAGTTTCAAACCATCTAATGTGGTTCATCCCCAAGAAAAGGTGAAAAAATATGATTTATCTCAATGAATAAATATTTAGGATGCGTCATTTCCGAGAGATAGTTGTTGAGACTAGCCGTTAAGAACTAGCCGTTGCAAACTAGCTGTTGCAAACTAGCTGTTAAAAACTAGTTGTTAATTAGTTCAAAATATATATATATATATATATATTAATAAATGGTTATTATTAATTAAAAATATTTATACATTTATTATAATAGGGTTAATAGTTGAATGTTTTGAAATTTAAAACCGATTTCATAAAAAATATAAAAATTAAAGCATAATTTAAAACATAATTTAATTAATAAATTATTATTATTAATTAAAATATTTATGCACTTATTATAATAGGGTTAATAGTTAAAAAATTTTGAAATGTATAAACCAACTATGATGGTAAAATGATTGACCATTTTTCTAATAGTGGTTGTTATGTCAAGCTTAAAAAGAATCCCCTTAGAGTGGTTTTTAGGGAGGTTTCCCTTGCAATTAAGTCTGATTGCACCCTTAGTCCTCTCTCTAGAAATCTTATTGAGAGCAATCCCCTCACCCCCAGGATTTATGGTCTTCCCAAGGTTCATAAACTCGGTGCCCCTTCAAGACCTATTGTTAACAAAATACTTGGTCCCTCCTATCATCTTACTAAATTCTTAGCTCAGAAGCTTAAACCCCTCGTGGGGCTCACAAAATCCTTTGTTAACGACTCGGCTTCCTTCATCAAAGAATTGAAAGACATTAGGTTGGGCCCGGGGGAGTTATTAGTAAGCTTTGACGTTGTATCATTGTTTACCAAAATTCCCATCCAGGAAGCCATTGATGTCATTAGTCGTGTCTTTAATCATGACACCTCTAAATTAGTCGTTCTCTGCCTCACCTTGACCTTTATCAGTTTCCAAGGTGAGTTCTATGAGAAAAATTGTGGTGTTTCTATGGGTTCCCCTCTTTACCCTATTATTGCTAACTTATTTATGGGAGATTTTGAATCTAAGGCCTTATCCTTAGCTCAATTTTGCCCTAGGAAATGGAACTGGTTCATGGATGATACCTGTGTCATCTGGTCCCATGGTCACGAAAAGTTAGATCAATTTCTTAAGCACCTGAACTCCCTACCTGACTCCATTAAATTCACGATGGAAGTGGAGGTAGATGGTTTCCTTCCCTTCTTGTATATTCTTCTGTCTATAAGGGAGGACTATTCCATTTCCCACCAATTTTTTCACAAGAAAACTCACACAAAACAGTATCTCCATGCTGGTTCTCATCATTTTCCTACTCAAAAATTTGGTGTTCTTTGCCCTGTTGCTACCTGTGCTATAAAAATATCTGATGATAGCCACTTAGAGGTGGAGAAATCCCATATTCTTGAAGTGTTTGAGAATAATGGTTATAGTATATCTTAGGGCCTTAATGTCTCTCAAAAATTCTATAAAGGGTTAAAAGGTAAATCCTCTCGAGATTATCCTATCTCCAAAATTCATCTTTTGTTTATACAAGGGACTTCAGACAAAATTTCTTATTACCTCGAACAAAATAATGTCTCTTCTTCTTTCAAGCCTCTCTGTACTATTAGAAACTTTCTTGGTCCCGTAAAATACCCTATTGACCATAAGGACATGAAGGGTGTTTATTTGGTTCCTTGTTCCTATGGCACTCCCTATATTGGGGAAACAGGTTGGTCTATTTTTTATCAAACCAGCTCCAAAAACAAAACAAAAGAGAGATCAATGTGTTATAAATAAGCCACTTCAAGGGGGAAACCTCTAATACATTACATAAATGAACAATTCTTGGATGATACAAATGATAAAAACTCATTCTATATATAGGATTCCATGGGGTTATAATATAATCCTAGACAACCTAACAATAATAATGTAAGGGAATAATAGTAACAATATTAGGGTTACAGGGGTACACCAATAACAATAAGGGGGATACACTAACAACAATAAGGGAGTACACTTGTAATATAGGGACCTAACATGCCCCTCTCCTTCAAAAAAGTGTTCTACTCAATGCTTGAGTAGCTTTGGGTGCTTCTATATAAAATTATCATCCTCCCATGTAGAATCTTCAGTGGGTAAGTTCTTCCACTTGATGAGATACTCTAAAATTGATCGATTTCATAGCTGTCGAGTTCTTATTTCCATGACTGCTTTAGGTTCCAATATGATTCTTCCTTCCTCATCAAGTTTTGGAAATATTGTTTGGACTGGAATGTTTTCACCTATAACCTTCTTTAAGCATGAAACATGGAAAACTGGATTAACTCACGATGAAGAAGGAAGCTCCAATTTGTGTGCCATAGTACCAATCTTTTGCAACACCTTGTAAGGACAATAGTACTTTGGCGCTAATTTATTATCCTTCTTAGCTTGCTTGAGGGACATTTGTTTGTATGGTTGTAGCCATAAAAATACCTAGCCTCCTACATCAAAACTTCTCTTGCTGCGATGTTAATCTGCCTGTTGTCTCATTTGATTTTGTGCCAAATTTAGGGTATCATTTAAGAGTTTGAGAACTTCTTGTTGATGCTCGATGTGATATTAAATTTCTTGAACCTTAAAATTCTCTCTTAAATATGATATGATGGGCAATGGATGATATATTCCATAAAGTGCCATAAATGGGGTCATTTTTGCTGCAGTATGAAAGGAGGTGTTATCCCACCATTCAATGAGAGGTAACCACCTGACCCATTTTGTTTGTTTATCAGATACAAAACAACGATGATATCCTTCCAAACATTTATTCACTATCTCAATTTGACCATTAGATTGAGGATGATAGGATGAGCTATGAGCTAGTTGAGTACCCAAACAAGAAAATAATTTTGAGCAAAAAATTCCAGTAAAAATGGGATCTATGTCGCTTACAATAATATTTGGGTTTTCATGTAGCTTTTGAATTTTTTTAATAAATGTAGTAGCAACTTTACTTGCTTTAAATGGATGAGATAATGCACAAAAGTGTGTATACTTGGTAATTTTATCAACTACCACCAAGATGACACTCTTTCCTTCAGACTTAGGTAAACCTATGATAAAATTCATCAAAATCTCCTCCCAACATTGACTTGGAATGGATAAAGGTTTTAGAAGACCTGGGTCTTAATTGTCTCAACTTTATTTTGCTAGAAAACGAAACATTCTACCACAAACTTTTGAATATCAGATTTAAGGCTATCCCAAAGAAATTCTTTCTTCACCCTCTGATAAGTTTTTAAAATCCTTGAGTGTCCTCCTGAAGGAGAACTGTGCAATTCTAAAAGAATATTTTTTTTTAGTTGGGAAATATTACAAAGATATAAGTGATCTTTGTACCATAAGGAATAATTTTTCCAACTAAATGTATCAAATGTACTAGGATCTTACTACAAGTTTTGAATGAGTGTCCACACTTCTTCATCCTTCTTCCATTGATCCCTTGCTTCGGTTATCCAATCTGCTTGGATAATAGAAATGGCACAAAGCAATGCTTCCACATCTTCATTCTTTCTTGTGAGTGCATATGCAACAACATTTAGCTTATATTTTTTGTATATGATTTAAAAGTAATAACCCAACATCTTTGTGACTATTTTTTGTTCCAAAAAGTTTTTAAGACTATCATGATCAGTGTTTACGTTGAAGTATCTTCCCATTAGGTAAGGTCTCCATTTCTTTAGTGCATGTAATATTGTTAACATTTGATTCTCATAAATATATTTCTATAAATAATTTCCTTTTATTGGATGACTTTCAAAAGGAATGGGTCTTCCTTCTTGCATTAAAAAAACACCAATTCCAGTCACATTCCATAATAAAGGCTTTTGTGAAGTATGGCATAGCTAAGACCAGTGCTAGGCACATTGCCTCTTTAAGATGTTCAAAGGATTTAGTTGATTCAGGAGTCCATGAAAATGCATCTTTATTCAATAATGTTGTTAGAGGTGTTGCAATTCTCCCATAATTCTTAAGAAACTTGCAATAATACCCTGTTAACCTGAGAAATTCTCACAACTGTTTTATTGTTGTGGGTAATTTCCATTCCTTAATGGCTTTAATTTTACTAGGGTCTAGCTTAACACCCTTGTGAGATACAATATGACCCAGATATTCCACCTTTTATAGTCCAAATAAATATTTGGATGTTTTTCCATATAATTATTTCTCCTCCAACAGTTTGAGCACCCTGTCAAAATATTGAACATGATACTTTCAAGATTTGTTGTAGATTAGTATATCATCAAAAAATGCTAGCACAAATTTTCTAAGGAAGGGTTTGAAAATGGAATTCATCAACTCTTGAAATGTAGAAGGTGCATTGGTAAGGCCAAAATGCATGACCAAAAATTCATAATGACTCTCATGAGTTTGAAATGTTGTTTTTGGAATATCTTCAGTCTTCATTCTAATTTGATGATATCCTAAATGAAGATCTGACTTGGTAAAATAAATTTCTCCATTTAATTCATCCAATAATTCATCAATCACAGGAATGGGAAATTTATATTTAATAGTGAGCTTATTTAGTTCCATATGATCCACACACATGCGCCATGATCTATCCTTCTTATGCACCAATACTACTAGAGCAGAGAACGAACTTTTGCTAGGTTGAATTATACCAGCCTCTAACATTCCTGCAATCATACATTCAATTTCGCTCTTTTGGACATAAGGATATCTATAAGGCCTAATGTTTGGAGGAACAATTCCCGGAATTAAATGAATAGCATGGTCACGATCATAAATAGGTGGGAGTCCTTTGGGAGTTTCAAACACCTTGGAATGATTATCCAAGACCTTTTGCAGATCTGGAGAAATAGAGATTTTGATGTTAGAACTTCTAGTGAGCATAATTGTGCAATTACACCTCGTTGTTATTTCTTTAGAATCTTTGTCATGACATTAGAGCTTATTATCTTTCCCAGATTCCCTGTGATACCCCGTAATTTGACTTCCTTTCCTTCTGAAAAAAATTTCAAGAAACGTTCTTGGAAATTAAAAGCTATCGTCCCCAAATATTGTAACCATTGTACTCCTAGTACAACATTAGCACCTCCCATTGTAATGGAAAGCATTGGAATATTCAATACATATTCCCCCATTGTGAGCTTGATATTATGGCATTTTCCAAAAAAAATTATAGTCCCTCCATTTGCAACCATTACTTAAAATTCATGTGATGGGTATAAGAAGAAATTAAATTCCTTGGCTACCTTACAATGAATAAAATTATGGGTACTACCCGAATCAATCAACGTTATTACCTTTTTCTTTTTTATATGTACTTCTATCTTCAGAGTTTGAGGAGTGGTAATTCCTACCAACACATTACATGATATGGTTAGACTCCTTTCTTTTTCTTCTAGGGTTGTGTTGAAGCCTAGAAAATCTCTGCTTCAAACATCGGGGAAAACCACCCGGTCGGGACCTTAAGACAACTCCTTTTCCATTTGGTATGGTGGCTCCGACTGGATTTAAAGGACCAGTTTCCTTATAACTAAATGGATTGGTTTGTATGGGTGGAAATGGGACTAAATTAATTGAAATAAAAATATCTAATTTAAACTAAATACTGATAAAGAAATTCTAACACTAACCTGGGTAATTATATGTGAATAAAACTTAAGATTGTTCCAATTTAACAATAACAATGAAAATGTATTATTATTTAAATTGAAATATGCAGAAACAAATAAAGATAACTCTGTTTAAGAAATTAAACAGAGTTGTATTAGCATATTGCATTCATCATTGTATACCATGTATATATACTTATGAAAGATAACGTTTCAATTATACTAAAAAATGATATATAAAAGGAAGCGTTGTGAAAACAAATATATATAAATGATAGAAATTTTAAAGCGAATATCATAAGACAAAAGAAATCAAAAGTGAAAGGATAGAAATACCTCATTCATCTCGAAGACTTTCAAATGCAATGTGATATTCTAATCCAGTAACTCTGATGCAAAATCAAATTCCAAGGTACAAAAATGCAACACTTCAAAGATAATTCCGCATGAAAATCACCAGATGTGATCCTTTTTAAAAATATATAAGACAATGGAGTACAGAAATGCAATCTCCAAGTCAAAAAATATTAAGATCCAAGACCCTTCTCTAAATGCATGAGAAGGGTTTAAATACTACTTATCTAAATCTAAAAATAGTCTTATTACAAAAATTAAGGATTCGGTTCAATGACCGTCCTTTTCCTAGGCTAAAATACAGTAAAATTAAAACTAAATCTAACTATATATGAACTTGATCTTTAAACTTGCAGGCATCTAGCATAGTTTTGAGAAGATGCGGTTGACCGACTTCAGAATTCAACTGTCCTGAAAAGACAGAGTCGGCAAGTGTAGGCGCAATCTTCTCTGTAGCATTGATGATACAATTAAGTGCACTGTGCTGACTGTGTGGCTTAACTAAGTACATCCAGTATGAGTCCCAATTTAATCTTGTCAGCCCTTGGATTGATTTTTCTCTTTCTTCTGCCTTTTGCCTCCATTCTGTTTGCAGTTGATGTGCCTGTGGGAGATATCCTGGAACAGTTTCTGGAATCAAATTAGCTTTGTGTAAATTATCATTTACACAATCAGTAAGAGTGTTTGCCGCTGTAGCCGCCTCCTCTGCTGCCTTTTCTGCCCTTCTGATTTGTGCATCCCAGTTATTGAACATTATTTCTTTATGGTTTTCATTAACAATGGGTGCACCAGCTTTTCTGCCTTCTTCTGTCTTTTGCCATGCCAGATAATCATTGATCTTTTCATTAATAAAATCATAATCATTTCGTAAATCTATGACATGATTTGTGATTTTATCGCTCTCTTGGCACAAAGAATTCCATTGCAAGATTTTTTGGCAGAAAACTTCCTCTTGTTGCAGTAGTTGATTGTTCAGAGAGATGGTTTCTGAAATGAATTCTGGAAGCTTAGGATCATCTTTATGCTGATCTTGAATAATCTGTATTTGTTTGTCTTTATCAGCTAAGCTTTTTTTTGATGTCCTATTTGCATCTCTTGAAGTTGTTGTTGTAATTCTTCAAGTTTTAATTGTGCTTCCTTATTGGCCTGTACCTATTGCAATTGTTGTTGTAGAACTTTTATATGTTCTTCTTTTTCTGTAAAGCTTGAATTCTTGAAATTGCTCTGGAGATAACTACGCTTGAACTAAATTCAAAACTTCTTTGAATGAATTTCTTGCTTGGAACATATCATAAAAAGGATCATGTTCCCTAGAAAATTCCCTTACCCTGATTGCATTGGTAAAATTATTAATAATATCATTTGGGTCGAATAATCTTCTCGAAAATTTGAACAGCTGTAGGCATGTAATGTTGCCTATCTCTTGAAATGCATGACCAATATCAAACAGTGAAAATGTTCCACATTTTACGGGAAATTGTGGCCAAATGCCCTTTTTCTTCTCTTTTAAATCTTTTGTTATACCTCCCTGGCCACAGGTCTGATAAGCAATTTCCCGAGCTACAAGTCTATCCGGAACATATAGGGGTAACACATGGGGAGAAGCATAACTTCCAAAAACCCTAATATAAGTGAAAAATTCTTCTCCAAACCATCTCACGACGGGGAGAATATCAACCTCTGTTTCTGAGGATAACCTTGGGGCATCCTTATTATACAATGTTCTGTACAATGGCAGCATTATTCCATGACAAATTTGGTAAAAATGGGGGACAAAATTAGACTCCCATAGTTCTTTATGGTACACATGAATAGGCAAAGGATCGTGGATAGTCCATTGCCAACCCATCACAGGGAATTTAGAGATATAACAAATAGCGTCCATGACATAAGCAGATAAATAAAAAGGTGGATAAACCCGCTGAGAAACATTTTGTTTGGACCGGTAGTGAAAAATAGCAGTGGTCAAATTATCAGATAGGATTTTGGCCCAGTCTACAATTGTAGAATTAATGGCCGCATTCAACAAAGGAAGCCATTCGGGTAAGATCATATTTATGTCAGGCTTTCCAAAAAGCCTGCATAACATGGCAGCAGTGAAACAATAAGGAGAGGTAAGTGAACCCGTGCTGTACATACCTTGTTTGTTTTTCTTCAACGATTCACTTCTTTTGGTCCACTCCTTTGTGCATTCTGCCAAATTTGCATGTTCTCTGGAAAAATCTTCCATAAATTGTTTGTTGTAAGTCGCCTGAGGTTCTGGAAACTTATACATTAATCTCAGATCTTCTGTGGTGAATGACCCGATTAGCTCTTCAGATGGAGTTCTGAATTGTCTATCTGAAATATCGGTGTTGTCCAGCACCCACTTCACCATGTCCGTATATGGGAGAATCCTTGGTCTTGCCGCTATCCTATGCAGAAATGAACAAGCCAGTTCTTTGAGGGTTGCTTCAGACGTATTACTAGAACCTGCTGTAGCCACAACTTTCATCACCACAGGATTTTCTTCTTCTAACAGATTATACATTCCTTCCCAAGTGGATATACCGGCATCCTTATTACAAGTGGTGTCTGCATACAGCGAAGCCATTTCTCTGTTTTCAGAATTCGAGCTCTTCTCCTTCTTACCCATAGTGTTTAGTGAAAGCTTTGTATAGACGTTTGCTCCTTCATGCCTGCGTTTTACGAGTAAATGAGAGTAATGGCATAAGAAAGGTGATGAGACTGTTTTAAATGTGAAAGCGAATGAAATATAATATTTTAATCGTGAAACGACTTTCAATCCAAACACAATCTCATTTACCATTAATTGTCAATCCAATCATTTAATTTAATCATTAAAGCGCATAATAGATTTGATATATGGGAAGATTGCCTTTGGACAACGCGCCTACATGAATCTGTGACATTGCGATCTGCGATTTGCTGCGCAATATCGCAATATCGCAATGTCGCAATATCGCAATATCGCAAAATGAAGCCATCGCAGTTATGTAAAATAGCGCAAAAGCGGAAATTGCGCAATAGCGCAAAAGCGCACATCGCAAATCTCGCAAAAGCGCAAAATTGAAAATAGCACAAAAGGTATTCATTAATCACTTCTATTTTCTGCGCTATGCGATCTGCGACCAATACGTTTATTGTATAGGCTTTTGGGATCGCATTATCGCAAAAGCGCAAAATCGCATTTTCAGTTTTATAAAAGATATATATCATTTTGCTATGGATGCGCTATTTTGTTTAAAGAGCAATTTTATTGTAATTTATCATAAACTTAAGTGTTTCTTAATGTTCTTTCTGAGGGATTTCTATAAGTTTATGATAGAAATTTTTATTTGAAAAGGAAAACAAATCCTAATTGATTTTTTGGATTTTTTAACTAAGGGTCCCCATTTATTTAGTATTATTACTAATATTAAATAAAATGGGGGTTGTTGCTGGTCACAACAATTGGCGATTCACTGAAAGAAACAGTTATCTCTGAAAAAATAAAATGAACACTATATCTTTAGTAAGTAAATATTTTTAAAGATAATGAAAACTATCTTAGGATAATTCAAATAAAATGTAACTATGAAAAAGATAAAAATCATTTCATAATTTCTTTCTAATTCCTTAAGAATAAAAACATTTTGGGTTATTTCAAGCTTTGATTGGTGTTAATAATGAAGTAAGTGGTTCTCTCCAAGTTTTGGTTTGATAATATACTCTATTGCCATAGGTATTGCCTCTACTGCCAGCAAACGTTCATAGTCTCGACAGGGTTACCTTTAAACCATTAACCATTCATTGTCCCATCCAACTAAAATTATGACTTTTTAAAAGATAAATTCATAAGACCTATTATCTCATGTTTTTGTCTTTTATTTATTTTTTTATTTTTAAGAGCCATTGTTCTGGTTTGGCAGCCAGTTATTAACAATGCCATTCACTAGTTATAATTAAACTGAACAAGTTGGCTCGTGATGAGACCCCTTGTCTTATATTTATAAGCCATTACCCTGTTTTGGTATGCAGTATTGGTAATGTCAGTTTTATTACTCCTTATGAACATGGTAAGTCGGCTCATAATGAGACCTCTTATCTCTTTAAATTTTCAAATTTCTTAGAATTACATTCTAAAAAATCACAACTTAAATGGATAGGGTGAAATAGTTTTATCCTTAAGAATCAATGGATGACAATTTTCAGAGTTTTTTGTGTTCCAAAACTTTGAAAAAATCTTTACTTTGATAGATAACCTTTCTCTGCTTAATAAACTTATGATGATTTACATTCTTCTCAAGTTTTCAAAAGATCATGCAAATGATTGAAATAATCTTTCAAAGTTTAACATCTTATTTTAAACTATTCAAAAACTGTGATCATTACTTTAAAAATTCTTATTTACACAAAATAAATATTTATAATATTCTTCCGAAGAAATTTTCTTAAATAGTAAACAGTCAATCAGAGACTCATTAACAACCTTTATTTGCAAAAACAAAAACAATCAAAATTCTGCAAAAAGGAATATGTACAGTTAAGAAGGGGTTACCTCCTTATGAAAAGAATTTCTTCAAGATAAGCCCATTTACAGGAAGAGATTCTCTCTTACCTGTTAGATCTTGGAGTATGAATGTATTTGAGCCTATCTTCTCAATGATCTGAAATGGTCCAAGCCACATTTTCTGAAACTTGGTATGTTTACCTTTTTCTTCGTGTGCTTTATCCCATTTCATAACAAGATCACCAATTGACAAAATTTTTGAGCCGGTAGAACTTGCATCAAAAGAAGATTTTACAAGCTGTTGATGTTTTTCATGAGTAATTTTTGCTTTGTCCCTATCTTCTTCCAGTTTAAGGATTTGATCATATCTCAATTGAATGGATGAAGAAGGATTTTCTTCAATAAATTGCACTAGGGATAATGATGGAAGAGTTAAATTTGATGGTATCACAGCTTCTTTTCCATAAACCAGATTGAAAGGTGAAGTCTCTATTGAAGCTTTTTCAGTGATACGATCAGCCCATAATGCAAAGATTAAAGATTTGTGCCAATTCTTTTGATTTTGATCAACGGTCCTTTTAATGATTTTGATAAGGTTTTTGTTAGTGGATTCAACCAAACAATTACCTTGTGGATAATAATTTGCTGAATATTTTAATTTAAAACCTCTTTTGACTGCAAATTCTATTAAACTATTTCCATAGAAGTAAGCTGCATTATCAAAGACTAGAGCGTTAGGTACACCAAACCTGGTTATGATGAATTGATCTATGAAATCAATAATTGCATCAGAATTGGCTACCTTCAACGGGATTGCCTCTACCCATTTTGTAAAGTAATCAGTTGCAGTAAGGATGTACTTGTGCTATTTGGAAGAATGAGGTACTATCTCACCAATAATGTCAAGCCCCCATTGTTCGAATGGTTGCTCAATAGTCACTGGTTGCAAAGGAAAAGCTGGTTTCCTTTGCCTTCCACTTGCAGTTTGACAAATTTTGAACTTCCTTACGTAATCATGCGTATCTTTAAAAAGGGTAGGCCAGTAATAACCAGCACGAATTATTTTGTGAGCTGTGGTATCACCTCCAAAATGACCTCCTGCTGGTCCATCATGCAACTCCTGCAAAACCTTTTCAGCTTCATTCTTTTCAAGACATCTTAATAAAATTGAATCATAATTTTTCCTAAATAACACATTATCAATGATCTCATATTTAATAGCCTTTAACCTTAAAGTGCGTTTACTCTTATAGCTGAGATTAGAAGGAGCATACCCATTTTTCAAGTAATAGATAAGATCATCATACTGAGATTTAGAATCTGTAACACTT
Source organism: Pinus albicaulis (assembly GCA_034641835.2). Lineage (NCBI taxonomy): Eukaryota > Viridiplantae > Streptophyta > Pinopsida > Pinales > Pinaceae > Pinus > Pinus albicaulis. The sequence goes on along the minus strand of CM076572.1, from coordinate 129,962,152 downwards.
ATCTGACTTACTTGAATATCTTGATTTGAATCTTGATTTTCTGGTATGTTATGAGCTCCTGCCAATAATCTGCAAAAACCTTGTCCTCTAACAATCTTAGCTGGTTTAATATCAATATCATATTCTTGCAAAGTTGTTACCCAGTTAGCTCTCTTTTCTCCTACTTCTTTTTGAATTAATAATTGCCTCACTGCAGAGAATGGGACAATGATTTTTGTATGTGTTTTCAAGAGAAAAGGTCTAAAATGTTTGATTGATTTAAACACAGCAAAGGCTTGTTTTTCAACATCAGAATAATTAAGCTCAGCTCCTTGCAGATTTGAGCTAAAGAAAGAAATTGGTGCCTCGATTTTCTGATCATTGAGCTGTGTTAAAACAGCTGCATAGGATGTTTCGGTGGCCAAAGTATACAAAGTAAAATCTTTAGAAAAATCCGGGGTATTCAATGCTGGTGCATTAATGATCGCTTGTTTGATTGCCTCAAAGGATTCTTTCTCTTTATGCCCCCATTTGAATACTGAATTCTTCTTGATCATATTTTGCATAGGTAAAACAATAAAATAAAAATCAGGAATAAATCTTTTAACAAAATTGATCTGTCCAAGAAATGATTGCATGGATTTTTTGTTATGAGGTAAAGAAATATCAGAAATTTCTTTCACTCTATCTGGATCAATATATATACCATCTTTTGACACAACAAATCCTAAGAGTTTTCCTTCATCTAAAGCAAAGAAAGATTTCTTCGGATTTAAGGAAATAAGAAACCTTCTACATATTTCAAATATTTGTTTTAAATCATGTAGATGATTAGCTCTCTTTTTTGAAAATACTGTTATGTCATCGAGATAAACAACAACTGATTATTGATCAGACCTTTAAATGCTATGTCCATGGCTCTTTGAAAAGTTGCTCCTGCATTTATTAGACCAAAAGGCATTTTCTGATAAGCATAAGTTCCCCATTTTGTTCTGAAAGTTGTTTTCAATCTGTCATCTGGATGAACTAAAACTTGATTATAGCTCGAAAATCCATCGAGAAAGGACATAAGTTCAGAACCAGCTACCTTTTGAAGTATCTGTTCCATGGTTGGCAATGGGAAATTGTCTTTTAAACATGCCTTATTTAAATTTCTGAAATCAATACAGATTCTTATATCACCATTCTTCTTCCTTACAGGTACCATATTGGAAACCCAATTGGAGTGTCTGACTGGAAAAATGATTTTGGCTTTTAAAAGTTTATTAAGTTCTGATTTGATTTGACTTTTGAGATTTGGATGGATCTTTCTCAACTTCTGTTGAATAGGTTTAATATCAGGAAGCATTGGAATCGTGTGTTGAATAACCGAAGTATCATACGTTTTTAGATCATCATAATTCCAAGCAAAAACGTTTTTATACTTGTTCAGCAGTTTAATGAACGCATTCCTTTCCTCTGGTGTTAAATTGAGTCCTAAGTTAACGTTTTGAGGTTTAGAATCAGAACCAAGATTTACTAATTCAAACTTCAAAGTAGAGCTTTGAAGTTTAGCATTAGTGACTTTCTTGAATCTGTCTTTAATGTCATATAAATCCTCTAATTTAACAACAGATTTTGGAATGGGGTTTTCATTACCTTTTGAAGTAATTTGTAAATCATGATCATCTTCGTCAATAATTTGTTCATCATATGATTTCTCTGAAGTCATGAAATTTAAAATATCTTGATCATGATAGAAAACTCTCCAGTTTGTAACATTATCTGGGACAGACGAACGAAAAATCAATTCTACAGAAAACCTATCAGCACTGCAATCTTCAGAAGGAAGGAGTTTAGATGCAACATTAACTAACAAGTCAGCTGATGTATTCTGATTCCTAGGAATAGGAGAAATATTGAATGCTAAAAAATGAGTGGTGAGATCTTGTACTAGGGTTTGATAGTGTTTAAGATGTCATGAAAGGCAATGAATAGTATTCCTAACTTGTTTTATGACAATTTCGGAATCACCAAAGACTTTCAAGTATTTAACATCTAACCCTATAGCTTTATAAAGTCCTTGAACCAAGGCTTCATATTCTGTGGTATTGTTAGTACACTCAAATTCTAACCTACATGACAGCATGATTTTCTCACCATCTGGATCAATTAAGATGCATCCAGCTCCAGCTCCATCACTAGACTTTGATCCATCAAAATATAACGACCAAAATAAAGACTTATCTATTGGCTTATCTACAATTACATCCGAAATATTTACAATTCTGGAAGAATCAGATTGTGAAAAATTTTCTATTTGAGAAACAAAAGTATTTACAGAAAAAGGTGATTGAGGAGCTTCGAAGTTTCCAAGAAATGATTCAGCAGAATAACCTCCAAGAATATTGTTGTTGAATGCCACGGGCTCATTAGGTTGTTCGAATTTAGTGACAGTGTGCGTCATATGTTTTTCTCGTTCAATTTTAATTTGATTTGGTTTCCCTTTGTAGGGAAGCCACATATGTGAATAATCAGTTGAGATATAACCATTAAGTTTCGCAGACCAGTCCCTGCTCAAGATTAATCCATAGAATTCAGGAATATCAGCAATCAAAATATCAATTCTTTGGATAATCCTAGGATCAGAAGCTAATCTGATAGTAACTGAATTGATTTCTCCCACAACTTGAACTTTAGAGCGATCCAATTGAACGATATGAACTGCTGATTTCTGTGGTTCGATATTCAATTTAGCACAGACAAAAGTAGGCATTATATTGGAGGAAGCTCCAGAATCAATCAAACAATTGTGCAAATTTTTATTGTACATCTCATAAGTCAAAAGAAAAGGAGTTTGAGAATTTGACTTTTCTCTAATGAGCACAGTATCAGTAGCATCTAACTTATCTGGTGGCTTACCAGCTCCTCTCGCTGCTTTTGCAACTACACCGCTTGGTAAAGGAGCAATTGGTGTAGCGTTTAATTCTTTCAATAACAACTTTTGCTGGTGTTTTAGTTTGCTGAGTTCATGTAAGGAAATGTTAGCTTTGATCTTTTTCATGTCCTCGACAATGTTGTATTCCATAAGATATGACACTACTAAAGTATTTGCTGTTGATGTAGGAAGATTAGAAGATGATGGCTGATTTTGAGTAGGTAATGGAGAAGTTTTCTTTACAGGGGATTTGTCTTTGGTACTTGGAGTTGTAATTTTCTTTTTAGGAACTGTTTGCACTGGTTCCGCTGTAGATTTACTCCTAGTACTTACAGGCATAGCTTCTTCACTATCAGAATTAGGGAGAATAAAATCCCACATTCCATTCAATTCAGTTATTTCTTCATTTTCATTTTCTTCATCTGATACTAGAGATGTATCTTCTTCTTCTTCCTCTTCCTCTGATTCTGCATTAGAGATTGCATTAGGAGGTTTAGATTCAACTTGGTTTCTTCTAAAATTTCGGAATGGTTTCTTGGTAGAAGTTTCAGCTACTTGTTTTTTAATTTCAACCATTTCATTTGACATGGTTTTAAGAACTTTCTGTAAACCTTCCATGTCGTATGGGTCTTTGGCCTTTTTCTTTGAATCATCTTTGAAGCTGACTTTCTTTGATTTCCTTTCCTCGATAGCATTTTTCTTTTCCAGAGAAGTAATTCGTTTTTCCACTGCAATAGCTTCTTTCATATTCTCAGCTAATGTAGGCTTTGCAGCTCTGTCTACGAAAATTTCTATGTTTGAGGGTAAGGCAGTTATGTACCATTCAATTCTGACTTGTTCACTGGGCTGTGAATCTGTGTGAATTTTGTTCAAGAGTTTGTTGAATCTAGCGTTGAATTATTTAATGGGTTCCTTGGGTTCTATCTTCAAATTTGAGAGGTCATTGAGTAAAGTTGCTATTGATCGGTCATCTCCAAATTTGGTTAAAAGATGATCTGCAAAAATGTCCCAACTTGTTATGGATCCTGATGGTAATGAAAAGTACCATGATCCTGCTACTCCCTGAAGAGTATAAGGGAATAGTCTAACTACAACATCTTCATGTGTGACTCCATTCAAATTAATAGCCAGCATAAAGTTATTGATATGTTCTTCAGCTTGAATGTTAAGATCTGAGCTAAACTTTGGAAGCCATTTTCCAGGGTTGTCTGGTAAATCATGTAAAGGTGTAGCCATGTTGACTGCCCCTGGAGTAGCCCATGGTCTAGCCATTATTGGAACAACTATTGGAGGGGTAGTAGAAACTGGTGGTGTTTGAATAGAAGTTGTTGGAATATATGATGTTGAGATTGATGATGATTGAGCGGATGATGTTTGTGGAGATGATGATTGAGGAGATGATGTGGAAACAACTGTACTTTTTTGAGAATGGATTTCGGAAACAGGTATTTGAATATTAGATGTTGAACTTATATCACTTACTGATTCCGATTGAGTTTTTCTTGTCTTGACTCTACTAGGTAAAGGGAATTATTTTGGAGAAATACCAAGTTTTTCACTTTGAAGCCTAGTAAGAGGTTTTGAAGAAACAAATTTTGAAGTTACACTACCTTCAGATATTTCAGACTCTTCTAGAGATAATGAGAATCCTTTCAATTTATGAATTAAATCTTGAACTTCGGGAGACTCGGGATGTTGATTGTCTGAATGTTTTGAGATTTTGGTAGTGGGTGTCTGAATATTTTCTGCAATTTCTTCTCTAGGATTTTGAATTTCAGAAGAAATTGAAGAAGTTAATGAGGGTGTTTTGCTCTCGGAATGGCTTGTGGATAAATATTTACTTGCCATTCATAGCTCATGCCCTCCTTCTAGCGCCAAAAATGTTGAAGCCTAGAAAATCTCTGCTTCAAACATCGGGGAAAACCACCCGATCGGGACCTTAAGACAGCTCCTTTTCCGTTTGGTATGGTGGCTTCGACTGGATTTAAAGGACCAGTTTCCTTATAACTAAATGGATTGGTTTGGATGGGTAGAAATGGGACTAAATTAACTGAAATAAAACTATCTAATTTAAACTAAATACTGATAAAGAAATTCTAACACTAACCCGGGTAATTATATGTGAATACAACTTAAGATTATTCCAATTTAACAATAACCATGAAAATGTATTATTATTTAAATTGAAATGTGCAGAAACAAATAAAGATAACTCTGTTTAAGAAATTAAACAGAGTTGTATTAGCATATTGCATTCATCGTTGTATACCATCTATATATACTTATGAAAGATAACGTTTCAATTATACTCAGAAATGATATATAAAAGAAAGCGTTGTGAAAACAAATATATATAAATGATAGAAATTTAAAGCGAATATCATAAGACAAAAGAAATCAACAGTGAAAGGATAGAAATACCTCATTCATCTTGAAGGCTTTCTAATGCAATGTGATACTCTAATCCAGTAACTCTAATGCAAAATCAAATTCCACGGTACAGAAATGCAACACTTAAAAGATAATTCCGCATGAAAATCACCAGATGTGATCCTTTTTTAAAAATATATAAGACAATGGAGTACAGAAATGCAATCTCCAAGTCAAAAATATTAAGATCCAGGACCCTTCTCTAAATGCATGAGAAGGGTTTAAATACTACTTAACTAAATCTAAAAATAGTCTTATTACAAAAATTAAGGATTTGGTTCAATGACCGTCCTTTTCCTAGGCTAAAATACAGTAAAATTAAAACTAAATCTAACTATCTATGAACTTTATCTTTAAACTTGCAGGCATCTAGCATAGTTTTGAGAGGATGCGGTTGGCCGACTTCAGAATTCAACTGTCCTGAAAAGACAGAGTCGGCAAGCGTAGCCGCAATCTTCTCTGTAGCATTGATGATACAATTAATCGCGTTGTGCTGACTGTGTGGCTTCACTAAGTACGCCCAATATGAGTCCCAATTTAATCTTGTCAGCCCTTGAATTGATTTTTCTCTTTCTTCTGCCTTTTGCCTCCATTCTGTTTGCAATTGATGTGCCTGTGGGAGATATCCTGGAACAGTTTCTGGAATCAAGTTAGCTTTGTGTAAATTGTCATTTACACAATCAGTAAGAGTGTTTGCCGCTGTAGCCGCCTCCTCTACTGCCTTTTCTGCCCTTCTGATTTGTGCATCCCAGTTATTGAACAATATTTCTTTATGGTTTTCATTAACAATGGGTGCACCAGCTTTTCTGCCTTCTTCTGTCTTTTGCCATGCCAGATAATCATTGATCTTTTCATTAATCAAATCATAATCATTTCTTAAATCTACGACATGATTTGTGATTTTATCGCTCTCTTGGCACAAAGAATTCCATTGCAAGATTTTTTGGCAGAAAACTTCCTCTTGTTGCAGTAGTTGATTGTTCAAAGAGATAGTTTCTAAAATGAATTCTGGAAGCTTAGGATCGTCTTTATGCTGATCTTGGATAATCTGTATTTGTTTGTCTTTATCAGCCAAGCTTTTTTGATGTCCTATTTGCATTTCTTGAAGTTGTTGTTGTAACTCTTCAAGTTTCAATTGTGCTTCCTTATTGGCCTGTACCTGTTGCAATTGCTGTTGCAGAACTTTTACCTGTTCTTCTTTCTCATTCAACAAAAGTTGTATCTCAAATGCTTTGTCAATTGTTGCAGAAGCATAAGCTCCTGTCATTTGAGATAACTTAGCGAGATTATGAGTAGGTTCTGTGGCAGGATCTTTCCACAAAACATCTACTTGTTCTGCTTCAGTAGCAATTGCACCTTCTAACTTTCTCTTTTTTCTCTGTCTCTTCACTACTGCTTTGTATTTTGGGCTGTAGAATACATCTAGAGGAGGAATGTCCTCTACATTAAGTACAATTTCAGAGGATGGTGTTATTGGTATGTGCTCAGTCACTGTGACGGTGCTGCTTGTTCCTGTGTTCAAAACTTTGGTTGTTTGGACAGGGGTCTGTACATTTTGTCCTTCTACATTAATCAATTGGTTAAAACTTTCCCATTCTTTGTCTAACTCAATGATGACTGGTTGTTGCTGTACATTGGTTGGAGGAGGATTTGTCTGTTGAGAAGTCAAAATTTGCTGTTGAGTAAGTTCTTTTGATTGCGCAGAATCTTTCATGGATTCTTCCATTTTATCTTCTTTTTCATTAGACTTATTGGAATGTTCAGAAGTCTCTCTGTCAGATTTTGATTTAGATTTATCTGTACTCGAACTGCCGTTAAGACTAACACTAGGAGTTTGCTCCCTTGCGGGCTCTAAGCGTAGATTTTCCAAAGGAATAGGAGTTAGTCTTCTTTCTCTGTAAAGTTTGAATTCCTCAAATTCCTCTGGAGATAACTGCATTTGAGCTGAATTCAAAACTTCTTTAAATGAATTTCTTGCTTGGAACTTATCATCAAAAAGATCATGTTCCCCGGAAAATTCCCTTACTCTGATTGCATTGGTAAAATTCTTAACAATATCATTTGGGTCGAATAACCTTCTGGAAAATTTGAACAGCTGTAGGCATGTAATGTTGCCTATCTCTTGGAATTCATGACCAATATCGAATAGTGAAAATGTTCCACATTTTACGGGAAATTGTAGCCAAATGCCTTTTTTCTTCTCCTTTAAATCCTTTTTTAAACCCCCTTAGCCACAGGTCTGATAAGCAATTTCCCGAGCTACAAATATATCTGGAACATATAGGGGTAAAACATGGGGGGAAGTAGAACTTCCAAAAACCCTAATATAAGTGAACAATTCTTCTCCAAACCATCTCGCGACGGGGAGAATGTCAACCTCTGTTTCTTGGGATAACCTTGGGGCATCCTTATTATACAATGTTATGTACAATGGCAGCATTACACCATGGAAAATTTGATAAAAATGGGGGACAAACTTAGACTCCCACAGTTCCTTATGATACACATGAATAGGAAAAGGATCGTGGATAGTCCATTGCCAACCCATCACAGGGAATTTAGAGACATAACAAATAGCATCCATGACATAAGCAGATAAATAAAAAGGCGGATAAATCCGTTGAGAAACACTTCGCTTGGACTGGTAGTGAAAAATGGCAGTGGTCAAATTATCAGATAAGATTTTGGCCCAGTCTACAATTGTAGAATTAACAGCCGCATTCAACAAAAGGAGCCATTCAGGTAAGATCATATTTATGTCAGGCTTCCCAAAAAGCCTGCATAACATGGTAGCAGTGAAACAATAAGGAGAGGTAAGTGAACCCATGCTGTACATACCTTGTTTGTTTTTCTTCAATGATTCACTTCTTTTGGTCCACTCCTTTGTGCATTCTGCCAAATTTGCATGTTCTCTGGCAAAATCTTCCATGAATTGTTTGTTGTAAGTTGCTTGAGGTTCTGGAAACTTATACATTAATCTCAGATCTTCTGTGGTGAATGACCCGATTAGCTCTTCAGATGGAGTTCTGAATTGTCTGTCTGAAATATCGGTGCTGTCCAGCACCCATTTCACCATGTCCGTATATGGGAGAATCCTTGGCCTTGCTGCTATCCTATGCAGAAATGAACAAGCCAGTTCTTTGAGGGTTGCTTCAGACGTATTACTAGAACCTGCTGTAGCCACAACTTTCATCACCACATGATTTTCTTCCTCTAACAGATTATATATTCCTTCCCAAGTGGATATACCGGCATCCTTATTACAAGCGGTGTCTGCATACAGCGCAGCCATTTCTTTGTTTTCAGAACTCGAGCTCTTCTCCTTCTTACCCACAGTGTTTAGTGAAAGCTTTGTATAGATGTTTGCTCCTTCGTGCCTGCGTTTTACGAGTAAATGAGAGTAATGGCATAAGAAAGGTGATGAGACTGTTTTAAATGTGAAAGCGGATGAAATATAATATTTTAATCGTGAAACGACTTTCAATCCAAACACAATCTCATTTACCATTAATTATCAATCCAATCATATAATTCAATCATTAAAGCACATAACAGATTTGATATATGGGAAGATTGCCTTTGGACAACGCGCCTACATGAATCTGCGACATTGTGATCTGCGATTTGCTGCGCAATATCGCAATGTCGCAATATCGCAAAATGAAGCCATCACAGTTATGTAAAATAGCGCAAAAGTGAAAATTGCGCAATAGCGCAAAAGCGCACATCGCAAATCTCGCAAAAGTGCAAAATTGAAAATAACGCAAAAGGTATTCATTAATCACTTATGTTTTCTGCGCTATGCGATCTGCGACCAATACGATTATTGTATAGGCTTTTGGGGTCGCATTATCGCAAAAGCGCAAAATCGCATTTTCAGTTTTATAAAATATATATATCATTTTGCTATGGATGCGCTATTTTGTTTAAAGAGCAATTTTATTGTAATCTATCATAAACTTAAGTTTTTTTTAATGTTCTTTCTAAGGGATTTCTATAAGTTTATGATAGAAATTTTTATTTGAAAAGGAAAACAAATCCTAATTGATCTTTTGGATTTTTTAACTAAGGGTCCCCATTTATTTAGTATTATTACTAATATTAAATAAAAGGGCGGAGGGGGGTTGTTGCTGGTCACAAAAATTGGCGATTCACTGAAAGAAACAGTTATCTCTGAAAAAATAAAATGAACATTCTATCTTTAGTAAGTAAAGATTTTTAAAGATATTGAAAACTATCTTAGGATAATTCAAATAAAATGTAACTATGAAAAAAGAAAAAATCATTTCATAATTTCTTTCTAATTCCTTAAGAATAAAAACATTTTGGGTTATTTCAAGCTTTGATTGGTGTTAATAATTAAGTAAGTGGATTTCTCCAAGTTTTGGTTTTATAATATACTCTATTGCCATAGATATTGCCTCTGCTGCCAGCAAACGTTCATAGTCTCGATAGGGTTACCTTTAAACCATTAACCATTCATTGTCCCATCCAACTAAAATAATGACTTTTTAAAAGATAAATTCATAAGAGCTATTATCTCATGTTTTTGTCTTTTATTTATTTTTTATTTTAAGAGCCATTGTTCTGGTTTGGTAGCCAGTTAATAACAATGCCATTCACTAGTTATAATTAAACTGAACAAGCTGGCTCGTGATGAGACCCCTTGTCTTATATTTATAAGCCATTACCCTGTTTTCGTATGCAGTATTGGTAATATCAGTTTTATTACTTCTTATGAACATGGTAAGTCGACTCATAATGAGACCTCTTATCTCTTAAATTTTCAAATTTCTTAGAATTACATTCTAAAAAATCACAACTTAAATGGATGGGGTGAAATAGTTTTATCCTTAAGAATCAATGGATGACAATTTTCAGAGTTTTTTGAGTTCCAAAACTTTGAAATTTTTTTACTTTGATAGATAACCTTTCTCTGCTTAATAAACTTATGATGATTTACATTCTTCTCAAGTTTTCAAAAGATCATGCAAATGATTGAAATAATCTTTCAAAGTTCAACATCTTATTTTAAACTATTCAAAAACTGTGATCATTACTTTAAAAATTCTTATTTACACAAAATAAATATTTATAATATTCTTCCGAAAAAAATTTCTTAAATAGTAAACAGTCAATCAGAGACTCATTAACAACCTTTATTTGCAAAAACAAGAACAATCAAAATTCTGCAGAAAGGAATATGTACAGTTAAGAAGGGGTTACCTCCTTATGAAAAAAATTTCTTCAAGATAAGCCCATTTACAGGAAGAGATTCTCTCTTACCCGTTAGATCTTGGAGTATGAATGTATTTGAGCCTATCTTCTCAACGATCTGAAATGCTCCAAGCCACATTTTCTGAAATTTGGTATGTTTACCTTTTTCTTCGTGTGCTTTATCCCATTTCAGAACAAGATCACCAATTGACAAAATTTTTGAGCCGGTAGAACTTGCATCAAAAGAAGATTTTACAAGTTGTTGATGTTTTTCATGAGTAATTTTTGCTTTGTCCCTATCTTCTTCCAGTTTAAGGATTTGATCATATCTCAATTGAATGGATGAAGAAGGATTTTCTTCAATAAATTGCACTAGGGTTAATGATGGAAGAGTTAAATTTGATGGTATCACAGCTTCTTTTCCATAAACCAAATTGAAAGGTGAAGTCCCTATTGAAGCTTTTTCAGTGATACGATCAGCCCATAACGCAAAGATTAAAGATTTGTGCCAATTCTTTTGATTTTGATCAACGGTCCTTTTAATGATTTTGATAAGGTTTTTGTTAGTGGATTCAGCCAAACCATTACCTTATGGATAATAATTTGCTGAATATTTTAATTTAAAATCTCTTTTGACTGCAAATTCTATTAAACTATTTCCAGAGAAGTAAGATGCATTATCAAAGACTAGAGCGTTAGGTACACCAAACCTGGTTATGATGAATTTATCTATGAAATCAATAATTGCATCAGAATTGGCTACCTTCAACGGGATTGCCTCTACCCATTTTGTAAAGTAATCAGTTGCAGTAAGGATGTACTTGTGCTGTTTGGAAGAATGAGGTACTATCTCACTAATAATGTCAAGCCCCCATTGTTCGAATGGTTGCTCAATAGTTACTGGTTGCAAAGGAAAAGCTGGTTTCCTTTGTCTTCCACTTGCAGTTTGACAAATTTGGCACTTCCTTACGTAATCATGCGTATCTTTAAAAAGGGTAGGCCAGTAATAACCAGCACAAATTATTTTGTGAGCCGTGGTATCACCTCCAAAATGACCTCCTGCTGGTCCATCATGTAATTCCTGCAAAACCTTTTCAGCTTCAGTCTTTTCAAGACATCTTAATAAAATTGAATCATAATTTTTTCTAAATAACACATTATCAATGATCTCATATTTAATAGCCTTTAACCTTAAAGCGCGTTTACTCTTATAACTGAGATTAGAAGGAGCATACCCATTTTTCAAGTAATAGATAAGGTCAGTATACTGAGATTCAGAATCTGTAACACTTATCTGACTTACTTGAATATCTTGATTTGAATCTTGATTTTCTGGTATGTTATGAGCTCCTGCCAATAATCTACAAAAACCTTGTCCTCTAACAATCTTAGTTGGTTTAATATCAATATCATATTCTTGCAAGGCTGTTACCCAGTTAGCTCTCTTTTCTCCTACTTCTTTTTGAATTAATAATTGCCTCACTGCAGAGAATGGGACAATGATTTTTGTATGTGTTTTCAATAGAAAAGGTCTAAAATGTTTGATTGATTTAAACACAGCAAAGGCTTGTTTTTCAACATCGGAATAATTAAGCTCAGCTCCTTGCAGATTTGAACTAAAGAAAGAAATTGGTGCTTCGATTTCTTGATCATTGAGTTGTGTTAAAACGGCCGCATAGGATGTTTCAGTGGCCAGAGTATACAAAGTAAAATCTTTAGAAAAATCCGGGGTATTCAATGCTGGTGCATTAATGATCGCTTGTTTGATTGCCTCAAAAGCTTCTTTTTCTTTATGCATCCATTTGAATATTGAATTCTTCTTGATCATATTTTGCATAGGTAAAACAATAAAAGAAAAATCAGGAATAAATCTTTTAACAAAATTGATCTGTCCAAGAAATGATTGCATGGATTTTTTGTTATGTGGTAAAGAAATATCAGAAATTTCTTTCACTCTATCTGGATCAATATATATACCATCTTTTGACACAACAAAACCTAAGAGCTTTCCTTCATCTAAAGCAAAGAAAGATTTCTTCTGATTTAAGGAAATACCAAACCTTCTACATCTTTCAAATATTTGTTTTAAGTCATGTATATGATTGGCTCTCTTTTTTGAAAATACTGTTATGTCATCAAGATAAACAACAACTGATTTATTGATCAGACCTTTGAATGCTATGTCCATGGCTCTTTGAAAAGTTGCTCCTACATTTATTAGACCAAAAGGCATTTTCTGATAAGCATAAGTTCCCCATTTTGTTCTGAAAGTTGTTTTCAATCTGTCATCTGGATGAACTAAAACTTGATTATAGCCCGAAAATCCATCGAGAAAGGACATAAGTTCAGAACCAGCTACCTTTTGAAGTATCTGTTCCATGGTTGGCAATGAGAAATTGTCTTTTAAACATGCCTTATTTAAATTTCTGAAATCAATACAGATTCTTATATCACCATTCTTCTTCCTTACAGGTACCATATTGGAAACCCAATTGGAGTGCCTGACTGGAAAAATGATTTTGGCTTTTAAAAGTTTATTAAGTTCTGATTTGATTTTACTTTCGAGATTTGGATGGATCTTTCTCAACTTCTGTTGAACAGGTTTAATATCAGGAAGCATTGGAATTGTATGTTGAATAATCGAAGTATCATACGTTTTTAGATCATCATAATTCCAAGCAAAAATGTTTTTATATTTGTTGAGAAGTTTAATGAACGCATTCCTTTCCTCTGGTGTTAAATTGAGTCCTAAGTTAACGTTTTGAGGTTTAGAATCAGAACCAAGATTTACTAATTCAAACTTCAAAGTAGAGCTTTGAAGTTTAGCATTAGTGACTTTCTTGAATCTGTCTTTAATGTCATATAAATCCTCTAATTTAACAACAGATTTTGGAATGGGGTTTTCATTACCTTTTGAAGCAATTTGTAAATCATGATCTTCTTCGTCAATAATTTGCTCATCATATGATTTCTCTGAAGTCATGAAATTTAGAATATCTTGATCATGATAGAATACTCTCCAATTTGTAACATTATCTGGGACAAATGGACGAAAAATCAATTCTACAGAAAACCTATCAGGACTGCAATCTTCAGCAGGTAGGAGTTTAGATGCAACATTAGCTAACAAGTCAGCTGATGTATTCTGATTCCTAGGAATAGGAGAAATATTGAATGCTAAAAAATGAGTGGTAAGATCTTGCACTAGGGTTTGATAGTGTTTAAGATGTCCCGAAAGGCAATGAATAGTATTCCTAACTTGTTTAATTACAATTTCGGAATCACCAAAGACTTTCAAGTATTTAACATCTAACCCTATAGCTTTATAAAGTCCTTGAACCAAGGCTTCATATTTTGCGGTATTGTTAGTACACTCAAATTCTAACCTACATGACAACATAGTTTTCTCACCATCAGGATCAATTAAGATGCATCCAGCTCCAGCTCCATCACTAGACTTTGATCCATCAAAATATAACGACCAAAATAAAGACTTATCTATTGGCTTATCTACAATTACATCAGAAATATTTACAATTCTGGAAGAATCAGATTGTGAAAATTTTCTATTTGAGAAGCAAAAGTATTTACAGAAAAAGGTGATTGAGGAGCTTCGAAGTTTCCAAGAAATGATTCAGCAGAATAACCTCCAAGAATATTGTTGTTGAATGCCACAGGCTCATTAGGTTGTTCGAATTCAGTGACAGTGTGCGTCATATGTTTTTCTCGTTCAATTTTAATTTGATTTGGTTTCCCTTTGTAGGGAAGCCACATATGCGAATAATCAGTCGAGATATAACCATTAAGTTTCGCAGACCAGTTCCCGCTCAAGATTAATCCATAGAATTCAAGAATATCAGAAATCAAAATATCAATTCTTTGGACAATCCTAGGATCGGAGGCTAATCTGATAGTAACTGAATTGATTTCTCCTACCACTTGGACTTTAGAGCGATCCAATTGAACGATATGAACTGCTGATTTATGTGGTTCGATATTCAATTTAGCACAGACAGAAGTAGGCATTATATTGGAGGAAGCTCCAGAATCAATCAAACAATTGTGCAGATTTTTATTGTACATCTCATAAGTCAAAAGAAAAGGAGGAGTTTGAGAATTTGAATTTTCTCCAATGAGCACAGTATCAGTAGCATCTACCTTATCTGGTGGCTTACTAGCTCCTCTCGTTGCTTTTGCAACTACACCGCTTGGTAAAGGAGCAATTGGTGTAGCGTTTAATTCTTTCAATAACAAGTTTTGCTGGTGTTTTAGTTTGCTGAGTTCATGTAAGGAAATGTTAGCTTTGATCTTTTTCATGTCCTCGACAATGTTGTATTCCATAGGATCTGACACTACTAAAGTATTTGCTGTTGATGTAGGAAGATTAGAAGATGATGGCTGATTTTGAGTAGGTAATGGAGAAGTTTTCTTTACAGGGGATTTGTCTTTGGTACTTGGAGTTGTAATTTTCTTTTTTGGAACTATTTGCACTGGTTCCAATATAGATTTACTCCTAGTAATTACAGGCATAGCTTCTTCATTATCAGAATTAGGGAGAATAAAATCCCACATTCCATTCAATTCAGCTATTTCTTCATTTTCATTTTCCTCATCTGATACTAGAGATGTATCTTCTTCTTCTTCCTCTTCTTCTGATTCTGCATTAGAAATCGCATTAGGAGGTTTAGATTCAACTTGGTTTCTTCTAAAATTTCGAAATGGTTTCTTAGTAGAAGTTTCAGCTACTTGTTTTTTAATTTCAACCATTTCATTTGACATGGTTTCAAGAAATTTTTGTAAACCTTCCATGTCGTATGGGTCTTTGGCCTTTTTCTTTGAAT
This sequence comes from Pinus albicaulis, assembly GCA_034641835.2. Taxonomy (NCBI): domain Eukaryota; kingdom Viridiplantae; phylum Streptophyta; class Pinopsida; order Pinales; family Pinaceae; genus Pinus; species Pinus albicaulis. The sequence goes on along the minus strand of CM076572.1, from coordinate 129,946,768 downwards.
CATCTTTAAAGCTGACTTTCTTTGATTTCCTTTCCTCGATAGCATTTTTCTTTTCCAGAGAAGTAATTCGTTTTTCCACTGCAATAGCTTCTTTCATATTCTCAGCTAATGTAGGCTTTGCAGCTCTGTCTACGAAAATTGCTATGTTTGAGGGTAAGGCAGTTATGTACCATTCAATTCCGACTTGTTCACTGGGTTGTGAATCTGTGTGAATTTTGTTCAAGAGTTTGTTGAATCTAGCGTTGAATTCTTTAATGGGTTCCTTGGGTTCTATCAACAAATTTGAGAGGTCATTGAGTAAAGTTTCTATTGATCGGTCATCTCCAAATTTGGTTAAAAAATGATCTGCAAAAATGTCCCAACTTGTTATGGATCCTGATGGTAATGAAAAGTACCATGATCCTGCTATTCCTTGAAGAGTATAAGGGAATAGTCTAACTACAACATCTTCATGTGTGACTCCATTCAAATTAATAGCCAGCATAAAGTTATTGATATGTTCTTCAGCTTGAATGTTAAGATCTGGGCTAAACTTTGGAAGCCATTTTCCAGGGTTGTCTGGTAAATCATGTAAAGGTGCAGCCATGTTGACTGCCCCTGGAGTAGCCCATGGTCTAGCCATTATTGGAACAACTATTGGAGGGGTAGTAGAAACTGGTGGTGTTTGAATAGAAGTTGTTGGAATAGATGATGTTGAGATTGATGATGATTGAGCAGATGATGTTTGTGGAGATGATGATTGAGGAGATGATGTGGAAACAATTGTACTTTGTTTAGAAGGGATTTCGGAAACAGGTATTTGAATATTAGATGTTGAAATTATATCACTTACTGATTCCGATTGAGTTTTTCTTGTCTTGACTCTACTAGGTAAAGGGAATTATTTTGGAGAAATACCAAGTTTTTCACTTTGAAGCCCAGTAAGAGGTTTGGAAGAAACAAATCTTGAAGTTACACTACCTTCAGATATTTCAGACTCTTCTAGAGATAATGAGAATCCTTTCAATTTATGAATTAAATCTTGAACTTCGGGAGACTCATGATGTTGATTGTCTGAATATTTTGAGATTTTGGTAGTGGGTGTCTGAATATTTTCTGCAATTTCTTCTCTAGGATTTTGAATTTCAGAAGAAATTGAAAAAGTTAATGAGGGTGTTCTGCTCTCAGAATGGCTTGTGGATAAAGATTTACTTGCCATTCATAGCTCATGCCCTCCTTCTAGCGCCAAAAATGTTGAAGCCTAGAAAATCTCTGCTTCAAACATCGGGGAAAACCACCCGGTCGGGACCTTAAGACAACTCCTTTTCCGTTTGGTATGGTGGCTCCGACTGGATTTAAAGGACCAGTTTCCTTATAAATAAATGGATTGGTTTGGATGGGTGGAAATGGGACTAAATTAACTGAAATAAAACTATCTAATTTAAACTAAATACTGATAAAGAAATTCTAACACTAGCCCGGGTAATTATATGTGAATACAACTTAAGATTGTTCCAATTTAACAATAACCATGAAAATGTATTATTATTTAAATTGAAATATGCAAAAACAAATAAAGATAACTCTGTTTAAGAAATTAAACAGAGTTGTATTAGCATATTGCATTCATCATTGTATACCATCTATATATACTTATGAAAGATAACGTTTCAATTATACTTAGAAATGATATATAAAAGGAAGCGTTGTGAAAACAAGTATATATAAATGATAGCAATTTTAAAGCGAATATCATAAGACAAAAGAAATCAACAGTGAAAGGATAGAAATACCTCATTCATCTAGAAGACTTTCAAATGCAATGTGATACTCTAATCCAGTAACTCTGATGCAAAATCAAATTCCAAGGTACAGAAATGCAACACTTCAAAGATAATTCCGCATGAAAATCACCAGATGTGATCCTTTTAAAAAATATATAAGACAATGGAGTACAGAAATGCAATCTCCAAGTCCAAAAATATTAAGATCCAGGACCCCTCTCTAAATGCATGAGAGGGGTTTAAATACTACTTAACTAATTCTAAAAATAGTTTATTACAAAAATTAAGGATTCGGTTCAATGACCATCCTTTTCCTAGGCTAAAATACAGTGAAATTAAAACTAAATCTATCTATCTATGAACTTGATCTTTAAACTTGCAGGCATCTAGCATAGTTTTGAGAAGATGCGGTTGACCAACTTCGGAATTCAACTGTCCTGAAAAAACAGAGTCGGCAAGCGTAGGAGCAATCTTCTCTGTAGCATTGATGATACAATTAAGCGCACTGTGCTGACTGTGTGGCTTCACCAAGTACATCCAGTATGAATCCCAATTCAATCTTGTTAGCCCTTGAATGGATTTTGCTCTTTCTTCTGCCTTTTGCCTCCATTCTGTTTGCAGTTGATTTGCCTGTGGGAGATATCCTGGAACAGTTTCTGGAATTAAGTTAGCTTTGTGTAAATTATCATTTACACAATCAGTGAGAGTGTTCGCCACTGTAGCCGCCTCCTCTGCTGCCTTTTCTGCCCTTCTGATTTGTGCATCCCAGTTATTGAACAGTATTTCTTTATGGTTTTCATTAACAATGGGTGCACCATCTTTTCTGCCTTCTTCTGTCTTTTGCCATGCCAGATAATCATTGATCTTTTCATTAATCAAATCATAATCATTTCGTAAATCTACGACATGATTTGTGATTTTATCGCTCTCTTGGCACAAACAATTCCATTTTAAGATTTTGTGGCAAAAAACTTCCTCTTGTTGCAGTAGTTGATTGTTCAAAGAGATAGTTTCTGAAATGAATTCTGGAAGCTTAGGATCATCTTTATGCTGATCTTGGATAATCTGTATTTGTTTGTCTTTATCATCCAAGCTTTTTTGATGTCCTATTTGCATTTCTTGAAGTTGTTGTTGTAACTCTTCAAGTTTCAAATGTGCTTCCTTATCGGCCTGTACCTGTTGCAATTGCTGTTGTAGAACTTTTACCTGTTCTTCTTTTTCATTCAACAAAAGTTGTATCTCAAATGCTTTTTCAATTGTTGCAGAAGCATAAGCTCCTGTTATTTTAGATAACTTAGTGAGATTATGAGTAGGTTCTGTGGCAGGATCTTTCCACAAAACATCTACTTGTTCTGGTTCAGTAGCAATTGCACTTTCTAATTTTCTCTTTTTCCTCTGTCTTTTCACTACTGCTTTGTATTTTGGGCTGTAGAATACATCTAGAGGAGGAATGTCCTCCACATTAAGTACAATTTCAGAGGATGGTGTGATTGGTATGTGCTCTGTTACTGCGACTGTGCTGCTTGTTCCTGTGTTCAAAACTTTGGTTGTCTGGACAGGGGTCTGTACATTCTGTCCTTCTACATTAATCAATTGGTTGAAGGTTTCCCATTCTTTGTCTAATTCAATAATGACTGGTTGTTGCTATACATTGGTTGGAGGAGGATTTTTCTATTGAGAAGTCAAAATTTGTTGTTGAGCAAGTTCTTTTGATTGTGCAGAATCCTTAATGGATTCTTCCATTTTATCTCACTTTTCATTAGACTTATTGGAATGTTCAGAATCTCTGTCAGATTTTGATTTAGATTTATCTGTACTTGAACTGTCGTTAAGACTAACACTAGGAGTTTGCTCCCTTGCGGGCTCTA